>MU151067.1:0-228487 GCA_015584085.1 Macrolepiota fuliginosa MF-IS2 | reverse complement strand
CGAGGATTGGGCAAGGTAACAACTGCAACTGTAACCCAACATGGAAAGAAAACAAAAGTAGACATGTCAAAACCAATAATTCCACCGCAACTCATCAAGGTTGCCTAAATACAATAGAAATAAATCAACAAAAGATAACAAAAGGAAGAATGAGCACAAGGTTAACAATGGGATATATACAGAATTCGTGATTGGAACCAAGTGAGTATGAGGGGGGGGGGTATGAATGCAGTGACCTCAATAAAAATTGAGTTAAATGAATCATAAAAAGCGGGCAAGATGGAAATAGGGGGTAGAGGCCGGAGTCGGTAAATCAACATATCAACAGCATAAATTCCCTTACGATAAATGGACGTGAAAATATAGGGGGGCCGAGGGAAGGTGCGGGTGAGGTAGTGATAATTTAAGAACGGATATCCATTCTAAATTGCCTGTCCTTGAGTTTGTGGCTGCATGGATCGTGGGGGGAACTGGAATGTTCCTGTACCAAAGGGTATACGGCGGCCATTGGGGGTGGTGGGCGTTCCTGGAGCAGAGCTACGCGCGGTGGGGACAATAGGTGTCGTATTAACACGCAGAGGCGTGCTGTACAACACTTCAGGTTGGGGAGCAGGGGGTAATGGAACAATAGGTTTCTCATCCCTAAATCGTTCCATCTGTGGTTCCCTTTGCTTATCTGAGAGTATGCCCTCATGAGAATCGGCGCTGAAGGGTCTAAATTTCGCTTGACCAGCGGCGCCTTTACCCGCTCCGCCGTAGGTACCGCCGAACACACCAGTCTTTTCGTTGGCGTTCATCTGGTTGCCCAAACCGGCACGCGCGAAAGGGTATGAAGGAGGGTTATTGAGGAATTCAGTAGAGGGTGCGACGCGTTTCCTGCGCCGCCGTTTGTGGATGAACCAAAGAGCGAAAGCGCAGACCAGGATGAAGATGAGGGCACCAACGACTCCACCTGCGATTGCACCGCGGTTACTGTGGCTGGCTAAGGCACTTTGGGAGGAAGTAGTATCGGTAGGTGTGAATAGGGCACTGGAAAGTGAGATGGAGGGATTGGAGTCAGAAGTGCCAGATCCACCGGGGGGAGAAGCGGTGGGGGTGGCTTGTGGTGTGGAGCTTGGCGAGTGCGGGGATGTGAGAGACGTGCTGCGTGTTGGCGATGATCCGGTACGGTCACCTGAGAAGAGAAGAAAATCAATTGATATATGGGGGGAGAGGAAAACATAGCTTACTTCCAGAAGTGACTTCTGTGGTAGATGGTGTAGATGCGCCACTGCCACTTTTACTCGGGTTATCGTCAGGGCCGTTGCTACTTTCGAAGGTGCTATTGGGACCACTGTTTCTACCGCCACCGTCGCTGCCAGGACTTCCTTCACTCGGACTCGAAGCAGAGGGTGGGGTAGAGGCGGCAGTGGTAGCGGGGGTAGGGCCAGGGACCTGAGGAGGGGCTTGAGGGGGAGGGGTTTGAGGGGGAGGGTTGTTTGGTATCCCATTGGGATTTGGTGCAGGATTGGTATTCCCACCAGAGCTACCATTTCCAGCGGTGGGGGTGTTGTCAGGCGGGCCGCGTCCACCACCAGGACTACCGTCGTGGCCCGGATTTCCATCTTCTTTGGGCTCCTTGCCGGGTTTGTCTCCGCCCGTGTCCTTGCCCTTGTCTTCAGCAGCGCGTGCGATGTCTCCGAGGATATCAGGTAAACCGGGTGATCTTTTAGTAGTGAAATGCCTGCGCATCATACGGTGCCTCAGAGCGGGGCCGGCCATGAGTGAAAAGAAAGAGGGTAAAGAGCGACTCAAATTAAAAAGAGGGTGAGAGGACGACGAGGCAGCAGAGCATGTGAGTGAAAGAGAATGGCTGGGAAAAACACAGACAACAGTTTGTTGCTACTCCATCTCCATCACAAATCACGTGAACCTATGTTTCTTTCCACATATCGACCACTCCTCCGCACCTTTGCTTCGTCAGCAGTTACCCCAATGAAGGTCGTCCCTGTCCCTGTCCGTGAAGATAACTACGCATATCTCCTCATCGACGAGCCCTCAAACAAGGCTGCCGCCGTTGATCCATACGATGTCCCCAAGGTCACTGCCGCTGCCGACAAGCTTGGCGTTTCCATCATCGCTGCCATTACTACTCACCACCATTTCGACCACAGTGGCGGAAATAACGTGCGTATCTCTACTACACCCCTCTGCGCCTTTTCTGATCATCCTTCTTCCAGGACTTTGTGGGTGCCCCCATGCATCTCATACCCTGATCCCTGTCTGAAGCAACCCGACAGGCCAAGAAATATCCCGGCACACCAATCTATGGCGGCAGTCACCAAGTAACAGCTGTTTCCAACATCGTCAAGGACAAAGACGAGTTCAAAATTGGCGACAACATTCAAGTCAAGTATGTTGCGCGCTAATATGCTCATACGGAATCAACTTATCATCACATATTAAAAAGGTGCCTGGCAACTCCGTGCCACACCCAGGATTCTATCTGCTACCACGTAACAGATCCAACAGATGCGTCGCACCCGGGAGGTATCTTCACAGGCGATACACTCTTCATTGCTGGCTGCGGCCGTTTCTTCGAAGGCAGTGCTGACGAGATGGACCGCGCTCTCAAGTACCTAGGCTCCCTGCCCGAGAAGACCATCGTCTATAACGGCCATGAATACACCACTGGAAATCTCGCATTTGGGCGGCACATTGAGTCCAACTCCCAAGGTATCGCTCGACTCTCGGAGCTGGTAAAGAACAACAGCATCACTACTGGCCTGACCACCATCGGTGACGAGAAGGAATGGAATGTCTTTATGCGTCTGGATTCACTGATCGTCAGGCACGTTATGTCTTTCCGTATGTGTTCGCTTAGCTCAACATTCGCAGGGAGAAGACAAAGGCTGGGCCAGACACATCAGATGCCGACGTAATGAACTCGCTAAGAGAGCAGAAGAACAATTACAGGGGGTAATTCTACCTCTGGATATTTAGCATATTATATCCCTCATTTTATAGCAGGCAAACGCCACGGCTCTGATGACGAGTACAGATATGTATTAACAAAGCTCGAAATGTAACAACAGTAACAGCGAAAGCGGTTCTGCCCTCCCAAGGCATTTCCGAATTTATCGATCGTGAGAGTGAGAGCGTGTAGGCATCAAGCCGCCATTCCGAAGACTTTGAGCACGGCTGACCGTGCGTAAGGAATATAGGATAGCGTGTACCAGGTGTATGCGAGGTACTCGATAATGACGAACACTACAAGCAAAGTGTTAGTCAAGTTTGCAATCGAACAAGTGGTGACAAGTGATACAAACCCAGACAAAGGACCTGCATACCCAGACGAAGGACCGTCAGTCATCGACGAGAGAAATAGACAAAGGCAGGAGAGACATACCTCGCTGCGAAGGACAAACGCAGCAACAAAGACGAGACCAATCGAAGCAAGGAAGATGATGGAAGCCACGACTCGAATGGGCTTGAACATCTAAAATCGACAGGAGAATTCAGCATCTCATCAAGTTCTCCGACTAACAGGGAACGCACAAGCTTCAGCTGCTTGAAGAACTATCACACAACAATTAGCCTGTATACAAACCACACACGAAGGGAAAGACACGTACACCAAGAAGGAACCCAGTGCCAACAAGCGAAATTATAGTCCCAAACACATAGAGAACTACGCAACACAGAGATCAACTCCGAGTGCCACTTCAACATCCCGAACACACACGCACCTGCAAAGCTCCCCAATTGCCCAAGGAAGAGTACGATAGACCCCAACAAACTCAACAGAAATCCAATCGCAAGACTAAGCAAGAACCATTATCCGTGAGGACTTCGATGGTAATAGAGTACAAGATGACGAGGACATACCAAGCAAAGAAGCCATACATCCTCGTTGTCCTCGACAGCCCCAAAAACTTGAATGCTGAATCCCCTTCAAAAAACTGTGTTTCTGGGATGACACCATTCCCAGCTTCAAGATTGAACCACCCTTTACTCGGCATTTTCGTCTACTAGTCGTAACTTCTTGAAATCGTTTAGGCGCTCTATTGGAAACACTTGGTAAAGGAAGTGATATACAGGTTGCTGGCGAAGGCGAAATGCGGTTATGGTATTCGGAGATTATTTCTTGTCTGTACGTGAGAATATGCGTGGCCCCTCCCGTGAGCGAACCCTGCGAAACTCGAGATCGGTTTGCTGACGTACACGTACGGTCCCAGTAGCGATCAGTCGCAAGGCCAATTGTTTGAAGGGGGTAGTTTGAGAGGAACGTCGGCCAAAGGCGAGGTGACGGTGGTGGTGGTAGTGGCAATGGTAGGAAGAACTAAAATGGGCCAGCTGTGCGCCGCAACTGCTTGTTGCTGCGCAACACACTGGCGCCTAACATGCTTCATATTCGGGAATCAGGATCATACACAATTTATTTGCGGAAATAGTTTCAAGAAGAAAAAAATACAATGAAAGAATACAGCAATTGTAGTACAGTAGTAGTGAACGTATCGGCATCTCCTGAGCTTCGGAACAATGAACAAGATATATGAACGAGATAGACACACGAGAAGGCAGTTCGAGTCTCACCCAGGATGACTATAAAGAGCCCGCAGAGGTTACAAATGCAGAATGAAGAGAAGGACACTGATCAGACAAAGTACATAAAGTCTCTCAAGAGGCCGTTCACTGGACTGAAGTGGCGACGGTAATAGTCTAGATGGGCGTTCATATCGTCGTCACCACTGACAGAAGAAACCGAGTAGTCGTTGATGTCTTCATCATAGTGGAACTTCGCCCTGCGGCAAACAAGCTGCCTGGTTGTTAGCGGATCCCGAAGGTGGTTGTCTGGTATGCATCACTTACGTCGGCATCTGAAACGTCATTAGTATAAGAGAAGAATGTGAAACAAGGGGTACACATACAGTAGACGGGTGCTGGTATCTTCACAGATCGCGTAGAACGAGAGTAGTTGTGACAAAGGGAGTAGCTGTACCAGGGAATTGTCAATTTTAGCCTAGAAATTAAGAGCATAAGCGACTCACGCGAGATCCTGAAGCCTTTAGAATAGACATCAGAAGAGTCAGGATAGTAGTGAAGAAAGTTACTGCGTACATAGCCAGAGGGAACCCGGGATCATTTCGTAGAATGGTATAATGACTTGGGATCGATGCTTACAAGGTACAGCTAATAAGCGTCGTTTCAATTTATAGGGAAATACACAAACTCACTTCCTTTGAGACCTGGTTGGGACTGAAGGTAGAAGTCGATGTATCTTGGGTGGACGATGTCTGCAATTTGCGCAAACTTAGAAGGAAACAACACCATGTGAATATAAAATACAACACACCGCTGTCGACGACTAAACCAGCAGGAAAATTACCATTCCCGCGACTATCCGCCGAACTGGGGCCACGAGGGAAGAATCGGACATGGTGGCGTTTACCAACCACCAGATATACTATTTGGGGCTTCTTGTCCCCGGGATAGAGACTTTTGATAACACCTGCTTGTGTGTCGTACAAATATCAAAGTCAAAGCGACTTCATGACTTACCCTCCATAGCATGACATTCGTGCGGCCCGACATTTTCAAATTCTCCTTCTGAGACACCGTCACGAAAAACAACAATCCTCCGGGGGAAAAGCGGCGCATCTCTGACTCGATTCTTCTGAAGGAAGTTCTCAAGCATCTCCTGCGGGGGGTGGTGAGTGGTTGTCTAGCAGGAGTCTTCGAGGATCCGGCTATCACACCTTGAACATTGATGCAAATTCTTCGATCATTTCGACTCGAGGGGATTGGACCCTGGTCGAGGCTGCATATTGGCATGCACCTCTGTCGTATGATCCGACAACCGAAGCCACTGATGGTAGCTGACTGCCCGGCCCAGGGTGGCTAACATCAGCGCCTACAAAATCTTAATATGTTGTTTTCTCGTTAGCTGATTGACTCACCAATAACCATGAAAGGTTCTTGTGATAATACATCCAACGAGCGGGACTTCGCAGTAAAGTTGACACCGCCCATCTTTGGATTGATCCTTGTTTCGTTTATTGGATGCGAGATTTCCAGCGAGATTCGTAACTTACTTCAGTATCAGGTTGTTCTGATATTGATTGACCTTCCTGTTGGAAACATTTTTGCTCAAGTTGCCACTCCACCTCTGGTAACAAGGCAATATATCAGCCTTTTTCCTAAACAGCCAGCACAATTTACGCACCACACACTGGGTGACAACGCCTTGAATGATGTCACCAAACCGTTTGATCTTCCGATACTGCGTCTCAGCAGGATCAGGGAGAACAGCAAGGATTAAGGCAGGCTTAATTTGACGCCCCAAGTTTGCTAACTCCTGATGCATGGGGTGGTGTTATGAGCTAATAAGGGACTAGATGGTGGCCGCATAATACCTGGAGGACATTCGTCTGAATCGACCGTCTCTCGATGACTGGGGGCTGCATAACCTGCATACCTATACAGAATCATAAAATGAATGATTTGTAGAGAAACGAAGATTAGACCAACCTAAGTTTCTCATTGCTCCGATGAGTTCCTCAACAAAGTAGCGCAGGAGACTTGGATCGACATTGGCAAAGTCGACGACCAACCAGCTCGAGATGCTCGCTGGTTGGGCTAACTTTTGCCTCATGACATCCCAGACACCTGCACGTTGATTCTGGTATGGTGTCAATACAGGAGTTGACAAACCAGGAGTACTGCTTACCAGGCGCCTTTCTTTATCTCTCCCTTCCCCGCCGAATAGAATTGAAGGCGATGGCAGCATACGCCCTCTTATCAGCTCAGGCCGTTCATGCACCGAGATTCCAGCACTTCCAAGGACATGTGAATTCGAGTAGTCAAAATGGCCAAAAGCCTTGCTGATCTCTGCTGCCCGTCGTGCAGGATCGGCGGGAGTAAACTCTAAAGCGGCGCGAACAACCTCTGGGGATGCACGATTCTACAGTCCCATTAGTTCCAAAGCTGGATAATAGACCTAGGAATGGTTGATACCCTATAGAATTGTTCCACGGTATCACAGAACGATATTGGGATCACATCACCCTTCGAAAACTTAACACCCAACGCGGAGGGAGGTATTACAGAGTTATGAACTTCCTTGAAATGTTGCTAGGTGGTTTCAGCAAGAATGCTAGCAAAGGAAGAAGATCAACTATACCGCAACAGTCACAGTATCCCCACCCCTGTCAAAAGTATAGGCCCCAACATCGGAAATGAGGTCTTTGATGGACTTTGCGGACTTGTGCCCCTTGAGATTGACCTGCACTTTCACCCCCTTAAGGAATTGCCTCAGCTTCAAGGTCTGGTCTGGCCTCAAACGCCTGAGGTCGCCCTGATTCCGGAGGCGCAAGAGGTCAGCGCAGACCTTTTCCAGCCCGGCCTTAGGAAGGCTGAGAACAGATTATTTAGAGAACAAGATGAAGGCAAGTTGAATGACTCACATAACACCTATTGTAACATCAACGTTGATGATAAGCTTATCAAAGGCGGGTCGGACGCTCCTGATACCCAGAATCAATAGGCAATAACTACACTTTTTGGAGCACTTACTGAAAGTACCCTCGCCACAACTCAAGGGGTGCGATGAGCGGAGGTTGCCCTGGACTCGGAATAAGGGACAGGGAGGGATGAATAATAGCAGGATCTCACGTCTTTCACTCTTCACGAAGATAGACTTTGCCGTGGACATGATACCCTCTTTTCTGGTGACGCATCTCAGAATGACGAATCAAGAGAATAAACTGATATGCTTACTGTTTGGGGGTGGCCTGGACAAAAACGTTCAACATGTTGAGCATGAGGTTCACCTCGTTCTGAACCTGGTTATTGGGCCTTTCGGTCTGCAGGTATCGTTGAAGTATACTACAGAGATCAGTCTACATATTCGCCTCACAGGACCAGATAAGCCCACCTATAGTCGATTTCTTTCACATGCGTCATAACAACTTGAACCTCGTGCTTCTTTCTACGGGTGTCTGGGTTTTCGTCCAAGGGCACAACAAACTTCGTTACGTTAAGTCGGACTCAGGCGAAAGTAGGCGAAGAACGTACTGTCTGCTGGGCAAAATATTTCTGAGGCGCAAACAAGTTCTTCTTTCCGTCGAAGGCTTGATTCCGCTTTATGAGCGTTTGCGATAATGGGATGCACTAACAAACTCACCACCTCGTCGAGTGAACGTTTGGGGATTAGTCGACTGAACTCGCATAACGACTTCGTTCAGCTTTTTAGCCCCAATCCCGCGCTTTGCCTCCCACATAGGCGTGATTTCTTCATGCATCGTAGTTAGGAAAAATTAGTGACTCTTAAACAAGAAGCATCTCACCAACTGCATGACAAAATGCGGGTCAGTTTAGTTTTCGAGCAGTTGAGGGCAAATGCGCACCGTCAAAGTGGTGCATGACGCCTGTTGGGAAGCTCATCCGGAAGGAGTTCGTCTGCACTTCGACTCTATAATCATTGTCGTTGAAGTGGGGGAGTCGTTGCTCGCGCGTAATGAATGCCATCCGATGTCAACAAACGATGATAAGGAGATTTGTAGAGCGCTTGAGATGCTTGAGGTGGATAGAGGAACTGAAACTGAGGACAACAACACAGAGGTTGGGATGATAGCGATGTTTATATATGCCGTAGGCAGGATAAAGGAAGGAAATGTAAACACGTTAACAGTTGAAAGACGCCCACCACAAAGCTTGATGTGTGTGTGAGGCTGCGTGGTGGAAAATCGTCAACTGGTTGTAGCCGTGAAGGAACATGAGGCGCCTAGTGGATGAGGCTGTTATCGTGGAAATCTGATGGCACAGCGGAGTTAAACAAACCATGGATATTTTGGGCATTCTAGCACCTACTCAAAGAAGTGGTCGTCAAACCACAGCAAATACATTCAGACGGGGGATAGAACACTCGGAGTTGGGAGATACATGAGAGAAAATATAATCACGTATGGCATTTTTTCAAGTAATAGCATACAGACATAGGGCAAAAACTAATGCGGCAAACGGTTTGAAGAGCACAGATGAGTCATTATAATCGCGAATCGTGAAAAAGACGTCAGTCATGAGAGTTAGAGGGCGGACACCTTGCGCCTCAAAACATCCTGGATGTCAGAAATGTTTCTAACAGCATCGATCGTGGAAGGTCCAGGGAGTATCCCAAGCCTCTGCTTGGTTGTAATAAGAAGTTGTTGAACATTTGGAACAACACGAGGAATGAAATCAATGATGAGTTTATCCTGTACACCTCGGTCAGTATTGATTATCCCCAAAACAAGTATAAACACGTACATCTGGACGAAGAACGGCCACAGCACGTTGCAACCACCACAAAGAATTCTTGATTGACTCATCTCCTGGTTGTGTTTCACCAACGACGGCAGACAACTGAGCCCGCAGTCAGCGGAAGACCAAATACCCAGAAAAAGGAGTGGACTTACTCGATGAACAAGGGTCAAGATCACCGCTTGTGAAACGAGGCATGGGCCACTCAACGGCATGATCAAGTCGGGATTAGTATGTACCAAAAGATCTTGCAGCTTAGCGGCGTCTTGAGTCTGAAGAACCCCGAGGTAAACCTCGTCCCATTCATCGGGTTTGATGGGTGGAGTGCTTCGTTCCTGCGGTTGTTGAGCTGGTGGAGGCTGGGGGATAGTAGCCGGATGCGATGCTTGGGGTGCCGCAATGGTAGGTGGGAACCATGTATTGTGCATGGCAGGCGGTTGCTGGTGAGGTGCAGGGGCAGGGGCAGATTGTTGTTGTTGGGGGTAAGGATGGGGATAGGTCTGAGCGGATGGATTTACAGATTGAATATTCTGTTGTTGGCGCAAATGTGATTGACCATGAGGTCCCTGAACAGGCGCCAGAGATCCTGGGGAGTTGTGTGACTGCGATGACGGGGGAAGGTGATGAATGCTGCCAGTGGTATTGAGGCTCAAGAACTTGACTTGATCAGACAGTGTCCTGACTGTGTGCTCGAGCTCGCGAATAGCAGCCTATACATCCAAGTTAGTGAAGCAGTAGATGAATTGAAGGGGGCGTCTTACATCGTGGCTACGGAAAGCCTCGTTCTGCCAAGCAGTCAACTCCGATTTGACACTGTGAATCTCGCCGCCCAACTCGCGAAGTAACTCTTGGTGCATAGCAGACGCTTGCTGAGAATACACAGGGATGAAAGTCTTCGCTATGGCATCCTTGACATGACGCTCAATGATGGGCGTAAGGTTGGTCGCCAGAACGTGGGCCAAGTGATTTGAAATATCGGGCCTGAAGAGAAGCTTCTCCATCTCGAGAGGAAGAGCCTGTATGTTATGTAAATTGATAGTCCGTCATCGAAGAATAGGTCACATACATGGGTAATATTGTCGACCAACCCCTTCCCCATCTGGTCGTTCAAAGCCGCCTTTACTTCGTTCTTGGTAATGCTCTCAAGGGAAGGGAGAACTGAATTTTGAACTTCGTTCTTGACAGCCATCTCGACAACGCGGGTGGTGTTACGGGTGAGCTCTGTTGAGATCAGTTTGAGAATCTTCTCCTGACGGGAGAAATCTTCAGCTTGCTCGTGAGCACGCGCCTCCTCCAGGCGTTGATCTAGGTGATGATCAGAAAATTATTTGAAAAAAGTCGAGAAACTAATCACTTTGTTTGTCCATCTCCTTCCCGATTAATCGTCCGAGACGAGTGTGGAGATTCTCCTCAGTCTTTTTGATCTCGCGAGTCAAGACCTGACTGAGAGAAGCTTCCAGCGCTATATCAATGTTGGGCTTCTGTCCTTTATCCCTCTCCTTGCCGTTGTCCCAACCAATATTCTTTCCCTTTTGTCCCTTGGCCCTCCCATCACGACCGTCGTGGCTGTATTCGTTCTCATTGTCGGAAGTCGGTGTACGAGGTCGCGCGGGACCAGAAGTAATGGGAATTTGAGGCTGAGTGTGGGAAGTAGAAGGAATAGGCTGGGGTTGCCTTATTGTCTTGTTGTCAGGAAGAATTGGTTGGGGGAGTTGGGGCGGAGGCGCAGGGGCGATCAGCTGATGGTAGGGGAAGCGGGCAGGAGCAGTGGAAAGAGCTGAATCGAACCACTCACGGCGGATCAGGACCTGATCAACACCGCTCGAATGGACAGAAAATGCAACCAATGCTAATTCGCCGGGTGGCAACTTCGCGGCGACGCAAGCCGCATGCGCTTCAACGCCATGAGGATCCGAGTCGGCAGTAAGAATGACGAAATGGATGGTGGGCTTAGGTCCAAAGAATTCGGCGACCTGCTCGAAGTAACCCCTAACACCTTCTTCACCCCCGTAAGGAGTCTCCAGCGCCAACTTGAAAGCGATCATACTATCGCGACGGCTATTAGCAATCCAGATAGTCTGAATACGCGAGTCGTAGTTGATATGACCAAACATTTCTAGATCCTCTGTGTTGCCATTGATGAACTTGATAGTGGATAAGACGGTCTTCGTGTTGATGGACAAGAGCTGGAAGATTGTGCCGTTCTTTCGCCCGACAACAAGTCCTCCATCTACAAATGTTAAAGAGGAGGGGACGTCCTCTCCGCGGATCTTATGGGTCGCATATGGGAGCTTATCGTGTATGTTCCATATTGTCAACGTCGAATCTTCCGAGATCGTGGCAAGAGCACGTCTCAGAACATCGAAGTCAAAGGCGGCGATTCTCTAAAGCCAGGTATATATTCATGTTAGCCGGATAGAATAGTCCCAAGTTCAGAAACACATACCGAAGGAACACTGAAGACCTGGCCAAGATGATGAAGGTCCGCATGGGCCAAAGGTAGTTTGCTCAAGGCGTGTGTGTTGGCAAGGTCGATGACATAGACCTTATTGTCCGAGGCGACGGCTAAGGTATCAGGATCCTTCGGATGCCACTTGACGGCGCGCAGTGCCTCTGACGAGTTGGTGGGTGGTACGCAAAGAATGAGCGAACCGCTAAATGATAACTAGTGAGATAATATCAATAACCATGGTAGGGAACGACTCACGGGACGTCATCCTCTATTGTCACTGGCAACTCCCAAACAACGAAGCCACCGTCAGAGGTCACTCCAGCAAGCCTGTTATTGAAAACTGCCATATCGGTCACACTCGAAGTCAATGGGAAGATGCTCGGCAGCTGTAGAAGTGTTCGGTCTCCACTGGCCCTTGAAATGACACGAACGCGACCCCTTGTCATCGCATAAGCGACCCAGTGTGTAGCTCCAATGGTCGTTCCAGGCAAAAAGACAGAATCCTGTTTGACAAGAGCGATCGCAGTTGATTTGACAGAGTCCTGTGCGGCCTGAATTTCCTCCAAGGACTGGGATACATCGATGACGATGGTCTGAGGTTGAGGACTTGGGCTCGACTGCATTTTGCCAGCTGCCTTGGTCTGTGTGATGGGTGCTTTCCGAGCGCCTCCTCGGGCACCGGGCCCGGGGGAGCTCTCCTTCTCGCGCCGCCCACCAACCTGTGACGCGTTGGAAGGGGGTGGTCCTTGGGTAATAAAACTATCGGGTTGACGGGGTTGAGATCGCTGCGGCTGCGATTGGGGTTGCTGTTGAACAGGCGGTTTAGGTGGGGATGCTCTAGGAGACGCATTGCGATTGGGAACAGTTTTGGTATTTGATGGAATAGGTGGCAGCGGAGCGCGGCTCGGGACTTGCTCTCCCTGAGAGTAGTCATTTCCACCAAGGTAAGATTCATAAGCTGAGACTGGTGCCGGCACCGAAGGTTGAAGGGGAGGTTGAGGAAGCTGTCCCCGAGAAATATTCTCAAGAAGATTCTCGACAGATTGACGCTTAGGGTCAGGGACAGTTGTCCAAGACGAGTCATCTGTTCCACTCGAAACGCTGGATGACTGAGGTACTGGCTTCTTCTTTACGGAACCCGTTGTGTTGGAAAGATGGTCGAAAGGGGAAACGAAGTCAAACATAGATCTACGAGGGGACGGCGGTCGCTGCTGTTGGGCTGGAGGGAGGGGAGCTTGTTGCTGCTGCGACTGGAGAGGAGCAGCGGAATCGGGAACTCGTGGAGAGGTCTGGGTCGGTTGTTCAGGAGGACCATAGGCGCGGAACTCGCCCTCACGAATAGAAGGAGCATAAGGTGGCGAGGGCGCTTGAGGTAAACTTCTGATGGATTCGGCATAGTTGCTGCGAGGATTGCTAAACATGACAGGAAAACATTGGGTCAGCCACCGTTGAATCGCTTTTAAAAAGGAGCCCGAAGCGTTGACACCACGAGGCGTAACAGGAAACACGCGACAAGGGAACGCAACACGGGACAAAGGAGGTAAATGGTGCGTACCCAGCCATGAGTTGCTCCAACAAAATCTTGCCCTGATTTTCATTGTGACCTGGTGAAGCATTCGAGCGCTGGGAAGATCCAGGTGGTGTTGGCACTTGCGTCGGTAAAGAAGGATTGGACGCTGGTATATTTGGTCGATTTGAAACTGCAGGACCACCGAGCAAAGACAGTAGTGCACTCTGACGTTCTGTGACAGTCGTCGCTGGAGCCGACGGTTCGTCCGTCAAAGCCATGACTGGCGTGACGGGTGCTGACGACGCGGTATGGGCGTTATCGGCACCCTGCACGGACTGTTGAATGGGCTGTTGCGGCGACAACTGCTGTGGTTGCTGCTGTGGTTGCTGCGAAGACTGCTGCATAGCCGGCGCAGCAATGTTCTGGAAAAGAGCGTCGATGTGATTGGGGGAAGAGTTACTTGGTAATTGAGCTGGGGGAGAATACTGTTGGTGGACGTTCTGTTGAGAGGGAGGCGTCGGGCCCCTTGAAAAGAGTTCGTGGATGCCTGGTCGATTGCTATCCATTCCTGAGAAGTTGGCAAGCTAGCGGATGAGAGAGGAAACGACTCGATGCAGCCTTTGGCGGGAGATAGAGGAACGGTAGAGATGGAATAGGTCTCAATTTTCTGGAGACTGCACCACTGAACACGCACAACACGCCCAAGCCACGAGGCTGCCACACCATTCGGCCATTGCCGATCTCCCATTTTGGAATGAAGGTCAGTGCGCACCCACTAGTAGCTACAATAATGTTAGCATCCCCCAATCCTCCTGGGTTGGCCGAAAACCTCCAAGCGTCGGCGTTGGAAAGTACAGTTTTTGCGTGTCCCCAAGCTTTGGCGATTCAATGACCATGAGATTTGTTAATGACATCACTAATCCAACCTTCATAGCCGAATTCCCTATCTTGTTCCGACTGGGGCCCGAGGCAGCATATCTACGTCTCCGGTACATTAGACCCTCCCACTTAGCCAGAAGTCAGTTGATGGATACCCGATACGTTTCCAAATGACCGATTTGTGAAATCTCAGGCTCACATTCACTATCTCGTCAGCTCATCCATAATCGCCTTGTGAATGCCTAACGTCGGGCTGGACAGCCGTTTCGGTAAATTATAGTGGTGGTGATCAGGTTAAACCCATACCCAAGCGCGTAACGGACCTGGGAAATAACACTTATTTTTGCACCTTCGGGACTGGTGGTGGCGTTGACCGAGGTACATCGTGTCGCGCTAATACAACCTGGATATAAAACCATATGTGCCCAACTTCAGAGCGACGTAGACGGGCGAACTCAGGACCATATTCAGTCATCTAAAAAAGCCTTACGGCCCCTGTGTGTAAAATTATCCAACAATCATCAATTGTCTTCCTGTAGACAATGACATTTCGTGGCTGAAGCTCCCCAGCCGAGTAACATCGGCAGTTGATTCACGAACGGACTTTCCCAAACCGGATAGCTGAGGCATTTTATCGTCTGAGCTCGGACTTCCTTGCGTGCTCATGAATAGTCAAGTCACTTTAAGCCGGTCGGCAGGACCGCAACCATCAAGTACGACGATACGACAGCTTTATTCGCAGACTTCGAGTGGATCCCCAGTTATAGCTTGAGGCGAGTACGGGATAACAAAAAAAGGGTGTATTGACCGACTCGGACGACATGTGGACCCCAATCTTGTCCATTCCGAAAGGCAGCGGCAATCTCGACAAAACTAGCAGAACATGAACCAGAGCACGTTGGAAGATATGCATGTTCCACGCCCGAATTATTGGTAACATGATGACGGCAATCGAACCCCCGTTTCAATCGCCTCAATAGATAGTCCTCAAGAGGATCGTGGGGCGATGACAATAGGCTCTGAAGGTCCTGGTAGGGCTTCGATTTTTATGGCCGCCTGTTCGTTTGAACACTAGATAAAAAAAAACACGGCGCCCACCGTCAGAAATCTGATTGTCATGATCGGTGCAATAACTCTGATGACGAGGGAAATAGACATCCATGCGTTGTCAGCTGGGCGAAATATAAATAGGAAATCATATTTCGATGACAGATGGAAAGGTTGTGTATCTCACCAGCTCTATGAGCACTTCTCGTGGAGTCGATTCAAAAGGCGACGGTAGGGCCCCAAGCCCATGTATTAATTGGTGGAAGAGGGGCGAATGATGGCATCAGGAGTCAAAGATCCTGGAGCTTGGGTAACGAAATGGCCACTGCCCCGCTGCGATATTTTCTGGATAGCCAATAATAGGCCATCACATGCTCTGAGGCATTTCTTGGATGGATGCTATAATTAACCCCCTGTAATTCAATCCGAACAGTGGTGTCCGGACCATGGCCATCAATGCATCACATCCAAACTGGGTACTCCAGCGCTGAATTGAACCCTCTAATGGATTCATCATAAATACCAGTAAACAGATCCTAGAAGCTATATATACCAGCGTGTTTTGGTTATTGAGCCATTAACTTTACCGCCTTTTGATACTGTATAACCTCCTCACCTCGAACTACTACGATGTACACAGTGCGTGATCCCACAGACCCTGTGTATCGCAAACGGATATTGACTGTCTTTACCTCTAGACCACCACGATCGTTGACCAACACTGTGGGCTGGACAAGTGCAGCTGCGGTGACGAGTGAGTTGTCTTTCCGGTGGCTTATCATCTGTGTCAGTTTCTGATACCCTTCCAGATGCAAATGCACCCCGGAACATTGCAAGTGCTGAGCATTTCCACAACACCCTGTTATCGAACTTGCCATATGCTCCGGTTTCTCACATAAATTTATAAAACAAATATGAGATTCGAAGTTGTGTTGCTTGTATTCTCGTATATATGTGTATGTCAGATTGTGTTTAGCTGAGATGCTGTGGTTTCATTGAGCTATTGGGGGGTAATTCTGTGTAAGGAAGCATACCGATTTTTTCGTATCTCCGCGACCGCATAGGATCTAGTTCCCCCAAGTGTGCTAAAAATCTCTGGCATTCTCCTGTCAGTACCTGAGTATCAACCTTCTCTTTATGGTTCTTCAGCTGCATGCGTTTGTAATGGACAAGGGATTCTAGGCACCCTGATCCCACAGGAGTCAGAAATCTGTCAGGGATATACTAGTCAATTGCTCACACTTGCTGTCGGGCTGTTCCGCCAACAGTTCTTGAATTGTTTCAATTTCTCGCTCCAGTACTTCTTGGCTGATATCTATTCATGGTTCAGACCCGGGTTGCAGGTAGAGAAGTAGAGCACACCATTTCCGACGAGCCATCGGTGATACATCCAGACACTTTGATCATGAGGGTCAGTATACATCGCATCTCTAATGAGCTTGAACTCTATAAATGCCACATGAGACATGTTCACCACTTAAAGTAGATACACAAACCGTTTTCTTTGGACTTTGATTCACCGAGCTTACCACTAGCCCATAACGATGACAAGACCTTAGATCTTTGGTGCCATGCACTGAAATTGGAAAAATTTGAGAGGATCTTCTGCTTAGTATATGTCAACTCTGTCTTCTCCGGCCGTGGTTTGGGCATATTGGACAAAATATATCTTCGGTAATTCCACGCATGGACTAAATAGAGTATCAATAACGCTAAGCATTGCACCAAAAACGAAACGTACAATTCCTTGAATCAACATCAAGCATCTGTTCGACCACGAACAAATCCTTATCCCAAGCTGATTTCTTCCATCCATCGGCACCATCTTCCTGGGCTTCTCCTGGGCCGTTCGGGATGTTCTCCAGGCACCACCGCCGATGGTTCCATATCCAATAGACTTTAGGGTGGCTTTTGAGGGCCCCCATTGTCATTGTCAGCTCAACCACAAGGAGCTGGTTGTTTTGTTCTGGAGTTCTAGGTAGTGTCAATAGAGGGACGGCGCAGATAACGACTGAACTGACCCCCGAGGAAATAAACCTTGAAGCAGGATATTTCGCCGGTAGTTCCAGACAGTATAAAATTCCGGATTCACTTGAAGGAGTTTGGAAGTCAAACCAAGCGCATCCTCGGACCAATCCTTGTGTTTCTTCTACTTCATGATCTTGTGAGATCAAGGTACTGTCGGTCCGAGGAGACTTTACACACTCGAGATAAGACTTGTTCAGTCAGTGCGAGATATTCAGTGATCTTTGTCTGTTCCCGTTGTTTCTTAGCCTGTATATCCTCCTGCGTGAGGCGCGTGCGTTTAATTCCATGCTAGAATATCTTTAGGACGGCAGCAATGGAGACATAATCACTCCGACTGACCATGGCTGGTGGTGTGGCAAGAGGAATAGGAGCGTGGGAATGCGAATGAGGTCAGAAAATGCGTAAATGCAGTTGCTTCAGTCAACTTGTAGGATGCCGTCTGTCGCTACCAAACTCACGTCGCACGAGGACCTGTCGTCCCTCTTCCCACTGACGCAGCCCATTCCTTCACCACTCACCCATCCTGAATTACTCACCCCGAAGGATATCCATCGCGAGGAGGATCTTCTCCGAAATCCGAATTCGTTCCGCGCATGGTGGACTGTTCTACAGGCAACGCGCGAAGGCTATGTCGCTCAACAAAAGCTGGAGCGTGGACTTGAGATCCCCGAACAAGTGCGGATACTCTTGGGTCCTCTTGCTAGCCCTTCTGCTCGTCTGAGCCTCCAACGATTGACATACCTTTATGAAGCGGCCCTCGTACACTTTGCAGGTTCTTTCAAGCTATGGAAGTCTTACTTGATCATGCGCATGTCCTTTGTATGCGGGAAACCAATCATCAAAAAGAGGTCTGGCGGGAAGAAGAAGCTGCCTGAGATGAAGGATGCTCTCGAGGATGAAGTCGAAGACTTGGAGGAATGGGAGGCGCCATTGGATCCTATGGTTGGTTGGGAGGAGTGGAGGAGTTTGATTGCCACATTTGAACGATCGTTCATGTATTTGCCAAAGGTGTGCACGCTGAAGTTGGGGCGATGCTTCATCTTTTAACAACATATCTTCCAGTTGCCGCGACTGTGGCTCATGTATACCTCAATTTTCTTCCACCCCGCGTGTCCACCCAATCTTTGCTATACCCATGCACGCAGAACGTTCGACAGGGCCCTACGTACCCTTCCACCCTCTCTACATGCACGTATATGGACGCGGTATCTCTTATGGGCGGAAAGGAAGGGCGGCGCAACTACTTTCGCGGTATACAGGCGCTACCTTAGTGTCGACACTTCCCTATCTGAAAGATATGCTACGCTGTTATTGAATCCCGCCGCCTCCGAACCACGCCCACTAGAAGCAGCCAAGCTCCTTCTGTCTTTGGCACGGAAAGCTTCAAAGGGAGAGTATTCCAGTCCGGAAGGCAAAAGTCCTTACCAGCTCTTGGAAGCTTTCATTGATGTCGTGGAGAACTTTTCGGATCAAGTTGGACTTGATTTAGAGGATACCTTAGAATCCAATAAGGCCATTGCACAGGCGGAGGAGATTGCCAACGAGGTTCCAGAACCAGCGTCAATTGACGGGAAGCTCGTCCGAATCGGTGGTCCAGCTCTACCGGTCACATCTAATGGCGATACAAACACACCCTGTGATCCTGACGAGGATCCACTGAATCCAAGAAAGCTGAATATCGAGAACATCATTAAGAAGGATGGATTGGGTATTTATAAAGATCAAGCGGGGCGGCTATGGACAGGTCTGGCAACATATTGGATCAAGCGCGCCGAGTTCGATCGAGCGAAGCATACTTTCGAGACCGGTCTCAAGAACGTTCTCACTGTTCGCGATTTTAATCAGATATTCGATTCGTACGGCGAATTCGGGCAATCTCTCATGGATGCTTTGATGGAGAGTCTTAAGGATGAAGAGGACGAGGAAGAGATGGCTGAGACAGAAAAGGAGTTGGATCAGCAGATGAAGGACTTCGAGGAATTGGCGGATAGACGACCTTTCCTGCTCAACGACGTGATGGTCAGACGAAATCCAAATGATGTACAGGAGTGGGAGAAGCGAATCGCGT
Organism: Macrolepiota fuliginosa MF-IS2; assembly: GCA_015584085.1. Classification (NCBI taxonomy): domain Eukaryota; kingdom Fungi; phylum Basidiomycota; class Agaricomycetes; order Agaricales; family Agaricaceae; genus Macrolepiota; species Macrolepiota fuliginosa. The sequence goes on along the minus strand of MU151067.1, from coordinate 209,224 downwards.
TATGGGGAGAAGATGATGAAAGAGTCGCAGAGACTTATACTCAAGCCCTGGAAACCATCAATCCTCGCAAAGCCACACCAAATTTCCACCGGCTGTATATATCCTTCGCTAGGTTTTACGAGGAGGGAGGCGTATCAGGTCAAGCTGAGGCAGACCTCAGTTCTGCTCGCAAAATCCTAGAGAAAGCCACAAAAGTGAACTTCAAGGCCGTTGATGACTTGGCCGAAATTTGGTGCGAGTGGGCAGAGATGGAGCTTCGGCACAAGTACGTTATTCCCCAATAATTGACCTTTTGACTGGCATAACCCCCGCACTCTAGTAACTATGATGATGCCATTCGAGCAATGCAACGTGCCGCTGCTGTTCCGAAGAATACCAAGCTGAACTACCATGATCATGTTCGTCGTCAGCCACTAGATCCGTGTTCTCTAAGCTCATTGCGTTCTAGACTCTTTCTGCTCAAGCGCGTCTCTTCAAGTCCCTTAAACTGTGGTCGTTCTACGTCGATCTTGAGGAATCTATCGGAACTGTAGAATCGACAAAAGCTGTATACGACAAGATCCTCGAGTTGCGCATAGCCAATGCTCAAATCATTGTGAATTATGCTGGTTTCCTCGAAGAAAATAAATACTTCGAGGAGAGTTTTAAAGTGAGCCGTCGCGGCAGGCATGATCACTATATATACTTATTTTTGTTACTAGGTTTATGAGCGAGGCGTTGAATTGTTCACCTTCCCAGTATCCTTTGAGATCTGGAACATCTATCTGTCGAAGTTCACCAAGCGTTATGTGAGTTTGTTTCTGTCTTTCTTGGTGAAATATATATCTGACTGGTCCCCAGGGTGGCACCAAACTCGAACGTGCGCGAGACCTCTTCGAACAAGCACTAGATAAATGTCCACCCAAATCATGCAAGCCCATCTTCCTCATGTATGCCAAGCTGGAAGAGGAGTATGGTCTGGCTAAGCGGGCGATGTCTATTTATGAACGTGCGACACAGGTGGTCAACGATGAAGACAAGTTTGAAGTGAGTAACCACAAACTTCATGGGGGTTTCGCATTGTTGATAATTTCCTGGATAGATGTTCACTATTTACATCGCCAAGGCTACAGAGAACTTCGGGCTACCGGCTACCCGACCCATCTACGAACGCGCTATCGAGGGTACGACTCTTCACTACACAGACCAACAACGAGCATCTGATATTGTTCTTTTAGTTCTTCCCGATCGACAGACCGCTGAGACGTGCCTCCGTTTCGCGGCCCTTGAACGCAAACTTGGAGAAATCGACAGAGCCCGCGCAATTTATGCACACGCTTCGCAATTCTGTGACCCTCGTGTCAATCCACACTTCTGGAGCGAGTGGAACTCATTCGAGATAGAGACGGGTTCAGAGGACACCTTCAGGGAAATGCTTAGGATTAAACGAAGTGTACAAGCCCAATTCAACACCGAAGCTAGCTACCTGGCTGCCCAGACCCTGGCTGCTAGGCAGGGTAGCCAAGGGGCGAGGGAGGATAGTGAAGAGCCCCAGGATGCTATGGCTACCGCAGAAAGACAAGCTGGAAAGGGGCCGGCGTTCGTCGCGGCGAAGACTACAGGACCACCGAAGGCTGATAGTGACGCCAATGCGCTTCCCGCCCAGTCAACGAATGCCGACGAGATACATATATCGGATGATGAGGATATTTAGTCCGTTGCATATACATCTGTTGTATTGTTGTACAGATATTCGCTACCCTTGCTATCATTGTCTTTTCATAGTCCCGGCACAAAACACGACCACCCGGTTACCAAATCGGGAGGGCTTTCCAGGCGTGTTATGGAAATCGCTGAGCCGAATCCTATTTCCTATTTTAGGTACACATTCGCTTCCGGCACCCATAGCGTCTCGGATTCACTCACTCACTTTCACCTATCACTTGTGCTCATGATAAAATTCTCTGATCTCCCTTACGATATCTTGTCAGCCATTTATGCCTATATCACACCTCAGGACCTACTCGCTTTGAATCAGGTTTGATTCAACTCCCGCCACCTCTCACTACTATTAACGGTGATGAGATATAGACTTGTCGCGCTTTGTATGCCCTTGGGATTTCGGATTATGTCTGGCATCGACTCGAGATCGATTTACCTCTGGAATTTGACCAGAAGACAAATACCGGAGAATATCGACCTTTCTATGAAATACGACGCAATTTGTTGAATTCTCTTAGAGTTGAGGCCAACTGGGGAAACAAGTCGACACAGATTCGCAAGTTGATGCGTATTGATCATGGGGGCCTCCTTTCCCGAGTTCAACTTCTGAGGAACGACTGGCTGATAACGCTTTCCCGTAACCAAACGACAAACGTTTCATATCTGTCTGCATGGCATCTCGATGGGGGTGGTTGTGCGCATTGTGCCGCCAAGGTCGAAGTCATGGGAGACCCCAACAAATTTGCGGCGGCTGTACAAGATAACAGTGATAGCGCACTAGTTACCTTGTTCAACAATTCCAGGATTGCTAGGTTTGTATCACCTGCCATCCATGCATATAACTGAACACTGACTTTGTGTATCTGACTAGGCGAATTCAAGTCTTCTCCTTGTCGCTGACCGACAACTACCTACATGAGGATGCCCTCATATCACCTCTCCAGCGAGTGCTCGAGATTTCCCTTGCGGATAAGTTGAACTCGGATCATGACCCTCCAGAATACCAAGGAATGTTTATCGAGGCACAAGTGAACAACAATATTGTCGCAACGTCACTCGCAAGAGTCAATCGATCTGGCCCTCCATTGACGTACCAAATTATTCTGGTCAACATGGACACTTATACCGCCCTGGTGCTCAAGCAAGACTTAGCAGAGGTGTGGCCATTCCCTCCCTCGATAGAATCATATTTGCTCATAGTGTGGAACGGCAAGGACGTCGCGAGCTCGCGATTCACGTTTAAGCTCTTTCCCGAACATATTGCGATATTGTTCGCTAAAATGGGCGAAGGCTCGCTTATCTGGAAGGATGTCAAGGATTTGACAAAGTCCGGCTCTTCCCTCCACCGTGCCAGCCTTCAGGGCGTCGGGCCTACAACTCTTTTCATGAACCAGTTTCCGGTGCTCAACATCGGGTCATTGCAATCGCAGTACACTTCCGAATACTTTTCCATGTCCCATGATGTCTCCTTCACCGCTGAGAGTTTGCGTCCTACGCAAAGCGGCTTTGGGATAGTTTCGTGTCGCTTGGAAAAGCTATGGTTTTTCTACTTTACTCTCGAGCCGACTGTCACTGCCCCCTCTGGATCCATCAGTGTGAACCTCTCGTCGATTTCCCTCAAGTCTGTGACTAGTTTCTCACTGAAGTCTGACTCTCACGTGGAGAATCTTGCGTTGGGAAGAACGGGTTGTAGGATAGTCTGGCTGGAACGGTCATGGGAGACTGATGAATACAGACTGCTGAAGGCGACTCTCCCAGGGCCCAGGTTAAGGAATAAGGTCCTTGCCTGTAATTTGATACCACCCCACATCGCCCTTCCTTTCGAGTTGCACAAATGCAGCGCCATCTGGTTTGAGGAAGCAACAGGTAGGATTTGTTTTGGCTTACACACAGGGGAAGTTTATATTCTGGAGTTGTAACTATGTTAGAGAGAAGGCCTCTACTTTCTTTGAAATGTGTATACAGGAGACATCGATACCAAGAGGACTATCTTTACGCTGTAAAGAACGTTGCACACAAATGACTTCATAATTATCTCGACAACCTAATAATGACCGGAGGGTTTGCACGGTTGAGTCTACATTGGTTGAATCAGTCCGGATCGCTGGCGTCTATGAATTGCTTGCTATCGGGGAACAACCTCCCCTTGATTTGCTCTGAAGTAAGTGCTTCCTGAGGTGTGAGGGTCAAGAATCTATCTTTCCCGAAGGAAGAGTACAGTATTACGAGGGCGGTTTTCGACCCATAGCCTAGCAAGAGAAAGCGCTTGGCTGATCGGTCGCGATGTCCTTTCATCGGGTAAGGTGCAGGTTGGAGCTGATCAAGAAACGTGGGAGATAGGTCCTAAAACCAGGTCAGTTGAATGCGCCGAGAAGTTTGGTAAAACAATACAACATATGGAGCTGCATTTTCAAGCTTTTCGCTACATGCTTGCAATATCTTGTCATCGATGCTAGATGCACCTTTCGTTCGGACGAAGTTCACGAAGTACTTGCGTCGTACCTGGGAAGAACGAACAATGGATGTGTCAAGAGATAAGGACCACACTAAATGCTATGGTGAAGCCACGAACCGACGTATGCAACCACTTGATGAAGACTTCGAATGTCCGCATTTCAATGAAACTGCGCTTGATTGTTGTATGAGCGAGACCGCTGAAATCGAAGCTACGTATTTTCTGGAAGAGGTTTTTATCTTCCAAGTCGCCCGTCCTGATACAGGCTTCCAATAAATGTATCTGACATGGTACCCAGAGGGAGGTCTGGATAGATGAGATTGGGAAATCCTCCTTCCAGGTTAGATGTGAATTATCTCCCAAAAACCGCAGATGGAAAGCTTTCTCCTGTTTCACCTGCCAAGGATCTGGATGGTATTCTGTATATTCATATTCGGTGCGCCGTAACTCTATTTCCTTTGCAACGAATCGCAAACAGCCTTTCGCAACGCTGCAAGCCACCTCCCGTTCATCAATGCAGTATTTTCCAGAGCGGGCCGGGTTCTGTAGGTAATCGGCAAAGGAGGCATGGTAGAACTCCAGGAAGGCCCGACCAGCGTGCTCGGGAGGGGGTATCTTGAGGACGGAATGTAACTTTCGTAAAGCCCCGTAAACAGAACTTTGGTTCAACTCCATCAAATTCGCAAGAGCTTGGACGTTTGCAAAGAACGTGCGAAATAGGATCCCGAAGCCTAGTAGCTTCATGGTTATTGGTAGCACGTCCTTGGGCACGTCAGCGAGAATTCGGCCGTATAACATGTCGAGATATTCCATTGGATTTCGCATACCGACAACCTGCGAGGTCTTAATGATTTTGAGAAAAGCGTCGAGCCTCGTGGCAGGATTCGCATAGTCGGAGTCACCAATGAATCTGATAGCGATGGAAGCGATGACAAAAAGCCCATCTGCTGCTTTAATGAGACTTTTCGTCCTCCGCTTCGAAGGCCATCGTCTGCCTATGGTTTTCGCGGCAGGCTCCACTTGATATTTATTCCTGATGTCCTTCAAATTATCCCGAATGTAACGGGCAACGTCCCTTCGTCCATCTGTGGAATCAATCCTCATTTCCTCCCTCCAACAATGAATCTCAAAGTCTGCCCTGGAAAAAATAGCTTGGAGGTGGCATTCTGGCCGGCTGCACAGCACCCATAGCAAAGGGAGCAAGGGAGAGGAGCGCACAGCTTCATTGATAAGGTCGATGATTTCACATTGAGCTTCTTCTCCGTTGCATTCGTCAAGACCATCGATGATAATAACGAGAGGATGCTGGAACATGGCGGGATCCTTGGCCGCCAAGATAGAGAAAGGCTCGACAATCAGTTTCCTGAACTGAATTTGGATAGCCTTCTTAAGTATGCTAGGGTCCGCCGCCAGCTGTTCAGCGATGATCTGCTTGTAGGCTGGGTTCCGAACAGCAATTTGAAACGCAATGGTGATGAAGACTCGGGAGGGCTCGTCACGACGGTTAAGTCTTGAGAAGAAGAATGCCGCGCCTAGCCGGCCATTCTGTTCGCAATGCTCTGCGATGGTTTGGGCTACTGCAGACTTCCCAACACCCGCGGGTCCGTGGATCCACAGCATATTCCAGTTGCGGTCGGGGCCTGCCACCCATGTCAGAATGTTACTTGTGAGTTCTGTGCGTGTCCCTGGGTAACACTTAGGCGGAGGGTGGCGAACGGAGGAATCCATCTCAGCTCCTTCGATCATCTCCTTTGCAAGCCGTTCCAACACTGCTCATCAATTATTCAGCGCCGGTAAATACTTGGGTCTGGGACTACGAGTTTCACCTGTGTTGCCATCGTTGATGCTCTCAATTATCTGGTACTTGTCGATGAATGTTGGGTTGTTCATCGCAAAGTCGTGTGCGCCGTGGAATGGTTGAGATCCTGCATATACCACCGGGGGTTCTTATTATATTACTGGATCTCAGATGTTTCAGTTTTATACGCACCAGTCTCTACCTCCTGAGGCTGTTCGCTGACTGTGGCGTTTGGATCCGATGCTTTGAACTGGTATTTTTTCTGAAAAAAGGAGAAGAACCCGAGTGGCATCGCAGGGAGCTAGGCAAGTGTATGGTTTGGGATAAGTCTTGTGACAAGTAAGCGCGCACTCCGTATGTCGCATATATTTACGTGGTTGTCTATGGGCCTGGGCAATCGAGATCCGACAAATTTGCTACGTATGTTGGATACTTAATCATTCATGCCTTCTCCCACCGCTCTACTTCGGCATCACAGATATCCTCCCATCTGGTCCCCCATCCGCCCTCTTGTAGCCAGGGTTGCGTTACCCATTCGTCGACTGCCTCCCGAGATGTTTCAAAGGATGCGGAATGGTGACGTAAGACATTGACAATCTCTATATGGGAGTTGAGAGATCGATGGTATGGAATAATGATGTCTGAGATCGAGGTCGCTAATTGATGTGAATGTCTGTCTGATGGAACAAGGAAAATAACATAGCATACCAAACTTTTCAAGCGACCAGGTTACCCAAAGAGGTTCCTCGTGAACCCACTGCCATCCTTTAGCTTTATGGGCTTCTACCACCACTGATTCAAGAGTTTCTATAGAAGAGTTCAGCCTTCGGAACTGCTTCTGCTGTCGACAGAGAGGAGCTTCCTTAGGACAATGTTTTGAACCCGGGGGTGGTACTGAGACCTACGAGTTTCCCAATTATCGTATCTAATTCCGCAATGCACTGGTCCATTATTTCCAGGTCCGGGGCTACAATGTGTGCTCTTGGGAGGCGGTCTGGTGTCCGAGCTAGTTCGTCACTGATTTCCTTGCAAACGACTGTGAGCGTCACTTTCTCAGGTCGGCAAGTTGATGGCGTACTCGAGGTCAGTTCGGGTATTGACTAATTTCTTCAGAGATTTAAGTCCATCAAAAAGTACAAGGTCCTCCCATGTTTTCGTAACAGTACGTATTTCCTGTAGGCATGTTCTGACTTTCCGATGATAGGTTGATTCGACTTGTTTGGAAGGCGAGCTGGGGGTGGATTTCCCTTGGTTGTGACGTTGTTGTTTGGCCTGTTGAACAGGAGAAGAGGTTGGCGTCGAGGGTCCACGAAAAGAGGCCAAGCGACTCATGAGTAAAATGTGAAGGATGAGCAAAGTTGATAGTGATTTGGGCTAGTTCTAAGATTAGATATGTTTGTCGATCACGCCCGAAGTAAATAAAGCTGAATACATTTTTGGACACAAGTTTTTGAATGTCGATAATGCAGTAGCTCTGCTAAATGGCCAAGCGAAGAAAAAACCGGACCCATCTCAAGGGTGCAAATGCGCGTGAAGCCCATCCTGATGGTGTCCCAAAATCTTTTATCATCAAACATGGTCAAGTTGGCTCGTCACTCACACAACTTGTGCGAGATATGCGGAAAGTCATGGAGCCTAACACTGCGAGTCGTTTGAAGGTGCGTGAAACTCGTGTTATGGTGTTGTCTGGTGTGGAATTATATTCCTTCGAAACAGGAGCGGCACAGGAACAAGCTAAAAGATTATCTCACAATGGCACCCGCACTTCAAGTTACACATCTCTTTGCGTTTACTTTGACTCCGGTTGCCCCCTCGTTGAGGATCATTCGTTTATCTAATGGACCTACGCTCAGCTTTCGAGTGGAACGATATAGCCTAATGAGAGATGTTCTCGTATCTATCAAAAGAACCCGCAGCGTCGGGATTGAATACCTCACTCCCCCTCTGGTGCGTGCTATGATTTTGGGTTCGCCATGGTCTTTCTTCTGACCTTTTTTGTCCTGTTTTCTAGCTTGTGCTTGCGTCCTTCCCTCCCCCTTCTGCATCAACGCCCCCTCACCTATCCCTTCTCATGAAATCATTCCAAAGCCTCTTCCCCCCACTCGCACCCCAAACACTTTCGTTGTCCCAGGCACGCAGAGTTGTCCTAGTTTCATACAATCAAGACCGTGGCACGGTTGACTTCCGCCACTACATCATCACCATCAAGCCGTACGGCGTGTCTAGACGCGTCCGTAAGATTCTCGAGAGCACTTCTGGAAAGGCCTCATCAGGATTGCTCGACCTCGGGAATGAGAAAGATGTGGCGGACTTCGTGCTGAGGAAGCGGGGAGAGCCTGGTCCCGATGGCTACGAGAGCGCTTCCTCAGCTGAAAGCGTAGCTGGTGATGACAATGCTGCTGTTGATCTCGCAGAAGATTATGTCGGAAGGAATAATAGGAAGGGTCAGAGACGAGCTGTCAGACTAGACGAAGTCGGACCACGGCTTGAGCTACGGTTAATCAAAATCGCGGAAGGTATTCCAGGAAAGGAGGGCGCAGTTATCTATCACGAGTTTGGTATGTCTTCACTGCTATGCGATTGGCTGCTACGTATCTAATGATCCATCCAGTCAAAAAATCTAAAAAGGAGGCTACCGAGTTGGCAGCTGCGCACGCTGCCAAAGAGCTGCTCCGTAAAGAGAGGAGAGAAGAACAGGAACGTAACGTTCAGAGGAAGAAGACTATATCAGGCAATGTAAAGGGTGCCAAAGGCGCAGAGGGTACGGACGACGAGGAAAGTGAAGCAGAGGAAGATGACGATGAAGGAGCTTGGAATGAAGATGAAGAAATCAGTGAAGGTGAAGATAGCGAACAGGAAGAGGAGGGCGACGAAGAAAGCTCAGAGGACGAGAGACCACCAGTCAAGAAGCCCCGGATAAGAGTGGAAAAATGAAGTGGTTTCAGGCCCGCTATTAGAGTTCTCTCGAGGAACGAATGTATACTACTGGTATACTACTGCCGCCTAGCAACGTTAGATATCTCCACGCGGGGAGTCGCGGCAAGAGGTGCACCATTTACAAATCTCATACAGCCAATCTCTTGTACCATGTCGAAAATAAATTCTCGGCTCTCATCTTGACGCCTTCCCAATTATCTAGAGCTGGCCGAGCGTCCAGATAGAAGGAGAGATTTCCAGGTAACTGAGGATTATGCCCAGTGTAGAAATCTATCACGTATCTCACGCGAGTGCCACAACGGTCAACTATCCAGTCGTGCCGGTCAAAGGGTGCGGCATAGCTACGCATATGTGTTCAAACGGTTCATATCAAAGGGGGGGATTCTACGTACCCAAGCAGCATATTCCAGCGCGCCTTTGGGCTCTTGTCGTTCGGTCGTCCTTTGAAATTGACAAGCTGAACGCCGCCACAAGCTTCTCCCCCACGACCCGACTCCCACTTCATAATCTCCGCCCACGCCCGTTCATTCACAGCGTTGTGGATCGGAACAATGGTTTTCATGTCCACAGCTTGAGGATTATGGTTCTTGCGCGCCATTGCGGCGTAGAACTGAGCCTCGGAGGGGTAGACCCAGTTACCGTCATTTGGCTTCGGAATAGACGAGACTTCGCGTTCGACTGAGAGGGACGATTCGGAAACCGCTGGATTTGGTGTGTTGGAGAAGAAGCGGCTCCACGTCGACCTTGAGGTATGGTCGACCGGACAGCTATCTTTCGAGGAGTCTTTCGACGCGCCGTGGTCGACGGGGCAGGTCGGAGTAGAACTCGAGTGGTCGACCGGACATTTAGGCTCGGAGGAAGACATTGGATTTTGCAAACCTGAAATTAGAAATTAATTGCAAGAAATCCAAAATTAGCGCCGGAGCCTTGGGCGGCTGAGCGACTGCCGGAACTGCACCCGCGTGTCACGCGCCTGTCTGCTGATCGGAGCTTATTTCGTTTCGTTTTCGGCATTGGTTAGTTCGGCAATCCGAGTTAACCGGACGCGTTCATCCCCACACGAAGTCCTCAAGACTTCGATGACTGGGGAAATATATAAGGCACTTTTACTTCAAGAGTTATAATCTCGCATTTGCACCTATCTTCGATCGTCTGTCGCCATGCCTTCCTCAGAACCTGTCTTCTCTACCCCGCTTACCCGCCTCTTCAAGATCAACCACCCAGTCATGCTTGCCGGGTACGTGTGGTATTCGTCCACTACAAGTCGCAGAGTTGAACGAACTTGACCTCAGCATGAACGTCGCCGCAGGTCCCAAGCTGGCAGCCGCCGTTACTAATGCAGGTATGTCATTATGCGGGCGGTTCTTGTATATACAGCATTCTAATGATCTTTCACGTAGGTGGACTTGGTGTCATTGGTGGCCTCCGCCAGAGCCCAAAATTCCTTCAGGGGTCTATAGACGAGATTAAGGCCCATCTCGAAAACAAAAACGCTCCCTTTGGCGTTGACCTCTTGATCCCTCAAATTGGCGGGAACGCCCGCAAGACGAATGTGAGAAACCCTCTCTTCGTGTTTCGTACACATAATAACGGTGGAATCACATCTCTAGAGGGATTACACCAACGGTCAGCTCCCTGAGCTCATTGATGTCATTGTCAGGAACAAGGCCGCCTTGTTCGTTTGTGCTGTTGGTGTTCCTCCTAAATGGGCAGTAGACAAGCTTCACGCGGCTGGCATCCCCGTCATGAAGTAAGTAGGGAGCAACTTACCCTCCGAAAAGATCGTTAACTCCACTTTCCCAGCATGGTTGGCCACCCCAAGGTAACTCAAACCAAGCCTTCGACTTAGACAAAATTTAACGTGCAATTCCTCTAGCATGTAGAGAAAGCTCTCGCAGTCGGTAAGTCCCGGTATTACGGTTCATGTTTGACTTTGCCCACTGACATCTCGCCTCTCAGGTGTTGACGTTATCTGCGCCCAAGGTGGTGAGGGCGGAGGCCACACTGGTGACACCCCCTTCTCGATCCTGATTCCCGCAGTGGTCGACATCTGCAAGGGTCGCAAAAGTCCTCTTACTGGCGAGGATATAATCGTCGTCGCAGCTGGTGGTATTGCGGATGGCCGAGGTCTCGCTGCAGCTCTATCGTGCGCGAAGTTTATCAACGCTTCTCTCACCCTAATTAACCTTCGTCTATTTCTCACTAAGGTACGGTGCCTCGGGCGTCTGGGTCGGAACACGGTTCGTTGCTAGTCTGGAAGCTGGAGCTCCCCCGAAGCACAAGGAACTTGTTCTTAGCGCCGGATATGACGATGTGGTTCGTACACTCGTATATTCTGGCCGACCTATGAGTGTTCGCAAGACGCCATACGTTCTGGATTGGTGCGTTCCCCGTGTCCAACACCCCAGATCCCAATGTAACTCGACCCTACAGGGAGCAGGAAAGGAAAGGAGAGATGGAGAAGCTTCTAGCACAAGGTCTTGTTCCTCATGAAGTTGAGCTTCAGAAGCACCCAGAAAAACATATGCAGGGATTATCATGTAAGCTGACTTTTTGGGAATATACAGTCCTAACAGAGAACTGATGCGAATCCTTAGGGCTCATGGGCCGTGTGGCTGGGGCCATTAAGGTATGCAACCTTCCTTTAGGGGTATAAGTCGGTTACTGTAACACTTAATTTCTTTCCTTAAGGACGTCAAACCGGCAAAGGAAATGTACGTTCTCTAAACATCCTTTGGTAACATCAACAGCTGAACTGGGCTTCAGTGTGGATGAGCTCGTCTCTAGCGCTAAACAGAGCATCGACACAGCCAAGGCATACGAAGTTCTTCGGCCTAAGGCAAAACTCTGATTTGATCTTTTAATGACCATTATTGTGTAATTTATACCCCATCCCTTGCTTTTGAAATATCACACCTCTACATGATTGACCAACCACTAGTCAGGACCAGAATCCATGTACATATAGTGAACACATGCCCAGAGGGATTCAAGCCGCAGTAGATGCAGTTCAACCTATACAGAATCCAACGGCTCTCCTAGGTGCTCTTATCTCGACATCACATTATAGGGGCTTACCAGAATCGGAATCGACAACCAACTCTATTATGATGTCGGCCCTCAGTATGATCTCAGTGAAGCTCAGGATCAACCAGAACCTAGAACTGGTGAAGTGCTTGGGTAGAGCAACCGCACTCAGAACCACCGGCGTCGTCCAATCGACTCCGCTAGTTCAAAGCTCATGGTCATGGATGGATTGGTAGTTCATCATAGGACATGTGCCGTTTGTCGAGCCCAGAGAGCCTAATCTGGAGTTGGTAATCAGAAACATATTCGAGCCCTACAGAGGCAGTCGCTCCATCGGGTCGAGATAGAACTAACCAATACCTTCACTTCGGGTTATCGCCGCTGTCAGATGCTTCTTAAATCTCGTGACGAGCACCCAAGTCCCGCACTATAACTTTTATGGGTCATGACTCCCAGGTTACTCATCGGGTGGGGTACTTCTTCTACTATTTCCGCGTGTCACTATATATATAGCAAGCAGTACTGGCGATAGCCTAGATCCGTTCACTGCCAAAACGCCCGGTGCAACAAAGGCAGAGGATTATGATTGCCCCCCTAGATTATCCGTACTCTGTCACCGCCGCCATTGCGGGCCCCATAGTATGGCAGATCTGGACAAGATACATCGTTCGTCGCCAGCTTTGGCAGATAGAACGCACCAAGAAGTCAAGGGCCGCTATGAGAGAAACGAATTACTTCGAGTTGACGGGAGTGCCGCCACCACAACCACTTCCTGGGTTCAACATAGACGATGCCCTACCACGGCCATATCGTCCCTTCCGCTGGAAGTACCACCAAACCATGTGTACGTGGCCAGGCTGAATGAGCTAGGTATTGATAACTCAATGTATAGTTGCACATCACCATCAGCTTTGAAGGAAATGGAACCGAACTGGTGGCTTGAATTAGAATCAACTTACCGACCACGCATATCTCAACGGAAAGATCTCTATTCCAAACATGGTGTAAAGGTTGTGGATGCGATGCCAGGAAGCGAACTTGCATGCGTCGAGCTTATGGAAATGGTGATCCAATTTCTCTGCGCTCGCTATCCCAATCAATTCCGCTACGACCCTTCCTCGGGAATCTTTCGCAACGATATTATGGGGACAAGTGTGGATACGAACAATATTAAGCCATTGATCTTCCTGTTAGAGAATGTACCAGAAGATTTTTTGATCGTTCAGGAGGATAAGGCGACTGGGTTATACCATTTCCGCGCCGGAGTCTCTGCCTCAGCTGTAGGCTGGAACATGAGCGTGAAAATTGGACGACCGTTGCATGAAGTTCACGGACCCGTTCCCTTCTATAAGGAGAAAATGCAGCACTCGATGGACAGGTATGTACATCACACTTAGACACACGACTCTTTGCTGAACTGGTCCACTAACCCAGGTTTTTCTCCAAAATGACCTGTGATAAACCAATCCAAAGGGGCTCCTGGGGCCTCGAGATCGGTCAGCCACTTTATTTGCAGACCGAGGACCCACGTTGGGCCAGTAGGGATATTCAAGATCCCGACCTCGACATTAACGACATTCATTTGCGTGTCGACTGGCAAACATTGAGGAGACTCCCCAAATCCCAAGCAATTGTTTTCAATTTCAAAGCTCTCTTCACACCGATAACACATTTCCGCGAGGAGCCTTTTGTTCCTCGTCTTGTTGCCACCGTCTTGCGCGAAAGCCAACGACCGTTTATGGAATACAAAGCGTCCTTCCATACCGAGCACAAAGTGTTACCTGCGTTAGACGCATGGGCTAAAGAACAGGAAGAGAAGGGTTGGGTTCCGCGGGATTGGGAGGTTCGGACGCTAGACGAAAATCCGTTCTATCCAGGTTGGCAGTTGCACCACAAGTACTAGATCTGTGACCGTGTATAACGATGTGAATGAGAGTGTTTATGTTGATAGATGGACGATGTATTCCAATTGCTTCAGTCCTCCATCAGTTCCGCTAATTCCCGTTCTTCATCTTCTGTCATTCCGAAACCCTCGGGCTCTTGCTCTTGTATTGGTGTTATCCTAACTTCTGGTTCCGGCTCTACCGACTGGGGAGGGCTGACAAGTTCTAGAAGGGTAGAGTTAACATCAGGAGCCAGGGTAGTGATCGGAGAAGGCGCATACCGATTAGCCTCCATTTCCGAATTGTTCCATCTAAACTCGTGCTAATAACCCAAGGTTCGACCCTCGTTAAACCATCACTACCTAGTGATTTCCGTATCCAAAGCTGCAACGCAAGGACGTCATGCCAATGTGCGTCTACTTCGCGAATAAGTTCTGGTTCGTCGAAAGTTGATATATCATAAACCCTGATGATATCCTCTGAGCCCGTGATCAAATACGGTTCGCCAACATCAGTGAGCCCAATTGGCAGAATGCATCGAACTTGCTTTGGGTGTAATATAGGTTGAGGTAACTTAATTTTGGTCTCTGCCTGGACGTCTGGGTCGATACTAACTTGTACCGTGTCGTCCGCCGAGGCTAATGAGGCGAGGTGAGCGATCGTCTAGTACTGAGGACGCTCAGACACACCAGTCCATAGTTGCCCGTTACCACAGACCATACCGTTGATCCTCGTGCGATGATTGCTTAGTTCTTGTTTCAAAGAAGCTTTCCACCGAGGATTAGGTCCTGATTCCTTAAACAGCTCCCAGACTTTGATTATGCCCATTGTATCCCCCGTATACAAGATGACCGACCCGTCCGAGTTCGTTTTCCCTTGGATACATTCAACAGGCCGTGTGTGTGCTGATATGGATCCTAGGCTTGTCAAGGGTTTGGTTTGCGACGCTTCAGAAATATCCCTTCAGAAGACGTCAATGATAATTAAGGAATGACAGGCGGGGAACGCTCACCAGAAACGGATGATCTTGTCTGAGCTTGCTGAGACCAGCAAACCTATAGAAGGGAGGACACATAACGCTTTCACAAAATCGTCATGAGCATCGGTAGACGAGACCAAGATTTTGCGCTGATCCTGACTGTCAGGATCGAATTTATGGCAGAACGATAAGACTACACACTTCAGTATCCCACAGCTTGATCGTCTAGACAGCTCAAACAGGTCACAGATTGTAGTAATGCGGGGAACCCGAGAAACACGACGGACCTTGTCCCAAGAACCAGTGATCAAGATTTTCTGGTCCCCAGATCCCGGAATTTTGTCGCAGAATGCCAGTGCTGTCACAGGAGCTGTGTGTCCTTTAAAAACATGCAACGTTTTCCCAGTCTAGAGCAGGGTAAACAGTCAAAGTAGCGGGCATTCTAAGGAAGGCGTTCCAAACCTCTAGATCTAATTTCCTCGCAACAGCTGTACTTTCTGCGATCCATGCAATCCCGCCCTTAACGACCAATGCCAGAGCCTTGCTTTGTAGCCGTATCGGATTCCCGATGTCTTTTGTCCGCTCTGATTTCTTCTTCCTCGCCTTCAAATTAAAATATTCATCGAAAATTATTCACATTTCCCTCCGATTGGATGGAATACACACTTCATCAAGAAGGAGATGAGTCTCGGAAACAAGAAAGTTTGATACGTCAGTTGTAGCCATTCGCCGTCGAGCTAGGACCCAAAAGTCAACGAGTAAGGCAGGAGGCAAAAGATTTAATGGTTGCCATATCAATATATCCCCCGTTTGTAGATCGTTTGTAGATCTCAACCCAAAATACCTCCTGGACTCGATAGTTGTGAATTCTCAAACAAGTTTCATCAAGAACATGCATTCAGTGGTTGAACGATAGTAACAATACAGAGCAGAGTAGTATGAGCTACATCAGAAAGTGCCGAGTCAATAGACCCACAAGGCGAGGAGACAAGCTGATTATACATCGAAAAGCAGACACAAGAAAAAAAGGCAGGCGATACAAAAGAGTGAACAGCATATAGACAAAGGAACTGTGGGAGGGTGACAAAGGATACAGCTTTTGATATTAACCATAAGTCAGGTCAATGATTATGAGAACGGATACCTGTAAAGCTAAGGAAGGGGAAATGAGGATATAGCGAGGCTGAAAAGGATCTTTGGTATCGATGAACGCAGAATAGAATATACGAGGAGTCGATAAATAGGTATGGCAACGCAGGCTCGAGGGAATGGCAGACGAGTTAGACGGTTAGAAATCAGGGAACTGATATGACAGCAAATCGCTACGAATTTGCTGGGCGATTGTTGCATCATCTTGGAAGAAGCCAGGAATATCTTCAACTGGGGGGATGGGTAGATTAAGGAAATTGCAAGCGTCCTCGGCGGACGAGATGCGAGGGATGATAGGAGCCTGTAATGATTGTTGAATGAGGAGACTCTCATAGAACAAGGAAGACTTACGTTAATCTCGCGGCGTTCTAGAGCTTCCCAACCAACACCTCGGAACCATGGATGTTGCAGAACATCCTGAACCCCATTGTTCACATTTCCAAGGCGCTTGCTCCTATCAGGGTTTAAGAATCCTCTTATGAGGTCTCTGGAAAGACGATCCAATGTCCGAGGCCAGTAGACATCGCCAACAAGGATCTTCTCGTATATGCCGTATGGGGTTTCATCAAAGAAGGGAGGGTAGCCCACGAGCATCTCGTAGCAAAGAACGCCACAAGCCCACCAATCAGCAGCTTTTCCATGGCCATCAGATTGAATCACCTCAGGTGCAAGATACTCTGGAGTACCACAGAGGGTCCAGGTGCGGTCATCCACAACCTTGGCAAAACCGAAATCGGTGAGGCGAAGATACCCGCGAGAGTCGAGGAGTAGATTTTCTGGTTTAAGGTCGCGATAGACGATGTTGTAGGAGTGAAGATATCTAAGAGCCAATACAATGGTTGAGAGATAGAAACGAGTGACGTCTGGAGTAAATCGCTGTGCGCGTCTAAGATGAGTGAAGAGCTCGCCACCAGGAACGTATGACATCAACATATAGATGTTAAGTCCATCCTGGAAGGTTGCGAAGAGGTCGACGACGAAGGGATGTTGAACGCGGGCAAGGATATAACGCTCGGCTTTCACATGCTCAACTTGGTGGAGTATGTCGATTTTTGTTTTGCGCAAGACCTTCATAGCGAAGAATTGCGTCGAATCGGGTTGGGGTGACTTGTGTCGAACGAGTAATACATGGCCGAATGTTCCCGTACCTACGCTTCCTTGTTAAAAAAAAAGAAAACATGGAAGAACCCAAAAACATACCCAGAGTACCGCGCACTTCGAAGTCGGATAATCGGATGCCACCAGGACCAGTTAGTTGCAAGTGAACTCGTTCGTCCCCAAGAATACGTAGTGGTGGCTGGGGCCGTTCTTCGGAGGGATGGGTGTCAACATGCATGGCACCGAAGTCGGATTGCGCAGGAGTCAAGGGCTGTGCACACTGAGTACTTTCCTGGATGTCCGAGCAATCCTCGTCGTCCCCATTCATATCCTCGTCAAGAAGGTAGTCATCATCACTACTTTCACTATGTCCAGGCGAAAGCGGAGGGGTGATGGGAGTGGCTTTGTGGGACATTGAATAGTCCTGTTTCCACTGGTAAGCACGATGATATGCAATATTGACCTGAGGGTCAGTTGGAAGAGATGTTGAACGAGGGAAAGAATGATTAAAGGGATCCATGAAAACGAGTGCTGGTTGGTTTTTCACAACGGGAGTCAGAAAGAACCAGAAAGGACGTATTTCTATGTGTCGCGAGTTTAAAGGTAAGAGAAGTGATAAGAGTGGGGCGGGCTGTTAAGAAGGGCCGAGAATGAATAATCGGGGATTAAGCGAAGGCTTCGGGAAAGGATTAGTCAGAGACTAATTGACTTTCGGAAAGAACAGATAAAGAAATTCTGTGTACCAGGAGCAGCCGACACGCACTGCGAAAGCCCTGCGTCTGTAGGAAGGGATGGAGGAAGGGAAGAAGATGAGAATGAGGGCAGAAAGCCGGTGGGAGCCTATCTGCCATCCGCCTCCAATGGATGTAATGTCACACAGTGATCCGTGACGGTCACGGGCATCAACTCATCACAGCAACGTGAATGGCAAGCTTGACTTGACAGTCGAGTTGCTTCTCGGTCCTTTTGCATCACTCGCTCACTACGGCCATTTCGGATGTTATATTATTAGATATCGACCTACACTCGGTCCCAAACAGCCGCATGATACTTCATACCCCGAAAGCAAACGTTGGTATCCCGTATAAATCACAGATAACTCGAACTTCTCCCTCTCCGGCCCCAGCTGCAACATACAACGGCACAAAGTGATCTTCTCTCGGTTGCGAAGCACGAAATCCTGTGTGTTGGGTTAAATCGAACAGTGCCTTCTTACGTTGCCCAGCCTACTCCAATTAGCAAACCCATCGCCTTGGACACTGAAACACGAGGAAAGACCACTCACATCAGCAATATTGATTGCGGAATGTATTGCTCTGTCAAAGGCCTTATGGTCTTCGCTTGCGCTCGTCGGCGAAAAGGATCGTCGGTCCCTCAAATTATGGGCCGTTAAGCCTCCCGACAACACTAGAATCCCCTCTTCCCTGCAAATTTTAGGTACATACATCAATACGTCAAAGCCGAAACACAGAGAAATATATACTAACCGGAGTTTTGCAACAGCTTTTCCCAATGCCCAATTCTTTTCTGGGCTCATGCTTGAGTCTATGGAAACTTGCACGATTGGAATATCCGTAAACTCCTCTCCAAACATCAAACGGAAAGGCACGAATACTCCGTGGTCGAGTCCCGGACCCTGGAAGCCACGCCCGTCCTCACCACGAGGTTCAAGCTTTGATGTTGTCCTGGCCAAATATCCGTGCTGGTCCTTATTTAGCCGGAACCCTTCAAAATCGCAGGCTCAAATTTGTCCCACCTCTTTGTATAAGTCAACCACCCGTTTTGATAGTTCGGCATCTCCACGTGATACAAATTTGAGCTGGTAGAGCTGTGGGGGAAAGCCGTAGTAATCCATAAGCAGGGGTTGATTGTCCCCATAATCCGTTACTGTGGCAATCAAGTCAATTGAATGTCGCTGATCTCCCAAAAAAAATCCCACCCAGTCGTTCCCCCAATGTCTCCCAGTGAGCACTAAATACGACAATACCCTTTGGGTTGTACTTCTTCAACAGCGCTGGTCCAAAGTCCCTCAAGAAAGCCGCGAGACTTCCACGTGGACCTTGATATGCCATCATAGGATCAGTCTGCCCGTCGTCCGGGAATGCCAGCACAGGAGAGCCATGTGCAAAGAAGAACGAGGGGATTTTGGCCGGCGTTGCGGGAAGTTCTTCAAGGGCCTTACGCCATTTTACTTGGGCATCCATTCTTCTCCCGAAAGGTACACCTGATAGTGCTTGACGGAAGTTGTTTGCGAATGTCTGCAACGTAATTGGGTTTTGGAAGAAGAGGCTGTGGCTGTTGATGAGGTACGCAGAAAGAAGAGCGATAAATGGTATATAGAGCCAAGGAGACCAAAGTGGAATACGAGGCATGGGCTGGACGATGCTTCGAGCTTAAGTAGGACGAGTCTTTAGTCAGATAGATGTGTCAACGATTTCCGTGTAATCATTAATATTAATCATCTTTGACACAAAGGAGATCAGTCATTTGCTGAGTTACTCACTAGCTAATGAAATCCAGCTTATGTAACGGTATTGAAAGTTTCTCGAACACGAGCGGCCAAGAATCGAAGTCGAGGGGGCCAGATTTGGGGGCTTCCGTCATCTGATGGGCGTACTCACTTATTTGAGTTAGGCCAGTTTGGACCCTATCTAGTAGAGCATGGGGTAATAGTCTTAAGGCGACGGCACCGCATCATCAGACCCCGAAATATCTTAACATGTAAGCCTCCAAACACCCATTAATTTGAACAATTGAGTTAGGGATCAGATGCAAGGAGAATCAACAGTTGAGCTTGGCGACTTGGACGACGAACAAACGCAGATCAAAAACTATACGAGCATATCAGGTGCCAAGGCACGAGATGATACATTATTCTCAAGAGGACGGGTGATATCTACCAGCCAGTCATTCCATTCGACCTCCATTTTACGGTGTTCGACAACTTCCTGCAACTGCTTGAATGTTGGGTTATGAGCTTGAAGTACGAACGTATAGTCTGTGAAGTCTTTCTGTCGTTGGTGAATGAATATACTGTTGCTCCCAGGCGCAGCGAATTCTGAGATGTCAAAGAAACCATCCCTGGTGACCTATTTGTCTACGTGAACGGTTACCCACACAGGGACTCGGGAACAGATACGTACAACGAGTGGTGGTGCTAAAGGTAAATGCTTCCTTGAGCCGCCGAAACTGACGTTGATCATTAATCCCCCATTCTGAGGCCAGGCTGAGGCGAGAGAAGCAACTGTTTTGGTGGTGTGAGCATCAGTTACTGAGTCCATCTTTTCCAGACATTTGTTGAGTTCTTGGGAGGAATAGCATCCCAACGACAGACAAATGCTTGTCCTGAGTTCTCTACAGAAGCACTTACAATCATTGAGCGCACAAAGGAGTGTGATAAACTTACTTGACTCGCAAAGTTTCCCTGTTTAGCCACTTCGATATAGGTTTCATGTCAGGCTGGGTCAGATCAAATGAGAATTCCATGCACGCGTCTCGCGCATGACCCGGAGCAAATGCAATAACCTGGAACCATCTTTCGGAATCTTGGGCTGCCAGGTCAAGGGTGGCGATATCATCCACTAATCCCGCACTATTGGGCGCTTCTTTGTCCATGGTTCCATCGAATATAATAGCATCCTCGCTTGTGTCATCTGCACCGGCCGCCTTTGCGGAGCTATACTCCTCGTACAACTTGAAGAGTCGACCCAATTTAGAATCCTCAGGGATCATGAGAGGTCGTGGGACTTGGGTTCGGGATAGCTCTTTTTCCTCGGTCTGGGTAATGTGTTGTGGCAAAAGGATGCTTGAATCGTTTGGGTATGGGGCCCCTACCACAGGTGACATGCTAAGAGATAGATGGATGCCTTGCGGCGGGTTTGTAAGGTTATGTGAAAGAGGTTGTGTTCTTGCTTGGAGGTCGCTTGTTGGGGATTGAAACTGATCCTGGAAGTGAATTTGTTACCAGCTATTCCAATAAAAACAATGAGGGTACTGCAGCGCACCTGGGCTGCAGGTTGAACATTTGATGGGCCAACCTGCGCCAGATCAGTGACCTGGGACCCGGAGCGCAGAAGAGGGGCCACCCGAAGCGATGAGGGTGGTATAGAGGGTGGAGGAGGGGAAACAGATATGCAGATAGAATCCCGGTGAGTTTGTGGCTGACTAAAAGCTTGTGGCATTTGGGTTGGTGCATACTTATATCCAGGTTGTCCTGGGGCCGTAGGACTGGATACACTGGAAGTCTGACTATTGGATGATGGTTTGAGGGTTACTGTGGGTGTGGTACTACTCTGCTGCTGGACTGCTGGATGGCCGGGGGCCTTAGAAAACGTTGGTGACTGGGGTGTCGGCAACGCATACGCTTGAACAAGGGGGGTTTGAACCGAAATCATTGGATTGGAAGGAATTTGCGGGGGCTGTGTGGCAATGGGCTGTTCAATGGAGGTTTGAGCGGTAGGTGGTACGCCACCATCAACCTGCTCAATACTGACCCCGGAAGGTACTTGCTCTACTTCCGGTTCCTTTTTAATAGGAGATACCAATTCCAAGGGCTGATGTGCTTGTGCCTGTTTTTCTTTAAAGTCCTGCAAATCACTTTGAACAAAGGCCGCAATATCGACTCTCCTCTTCTTCTTCGGCTTAACCTTTGCAGGCTGTTTTGATGCTTGGGTGGTCTCAGAGGCGTTTAAAGGGGATAGATTCGATGGGATGGTGCTAGCGGATACATCCCGCTCAGCCGCACTGTTCCTTGACATTCCCAGAAAGACGATTTCCGGGCTCGGGCTCTGAAGAGAGTGTTTAGAAGTGGAGAAAGAAGTGATACAAGTGGACTGACCTTTCGAATTGTAGTCGATTTAACAGGATCAGCAATTGTAGTAGTAACAGAATGTTGCAGGGGTGTTTTATGAGGAGATGATTCGGTCACAACTTCTTTTTGTCTTCCGACCATGACTTGTCTCTCCTGTGGCATTACTCGGACTTTTTGTGCCTTATCATCCTGCATTTGCGCATTCCCAGACGAGTGTGACTGAGCTACCGCAGATGAGGATCCTGTCAGCTTCGCGCCTTGGGCCGACCGCGGCGTACCCCGTACAGAAGACACAGAGCTGGGGACTGGAGGGGGGGACTGTGGACTTTTGACCGAGTGAGTGCAATCAATATAAATGGTGAAAGATATATTGACCTGATAGAAGAGGCTAGGGAAGAAGTAGACGTGCTAGGAAGAGAAATGCCTTCAACCGGTTGTAACAAGTGGGTGATGGCATCTTTGAGCGATGTCAGGCAAGGTGAAATCAAGAGTTCGATGGATACTAGCCTTTTAGGTGGGACTCTACGAAAAGGTCACGAAACGGGGCAATCGCTTGAACCAGCTTCACATAACTCGCTGTGAGTGGATGCTGAAGGTGGCGAGCAGGTGTAAAAGGTATGTCCATGTCCAAGGGTTCTCCTACGATACCTCGAAGAGTCTTCTGAGCAGTCTATTTGAGGCGTAAACATTTAGTAGTGCATGTTATTCCATCGAGGCACGCACCACGAGCAGTTTCACTATCTAAATAATATAAGCAAGTGTGTCGAGGCACAGGTCCCCAGACGTACTCTTGGTCTCGCAGCGTGATAATAGGCTTTAGAATCGCCTAACCATGCCGCAAGTTTTGCCACGGTACCAGCGTAGTCTTTGACATTCGGCGTCTCCAGGTGGGCTTCATATATGCTAAACAACCTATCGTTGTTCTTTGTAACGTTTTCGTTTGCTGGTGGTTGAGACATAATAGCCACGCAATAAACTATGCAAGAGTCGCCGAGTCTTGATAGCGCGGGGACACAGGTGCGTGAACTGGGGTGGACTCGCGACCTGAGGTCGCAGGTAGCAAATCGACGGGTCTGCGCCGATGAAATCGAGGTGCGTGACAAGGACGAGTGAAGATGTAGTGTCTGTAAGTTAACCTAGTACTCGCCAACATATTACTCGTAATAGTTATTCAAGCTCAGGTCAATAATTTGATTGATCGATAATATTTGGTATTCAATACCGAATTCACTTGGTTCACTCCTATTCGGAACCTATTCCCAGGGCATCCCTGGGGTCCCTGGGTGTCGTTGGACGGGTAGGAGGAAACCCATTTGAAACTCGTTTGTGACCTCATGTTGTGAAGTATTGAACAAGGATCAGCATACCTTGTTATTGAGCCTGCTGGACCTGTCTCGGATAGATAGTGCCGCTTCCTCAGAACGCTATTCCACCTTCGCCTATACGCTATGGACTTTCTTTACAAATTCCTCTCCATTTTACCCTTGCGTCCGTACCGACGTTTAACCGGTAGTATATCATATTTCTATTCGCCCTTTACCACCTCAGTCGTCAACCATTTACCGTTGAGACTGAGGTGCGTAAACTCACTATTTCCTCGATCTACTAAAGCTGACGTGTCGTAGAGTACTCTGTTTACTGGTGAATAACATAGTCGTCAGCCATCTACCGTTGGGACTGAGAGTACCCTGTTTATTATGAAGTAGCCTAGCTTCGGCTTCGATATTCGGAAGAAAGGCTATACAATACCAGCACAGACCCATTGCACGTTGAAGCTTGTTGGCACGAGTTACTTTTCTGCGGTACAATTGGCGTGTCTGCTATATGGAGGACAAAGGCCAACATTGCAAGCACGCACATCGTGGTCAACACGAGTCAGAGACATAAAGGTAGTCCTGCCGCCTCTTGTGCTTATTGGAGAAGGTATGGTATAAGAACTAGTGAGTATAAAAGAGAGGACCACAGTCGTGCATCACTGCACACCAGTATCCGCTATCGTCTCGGACGCCAGTGATTTGATGGTATAATTGCCGTCATATCGTTTCCAGGGTTTAACGTTTGACAATTGCCCACGACTACTCGAGCTCGGAATACCAATTTGGTACATCAATCAGTCTGCACAAAGTTTGAAAGGTCCATCAAACACAGTAGACATCCTCCTGGTTTAACGACAGGCTACCAAGTGCCAGTTTCCAGAGGAGCCTGGCAGATCTTTCCTGCCTTGCCTGCAATCATAGGTCGGCACTATCTCATTTGATAAATGAGAGTCAACTTCTGATTCAATACAACTCACAGAGACGGACTTGAGAACGTTCTCAAGTGACGTAGACGTACACCTTAAATATATTGTGCGTACCCTCTACCCTAGAAAAAACACCCTTGCTAACCCGCGGTTGACAGGACGAACGACAGGACCCTCTTGACGATCAATTGAACACCCAGAACCCCTTAGACCACGAATGACCTGTGTTTTTGACTTGCTTGTTGTCGGCTCGGGTGGAGGTCCTGACGAGACCAACCTATCCGCGTGAGTCACGCCTCTGTGGG
This sequence comes from Macrolepiota fuliginosa MF-IS2, assembly GCA_015584085.1. Classification (NCBI taxonomy): domain Eukaryota; kingdom Fungi; phylum Basidiomycota; class Agaricomycetes; order Agaricales; family Agaricaceae; genus Macrolepiota; species Macrolepiota fuliginosa. Next base: position 184,840 of record MU151067.1, on the reverse strand, counting down.
CGCTAATCCGTTTTTTTGACTTCGCGCTTCCAGATATCTTCTTAAAACAGTAGACGCGAAATGGGAAGATGGCATCATAGCTCTTGAAGCAGGTACGAACAATGAGCAATGTTGTAAAGCCAAGAAAGTTGACCTCAGATTTACAGGTTCTGGTCAGGGTGCTCTGCGTCAGCTCCTCAAACATGATTCTCAACTTCTGGACCAATCCGGCACGACCCCCAAGGAACAAACGTATTCAGCAAGCGAAATTTACTCTTTTGTTCGGTCTGTGCTTCCCTTGTTGGCGTTCGACTCTCCCTGATGTTGTGCCGCTCCAGGTCTTACCTAGTCACCCATGCTCACTTGGACCACATCAACAGCCTAGTCCTTTCCGCTGGTTCTCTTCGTGGCCCACGGAAGAAAATACATGCTACGAAGCAAACGCTGCAGGATCTAGAAACGATATTCTCCGACCGTCTCTGGCCCAACCTTGCGTCTTGGAAGGAATCTGACGAAGACTACAAATTTCTGTACAATGTGTATGTTCTTGTCGTCTAAGTCCCCGCCCGTGCGCTGAAAACGTCGGTAGACTGGATGCAGACGGGAAATACCACCCAATCCATTCATCCATCTCTGTGCGGAGCTTCCCACTTAGTCACGGAACATATGAAGACGGGTCTTACACTTCCTCTGCCTTTTGCATCCGCCATGACCCTTCTTCGACCGAATTTCTCTTTTTTGGAGATGTTGAACCAGATTCTGTCGCCTCAACCCCACGTACTATCGACATCTGGCGCACAGCGGCTCCCAGGGTCCCGGAAACTATAAAAGCAGTATTCATTGAGTGTTCCTGGCCCTCAGGGCGCTCAGATGACATGCTCTACGGCCACCTCACTCCAGAGCACCTTGTGACAGAGCTGGTAGTTCTTGCGAAAGAAGTGGTGGCTTACCGCAAAGAGAAGGCCCCCAAGGTATCAGTTAGGCCTGCTAGGAAACGCCAGAAAATCAATCCTATTGGTGGTGACGAACTGATAGACGCGTTGAAAGGCTTGCGTGTCTACGTGATGCACTGCAAAGACGACATGACCCACGACGACGACACGCTTATGAGACACTTGATCACCAAACAAGTTAAAGAACTCGTAAAGGCTCGCAAACTTGGTGCCATCATTGAGTGTGCCGAACCGGGAATGCGAATCAGTATGTTTCACTTCTGCCTGAACTCAAGTCGTCACTTAATGACTTCAACAGGCATTTGATTGATTCCTACTACGACACCCCCCCTCTTACGCATGTATTACTTCGGATTCAACTCGGTCCGACTGTTCAGTCGGATACGTATCCCTATCTTGGGATATATACCATGTACTTTTACACAACCACTGTAGCATAGCTCTCTTACGACAGACATATTGTATCATGACATGACTTGAGAACCTCGACATGTAACAAAAATTTCTGAAAGTCGTGGTCCCGAAAGCATCATTATTGCTACAACGAAAGCGCAAAAATAACGTAATACTCGTGAAAGAAAAAAAGAGTAAGGTGAGGAAGAGTAAAACAAAGATAACGGACATGATCAATGCGAAATAGTTCCCGTCCCAAGTGTGTAACAGTCTATAAGCAAGGTGATAACAGATCACTTGAAACATGACCGGCCTGCTCATGACGAGGCATATAGCTTCACAACACCATCAGCCCCGGCACTGACCATTACTGGTAGAGTTGGGTGGAACTCCACATCGAGAACACCTTCACGAGCTTTCTCCCGATGAGTCGTAATTTCTTGGATGCATGATCGCGATCCGGGCATGTCCCAGAAGCGCACGGAGCAGTCATGGCTTCCTGAAACAAGGGTAAACCCAGACGCATCTATTGACAGTGACGTGACACCGTCCAAATGAGCCAGCATCGAGTGTGTACATTGTCCTGTACCGAAGTGTTAGCACTTATTATAAATTATGAAATGTGTCTTCGGTCTAACCTGTGAGAGCATCAAAAATCTTGATATACTTATCCTCATGAGCTGTCACAAGGACAGGCATACTTGGATGTGACGCAATGCAATTGATTTGTGTTGCAGCAGTACCATCTAAGACCCGGATGAGGACAGGGGTCATCTGATTTTCAAACGGAAATAACATACCATATGTTGTATCACTCTGCAAACGGTTAACTTCTTTGCCAGTCTCGATTTCGAAGATTTTGACAACTGCATTCTGATAAGCAACCGCGACTCTCTTAAGGTCCGTTTTCAGGACCTCAACCGAGGTAGCCCCTGGAACGTCTGCATCATCCTCGAAATCACTGGCGCTATCAAGGCCATTCCAACGCCATGATAACTTCAGAGAACCGCCACCAGAGGGTCCGCCGACATCCCAGACTTTTACAGCGCCCTCCGCACCACAGCTAATCAAAGTATTCTCATCCTTGACGAGAGCAAGGTCCCAAACGGCGTCTGTATGACCAATCAGTTCTCCTCGCGCTCGCGTTTCATCGTAAGGCGCGTAAGTGGTATGGGAGGACACAGGCAACGCCCATATCCTGATGGAGGAATCCAAAGATGCCGAGTATAATAGCTGTTTGGAAGGAGAATGGATCAATCGGGTAATCGCTGCTGAATGACCGCGGAGCGTGAGCTGAGGCTCAACTTCGGTTGTTGGCCGGGTGCTATAAAGTTAGCAGTAATAGAATCAGGAAGTGAATGCTGCAATCAAGGAAGGCCACGTACGAAGATGATGCAAGGCTAGAAACTTCCATTCGCCAAATCTTCACGGTACAATCGTCACCTCCTGTTGCCAAGCAAAGTTCGTTGGGATGAAATGCAACTGCTCTGACAGCATCCAAATGACTGCCGTAGAATTTCCTCAGTAAGACGAATCATGGTCTGTTGTCAACCCACTAACTTTCTGAGCGTCCTTTTGGTTTTCCATACTTTGGCACCTTCACTCTCTCCTACTACTGAGGACTCGTCCTCGTCTATATCCATTTCCGCATCCTTCAATTCATCATCATCTTCCCGTCGAGAATCCCATGGATGGACACCTGTTTGATTTTCCTTCGCTAGACGGGCTTGTTCTGCAGCCTCATGAGATTGCCTCAATCTCTCCTTCCACTCGCCAGCGTCGTCAGGACGATATATTGCAGTTATTTGCCTGCTATCTGGTTCTAGCTCTCTTTCCCTGTCGCCAGCGGCTGAAGGCGAGGGTGGTTGTTGAGAAGTTGACGACCCACCGGCCGAGGGGCCTCCTGAAGCGAGTGTATTATTACGGTCCGGCAGTGGGATTTGGGAGCCGGAAGTCGCTGGTGCAGGAGAAGGTCCGGATAGAGAGTTAATGCCGTTCAATAGTGGAAATTCTTTTCCTCCCTCGGGTAGAACCTTTCGCGGCCTGCCATTGTAAGGAAGTTGGTCAAAGGAAGGGACATTGGGAAGTGAAAGGGGTATCGAAGAGTTATTAAGAAGTGGTCGGTTGGGTAATGGGTTCATGGCTTGTGGGGATGTTAGGTAGGAAATTTCCTGAAGGCACCTGGGTCGGAGTTCAGGTCAGACTTGTGTCCTGAGAATGGATTTAAACGCACTGTTTTAGATAGTCGCGGCTACGAGCTCTGCTCTTTGGGTCGCGTCCAAGAGGAGCTTTACCGAGGCCAGCTATGGTGGATGCTGGTTGGCGGTCAGACGAGTTTAGGGAAAGTCAGAGAGACAAATTTACCTCCAGCGCCTAAGACGAATCCGCCGTTTGAAAGTCGACTTTCGGGAAGCGGGGAATCTATAATAAAGTTGAGTTATGGCTTCACCGAATACTACAGCGCAAGTACCTTCGCTTCGAGGAGAACTCCCACCGCTTTCCTCCTTGTGACTTCCCGAGTCGTCCTTGGAACCAGTGGATGAGCCATGAGCTTGAATGGCCGCGAGCTTCGAGGGAGGGTTGGATTGTGAAGTTTGCGTGAGTTGCTTTGAGCTATAATATCCACGTCAGGGAACAAACAGGATGCAAGAAGACCTGGCCACACCGTTCCATGCGCAAAACGAATTCAAGCATTTTTATTCGACGCATAAGGTCCAGTTTGACATTGTCAAAGGACCGTTTCTCCCCTTCTAGCAGAGCAATTCGAGCCTACATGAAACGTTGTGTGATTGAGAGGGCGCGACAAAATCATCGCAAGACATGAAACTAACCCGCATCTCCGCTCTCTCAATCTCCCATTCATTTCGGTCGCGTTCGTACCGTCTCCACTCAGACTGGAGGAAATGCAGGACGCTGGAAAGTGTAACATCCTGGCCATTCTGTGGTGGAGGTGGCGGGATGGCATTTGGCTGGTTTTGATGCTGCTGGGGTTGCTGCTGCTGCTGACCTTGCTGCTGCTGGTTATTAGGCGGTAGGCCTTGTAATGAGCCCAGCATGGAGATTTTGCGCGGAGAGTGAAAGAAAGAGGAGAGATATTGGGAGACAGAGACGTGATTGGTAGATTCCACGGCCAACTCGACCATCGTGCATAGAAATATTAACACAAACAACGCCAAAGCTTCCTTCCCGAGCACACTACTAAAACTCACTACAGCCACGCGCAAGCCTCACAGGCCCTTATGTACCAATAACCCATTCCCGCCTTATTTCTTGCCACTCCTGCAGTTGTGTCAGTACTGGTTTTTTTTTCGCCCAAGGCATACTCACTTCTTGATGCCTCCGCCACTCATAGGGCCAGCTGTGGGAAATTGGGTGTGAGCTAAGAACCGAGCAGTGGCTGCAATGCATACCTTTCAAAGCTATAGAAAAGTCAGCTATAAGTACAATAGCAACACTCAAAGTGCAAAAATCGTACCTTTCTCTCGCGCAGCCTTTAAGGCATCCTCCTCAGCTTTCTTCTTCTTCTTGAACTCTTGTTCATCCTCAGTCTCATCTTTCGCCTGTTTCTTAGGTGCCTGTCCACAGATTGTCAGAAGTTCTGTCTTCACATCCATCGGCCCATCATACCTTGAGTGGCTTCAGCTTCCCGCCTTGTCGACTGGACATGATCAGTGGACGACTGGAGTCGCCGAATCAATTAACGCCCCGATCACTTATGGGTTTGTTTGCTTCCAATGCTTCAGGCAAACAACACCGCCACATCAACCTTGCTTCTGCAATCCGTCATTCGACTTCTCATGGAGGACAAATGAATCTTATCACCTACTGTCCTACCCTACTTATTTCGTGTTTATCTTGTGTGTATATGATGGCAAGCGCGCAGCTTCAGGCTACTTTTCGTGATACCCAGGATCAAAATCAGTGGAAATTGGAACTATCCAAAAACTGGGACGTCCTTGGTCCTTTCCCTATCCATGCGCGGGAACAACAATTTCTTTCCCCGTCATTTCCAATAGATTGTGAGCCCGTCCCCCGGCTCTACCTGCTCGTCTAGCCGACTACTCTAAGTGTTAAAGCCAATCAATTACGAAGAAACCTGGACATCCTCATATGCTGATAATGCAACAGTTCAATGGTCCCACACCCAACCGTCAGACGACAACGTTCTAGAGGTGTCGTTTCCAGAAGTTAGGTACCAACGCCTTTAAACATCAGAATTGGAAAGCTGAAAATACAGATGGGAGAACCTCCGTCGTACAGAGGGCTGGGCTGCCTTGCAACACCATGCCATCCTCCGAGGGACCATAACACTGGAACCGCCTCCCACAGCAACTTCAGAAGTCCCCCCAGTCAGACTCCTTGTACATCTCAAACAAGGCTCGTACTTCACCATCTTGCCGGCTGATGTCACCGATCGGAAGGATTTAATACCGGAATGGTACGCTGGAAACATCTACGATATGGAACGGGCCTTACCACGTGAAGTATACCTGCCTACCATCCCCAACTCTACGATCTCGACCAATTATGATATTTTTATCAGCGGAGATTATGAAGTAAGCATCTGGTACCTCTATCCCATTTTTCCAAAATCCTCACTGTGCCGTTGAAGATCAGGTTGTTTGGTGACCCACGAAGATATAATACAGAGATTCCAACGCAAGTGATTGGTATATCCGTGGAAGTCGAATATATACAGAAGACCTTAAGGCGCGAACCATCACAAGATATTTCGTGCGATTTCCTCGACGGCCATGCCTTTGGAAAAGCAATTGGTATCGCATTACGGAGCATTACAGATCGATGGACCGTTACCCGTGTCGCGTCCGAAAATCCGGTAAAGTATTCCCAACGTTGAATGTGGGATAGCTAAACTTGTTTCGCAGGAAATACACGTCCAGCTGAAGAATCCCACAAGAATAGCGCCTTCACAACTGCGCATCATACCTCTGACCATCACGCAGGATAAGCCATTTTATGGCAACAATCTCCTGTTTGCCGTCACAGCGACCCATGAATCGGGCCAGGAGCACCATATACCCATCTCCATGCCCGTCACACAGCTCAGTGCAGTACAACCACATGAGCCCGTGGCTTTGAAAGCAACCTATATCTTTGGTGATGCAATGCCCACGGCATTTTTAGCCATTCCACCAACTAATAAACCTCGAACGAGCCATCCGCCCATATTAGCATTGCGTAAATGGGTTACCAACTTACCTTAATGAGTACCACTGATTACCTCTTTCAGATGGGGCTGGGGTGGATATTTTTGATCAATCGTTCTGGGCTCAATCATTGCCACGTAGTAATCTCAGTTGGACCATCCTTCCAAGTGGCCGTACATCTTGGGTGAGCGACTCCTTGATGCAAACATCACCACCTATTAAGTCTCCATTAGGGATTAGACTGGCATGGACCAAGCGCTCAAGATGCATGGGATTGCGTCGATGCACTTGCTGAAATCCTTGGGCAGTCATCTTCATGGAAAGAAACGGCGTTCTCAACTGGAACGTCCATGATACTTTTGGGACACTCCAACGGAGGACAAGGCGTATGGCATCTCAGTTCTCGGTATCCTGACAGAGTTATCGCTATCGTCCCCGCCGCTGGATACATTAAATCACAGGCGTACGTCCCCTTGACTATGTCAAGGTGAGACAATCAATACCCTTCCTCGTGATCAAGAACTGACGAGTACGATGGTGTCTTTGTATGCAATGCTCCTCTCTGGACCGCGACGCCCGACGATTGGATGACCGAAACGCAGATCTGCACACTTCATAGATCCGGCGTTGCGCGCAATACTGGAGTCATCTTTGACCCCTGATGATAGTGATCTGTTTCTGACAAATGTCATAAACAAGCCTGTGCTCGTCATTCACGGGTTGGTTCTGACACTGTTGATGTTTCAGGTCTCAGTCGCTAATCCTTCTCAACAGGGGGGATGATGACAATGTACCCGTGTGGCATGGTAGAGAGGCCTTCAGTATCGTGAAGACGTGGGCATCTCTTCATGGCATCACACCTAACATCACGTACGGCTCCCGAATTGTCCGCGAGTCACATCTCTCAACGTAAGACTCATAGGATGAAGGAGGATGAAGGACAACTCCACTGGTATCCATCGGTGCTGAATAACGACCAAGTGAAGGAGTTCATCCAACAGCACGTAGAGGGACACAGATCCGATATGTCGGAAACTCCCAGACCTTTCACTTTGACGGTCTTCAGGCCAGAGGAAAGTGGGTCCTTGAATGGCTGGAAAATCGAAGAAGTAAAATGCCCTGGAAGGTACATTCATGATCGCTGTGGGGAATCCTCGGTGCATCGAGTCTAATCTCCTCTTCAAGATTGGCCAGGCTTACAGTGGTTCCCCTAACCAACAGCAACGTCCTTGACATCAAAACGATCAATGTTAAGAGTTTCTCTGGTCCAACAATGTCCGGGTCATATGCCCTCCTTCGTGTCGATGGTCAAGAGGTCTCGCTTACGTCCGCCGCTCGAGATTCTGTTCGCTTCGAAAGAGAATCTTTGTCTTATGAATGGAGGGTATGCAGCTCTTTTCTCTTGAACCTATGACACAAGCCTCACCCGGTCTTCAGTTATCCATTACAGAACCACTCACTACACCCTCAGCACCAACCCAACTTCAATCATTCCTTCTAGGGAGAGGATTAATCACATTCATTTTACCCAAAACCGCTTCAACGCGACGGTTGAGCAATATCATGTCTCTTGGATCTCGCCTTGCATATGACTTGCATCTGTACCACCGCTTGGACACAGAGATGGTCTATGACGATGAACTTATCACTCCAACGGGCTTTGACTGGCCAAAATACAACTTTGCGGTGATAGGCAGCCTGAAAGATCCTCTCATTCGATCCATTCTGGGAGAAAACAAGACTCCCTTGAGTCTGAGGGATGGGCTGCTGATGTTGAACGGACGTCGTGTCAGAACACACTCTGGGACAGGTAATCGTGTAATCAGTTTAGAGCAACAAATACTGACTCTACCTCGAAGGGATGATCCTTTTGCACCCGCATCCAATTTCAACTGAAGCTTTGGTGATGCTTATCATCGGCGAGAGTGCGGAGGCTCTGGAACGAGCAGCACGCCTCTTCCCGATACGAACAGGGATTGCTGTGCCATCATGGGTGATCCTTGAGCCTACAATGGACATACTAGGAGCAGCTGGAATATCAGGAGCGGGGTGAGGTGTATTTTATATTTTACCTTAAGTAAGACACTCATCGCACGGTCAGCATTTGGGGTCCGGACTGGACATGGAACGAGGCATTTTCATGGTCTGAGGTCCTTTAACAACCGACTTCGTTGGTTTGGTCAATACACTTCGAAAAGTGATTGCGTCAAGTTATTGTCATACACGTTGTTACAATACAGTATGCAGTGTGGTAAAACCCAGATAGGACATGACAGATATGTGCGAAAAGATAGCAATTATAACGACAAAAAATCTACGGCTGGAATATGGATTCTGCAACCTGTAACATCTTGTGTCACGGCCAAGGTGGCAGAAGTTCATGATAAGTTATGACGCACACTATCGAGCAGGACAGTCACTTCAGGAGCCACGCGGATGAATTCTTTGGTCCAGAATTCATATTTCGGGTTGCGGAGCAACTCAATGAATGTGACTAAAGCTCCCCAAGGGTGTGGTCGATGAACGACGAAGCGCTCGAGGAGAACTTTGGTCATAACCTCTCGGAAACGGTCGTCCTTTACCTCCAGGAAGAGATGAAGAATGAGGGAACTGAACCAGTGGGTATGGGCATTTGGGTAGCGTAAATGCAAGGCCATCGAGCTCAGGAGATGATGTCGTCCTATAGAAAGTCACATTAGTTGGATTGGACGAAAGGTGGATCATTCGTATCAGAGTCCTACCTTCATCATCGAGGTTGCTGGCAAGATATTGCAAAGCGACCACACCAGGGTCACTTGCAACAAATAGAGAAGATCCGCTTCGAGCTTTGGCTTGTGCCACAGATGAAACACCGATGAACATCACAAGCGAGTTAACCAAGGCGAGATTATAAGTCTCAGTTGCACCTTCAGAAACTCCAGGTAGTTTGAGGCGATCTTTGAGCGAGGCGAGAAAAGAGGCAGAGCCACGGCCAAGCAAGTACTGTTCTAAGTACGATCGTAACTCGCCGCTCTTGAGGCCAGAGCTGAAGTCGGAGAGGATGGGTGGAATAGGTCCCATTTCGGGGATAGAGTCGAATTTTTGGTTGTGGAGATTAGGGTCGGGAAGGATGACGGCGGGAGGGAAGGCGCTAAGAATGATGTTTCGCAACTGGATGCAGCGTTGGGGGATGACATCACACAAGGTGAAGTAGTATTCGCTTAAGAACTCGGGGAAATCATGGAGAAGAACGAGAAGGAGGCGCAGGGCGCCACGGTATAGGTCCTTTGCAGCGTTCTGCAAGTCGGCATCTTTCAAAAATGGTGCGAGGAATTTGAAAAGGGAGACGAGAAGCTTGTGGAAAGCAGACCAACCCTGCATACTAGTTAGTGCACGTCCAAGAACGAATGAAGACCAACATACCTCGCGGTTCTCTGACATCAAGAGCTTGGGCATAAAGAGTCTGTGGGAAATGAGGCACATCCAGGAGAAGGCAAATCCTGGGAAGTACGTTGGTTGAAGGGAGCTGTATGTGTCACTGATGGCGATCAACAGGTGGAAGTAAACGGGGCCGAGATGGTTCTCAATCGAGTGGAGATCATTGACAAGGCTTGAGAAGAACCTGAAGAAAGGTTTCTGTTGGAACGCAGGGCCTTGCTCCTCGTGTAGGTTGGCCAACACAAGAACAAAGATGGACAGGATCTTCGTCAAGTAGTGAACCTTTGCTTGGTCATTGTTGACCCCCGAAGCGTCGCCATGATATTTTATGATGTACACAATGAGCCTCGACATAGCATCCAAAGCTTGGAAAGCATAGGCGAAGTCGCCCGAAGCAACACACTTGACATAGCTGTTGACACTCGCTTCCGCACAGACTCGGAAGAAGAGCGAAGACATGTCTTCAACTTTGAGGATACCCTGCTTGGTGAGTTGAGTAATGAACGGTACAAAACTCTTCTCGGGAGAATGAGAGCGCTGGAAGATGTTGACCCATTGCTGGAACCAAATGTAGAGTTTCTCACGCAACTGCTCCGTTTCGGGTTTCGCAGAAGGTTGGCTTGAGGTAACATCCGCTGGGATGGGGGCCCGTCGAACGCCACGAAGATCATCGAGAAGACCATTGACGCTGCTTTACTGTTAGGATACTTTCGGCTGGGTGGTATAAAGGGGTATAACGTACTCGTCATCTGCCTTTCCAGTCTTAGAAGCTTGATCAAGCGCGTCGACAGTGAGAACAAATTGGTTCTGTGTTGCTACTGGCGGATCGACGGTTAGACATTCACGAATAAGACCAGCTGCATAGGTCAGGAGGTTGGGACGAGGGTCCGCGTTGATGTACTTGGAGAGTTGTTGATCCGTGACACTGAGGCTGACGAGGCCACTCCTCAGTAGAGTCACAGTAACAGGAATATTATATTTGCGCTGGGTAGAAAGCACAGTTAATAAGTTGTCCAATTGATTAGAAAGATTAGACGTACTTCATCATCAGCGTACAATAACCATTCAATGGCCTCCTTGGCAACGTCCTCAAAGGAATGGCACAGCTGATCCAAAAGGGCGACGTAAACCTCCCTTCCAAGTTGGGAGGGGGTGTTATATAACTTCCGAACGATCGTTTGCGACATCATCAGGGGGGTATGTTGACGGTCCATAGCTTCAACAGCAAGGTACAGGATTTGGCGGACCAAATCGCGGACACCATGGCTGGGCGGCAATGTGGTGAGACTTTGTGTAGGGAGCTGTACCATAATAGCCTCGAGATCGCGAGTCAAAGCTTGGAAACGTTCCATAATATCATGATGACTTTGCATTCCTTGATGGGGATCATCATGGTCAAGGCCGGGAGATTGATTGCTGTAGGCGAATGAGTTGGCAGAGCTTGGACGACTAATGTTACGCCTAATTTGGACAGCTACAAACAACGGTCAAAACACAAAGAGTAGGCCAAAAGAATATTTGACATACCAAAGTCTTCGTAGACGGCAACTTGGATGGGCTGAACGCCTCCTGGTTTGATGCGAAGAGGCTCGGGAAGACCAAGAGCGAAACTCGGGTGAGGTGTATTGGGATCGAAAAAGGGACCTGGATTGCGGATCTCCCGGTGACGTCTCCGACTCTCGATGGAGGCGGCGAAGTTCTCCTCAATATCAGCAACAGCCCTCTCCATAGCCACCTTCTCGATTGCTGCACATGCAATGTCCAAGTTATCCTGCATAAGGAGGAGGATCACTTGTTCAGGTACCAATTGCTAGAGAAAGTGAGCGTGGGTGACATATAGGCGTAGAACCAACGTACCTCTGGGAATCCACTGCTGTTGAGAAATTGGCGAAGGTGAGTGGTGAGATTGGTCCTCATCGGTTCCTTGCAGGTGACTAGTGCTAGACTTCCAGCCAGCTTCTGAGCCATAAGATGTCCAGCTTTCTTCAACTTGTCTTCATTGGGCTCAGTTGCATAGTCTTTAATCACCAGCTCCCGAGTGGATATGCCAGCAATAGTAACAGACCGCTCAACGACCGGCATAATGATCTGGAATGAGAAATTAGTATTATTCAAGTAGCGCACGAAATCAGCGTACGTCGCGGACAGATTGGTCAACAGCAAGTTGCACAGCCTGTTTGAATGCTTGGTTGACGTTGAGAGGGCTGAGCTGAGGGTTGATATGAACTTGAAGAGCAAGTGCGGACAAAATAGCTTCAATATGTCCATTGATAGGACGTTGATTGTCGTTCTGGGAACCAAGCATAACGCCATCCTGCATCATACTATCACCCATCCCTCCCGTTGTCAAGTCACTACCAAAGTCGGGCAGACCCTCCGAGGGCCGCGAGCGAATGATTCTTGTTGCCTCGACAGTGTCCAGATTGATTTCCAAAGCTTTGCACAAGACCTCAATTTCGAATTTGAGATTCAACTTGAGCTCGGCGTGATGATAGAGCTCAGCCAGAAGGCTGACGACGGCCATCAACCAGGGGTTTGGCGGCCGGAAGACTTTGGAACGCGCACAGGGCTCAAGAGTCTTGCAAACAAAGGGGATGGCAACAATTAGGCGACTGCTTGCATACCCCTCAATCAACAAGTCCTTGAAAGACAAATTCTTGTGCTTGATCGGTTGGTCGCGAGCCAAGGTAATCGTCCCGAGCCAAGAGCCAACATTCTTGAGAATACTACGGTCAGGACCGGACTGGAGGGTTCGCTCCGCATTCAGCATTGCTTGAGCTTTGATAAATGTTTCATGAAGGACATAGCGGGAGAGTTCCTTGCGGTCGAGGGAGTCAAGAAAGCGGAGATATAGCGTGTGATTGTTTGGCTCGGAGCTGACACGTTGATCCACGAGATAGTGCGCAAACCAACGGGAGTATTCATCTACAAACTGCTCTCGCATCTCTTCGATCTTGGCGTCGAAGTTACTGGGGGCAAGGTTGTTGACGATAAACAGGATTTTATCGGAAAGTTCTTCGGGAGGGGTGGTGATCTCTTCGTCAACATCGTCGGGTCTAATGGCAGTGAAAATGGGAGTAGGTTCGGGAGGAGGTCCATTGGATGGAAGTAGGGTCATGCTTTGCAAGTCTATGCTCTCGGAAGGACCACCCGCGGCGAGGATATGTTGGATATTAGCCACAAGGTCAGAACGGGCTTCGACAAAGTGAGGGATCTGAAGCAAAGCCTCGCACAACGGTCTCCATTCCACGAGGCGGAACTCAAACCTGTTCAGGGCTTGCATACCAAATTTGAACAGGTTGGTATGGGGAAGGCAATTGAGGGCATCTAAGATGTAACGAATGGCGATACCGAGAGGGATGTAGTCGATGAGCTGATGGCGGATAAGGGAACCAAAGAGGTAGGCGGTAAGGGCTAGTTCACGGGAGGGGTAGTCGGACTGGAAGAATCTATACTCGTCAAAAAGGAAGTGGAGCATGCAGGAGAAGAGTTCGTGGTCACGAGGATTTTTAGAAGCTTTGAAGCGCTGGAGCATGTTGATGACGTCCTCAATGGATGTAGCAGTGTCATACATCTGCTTATAGATGTTGTCGACTTCAGCTTCAATATCCGCAGAATAATTCATAACCGCAAAACCGGGCTCGACCTCAGCACCAGGGACCAAGTTCATGAGTCGTGGATGGATTTGTAAGCATGTGTTGCGGACTTCCAAGCAAGCCTCAACATCCCCTTCGAGCATGTGCTCAGTACTGTTTGTCAGAATGGGTTAGCATTGCCGACGCTGCAGAATCAACAACTCTTACTGACCTGCTTCTCAAGACCCTCAGGATGATAGTGGCGGTGTGGGCATTTAGAGGCATCGTCCTACTTTCGACAGGGGTCTCTGAAAGACGACAAGCTTTCTCACTTTCCATCTTCGCCTCTAGGAAAGCTATGACGGAATGCAGGAACTCTCCACGATAGCGATTGACGTGGTCCTGTAACCATTTATCCAAATTCAGGTACTCACGTCGTGATGCTAGAGCAGCGACGTCAAGAGCAAACGTGAATGGGCGAACTTCGAGAAGAGCCTCTAGAATCTGCAAGAACTTGTAAACGCTCGAATGAGTTTTTGTTGCAGGGGTAAGATGACCTACTTTTAAATCCTGGGCGACGTCCAAAATTCGGGTTATGTTCAAATTATTCTCGTCATAGAAGTCACGGAATGCGGTAGTGAGGTAGCTTGGTTCAATCTGCCAGATCCGCATGAAAACAAGTTGATGATTGGGATGACCAGCAAGGAACATAGCAAGGAGCTTGCGCGAATATTCAAGGCGAATATCATTCCATTTGGGATCCTATGAGAAGGGTTGAGTTTCAAGCCATTTAGACGACCAGGTATAAGAGCGTACCGGCACTTGAAGTAAGCCCATATGAACCAACTCTGCACTAATCTTGATCGCCTTATCCAACATTTCACGAACGCAAGCGCGTATCTCCACCGAATCTGAACCGGCAAGGCGTACCAGGACCTGGAACAATTCGATCGAATTCCAGGTATGACTTTGGACATTAGCTGCGAGAGCTCTGATGGTGGGGCTCGCAACCGTCACATCATCAACGGTGACGATCCTACGACCAGGAAGGCTGACGAAGTTGAACGTATCTGAGGGTAGGGAAAGGAGGGCATCGAGGAGACGTAGTTGGTAGAGGGGATTGTTCCACATTTCCCAGAATCCTGTGACAGCGTGAGGTTCGACGTCCCGAGGCGCATTGAGGAGAATCGAGATCAGGAGCTTCAGAGTCGCTGTATCCACGCCATGTCGGTCTGGCCAATCAAAAGATTTGATGACACTTGGCCAGTTGAGTTTGACGTGCTACTCAATTTAGTCCATAAAAGTCCCGCAAAATGAGCAATACAACACTTACAAAATTCGCAAGAGTATGAATGAGTGCTCCAACATCACACAATTGAGCACCTTCAACAGCTAACCTTCCCAAGGTAGAAATAATCTCAATGACTTGTGCCTCGCGAGGAGGATTTTGTTCCGCAATTCCAAATCGTTCCAATAGTGCGCGCACGAGTTCTGGATCGCTGGTGATGTCGGGACCGAGCTGCATCAATACTTGTACCAGGGAGGTACCGGGTGGAAGGCTGAAAAGTTGTGTAAATATTAATTGCACAAGACAAGGAAGTTCGAGAGCAAGGATACCTGAAATGGGTGAAAATGCGGCGGAGGACGGGGGAAATGGCTTCCTTGCCGTATTTCGTCTGTGTAGCAAGGACGAACGCTTGTCGTTGTTGTGCATCCAAAATAGGTGCGTCAGAAGGAGGATCAGAGAGGACGTTGGTCATGACTTTTGCGAGCTGGTTGAGACTGAGATCTGCGTTCTCGAAGGAAGGAGTGTGACAGAGGGCGAGGACGGCACTTTCAAACTCCAGACGAATAATACTTGCGGCTTGGTTAGTGAGTTCTTTTCGCGCGGGGGTGGAGACGAATGATGACGCGAGGATGAGACGTTCCAGCGGGCGCAATCCTACACGATCCACGAATCGAACAAGGTCAAAGTGGCGGAAGATGTCTCCCTCTCCTCTGTCAATTCCTTCGCGGAAACGGTCTGCGAGGATCGGGTCTCGGCCAATGCGCTGGGTTTCTGAAACAAGAAGCCGGAAAGTAAGGGCGTCTGTTCCTCCAAACGTGGAACCGGATGAAGTGAGACGCTGCTGGGAATGAACGATGAGGCGACGTATGAAGTGCAGATAAGTTTCCACCCCGTGTTGTTCAGAAAGCTGTTGGGGATACACCGAGGTTCAGATTCGCGTCATGCTTGCGAAACAATGATAAGGAATAACCGCACCGAGCGTATCTCAAGTTGATTCCTCTCGAAGTTCTCCTCCGTGAGCGTCGAGAGCAAGAAGACAATTTGGGCCTTGACAATGGTATGGATATTTGTGGTCGGCGGGTTGTCCATATGGGACGACGACCTGGAGGGGGTCACCGAACGCCGCGCAGCGCTTCCAGGTCCGGTCGCCGTTTTGAATACTGTTACGAGGGTAATTTAGCAAAGGGAAGACGAAGACCGCCTCCAACACGATTCGTCAATGTGCAGAGTGGCAGTAAGTCCCCTTCTAACACACCATGCTTGACACTCACGCTTTGAAACTCCGATCCAGGATATTTAAACTCCGACATTTTCCCTCCTCTGGCCACGGATGACTCAGCATACACATTTATCTTTTTCAAGAAAAAGCCCCAAGCAGATGTGGATAACAGCCTCAAAAACGTGTCTAATATTCAATATTCATATGGTCGCTTATCCTCGGTATACTTTAAACAGGGAAAGAGACGCCGCTGACAAGACAACAACAAAAACGTAAAACACGCGACCTTCTTTCGCAGGATCATCACCGGAGAGGAAACTCCGAAGAGGAAGGAAGATCAAACCAACGAAGAAATTGGCAATCCCTGAGAAATGAGAACGTCGAATTTGGGCGTTGAGCGAATGACCTACAGTTGAGCGAAAGGGCCATAGAGGAAAGGGCAGAAACGGCCTGACAGAAGTGTCAGTTCATTTACAAAGTAGACCTACACAAACACGGAAGGCCCACATAGAGAGGAGAAACTTCAGGAATCATCACGAAAGGAATGGGCCCCAGGCCGATCGCAAATGACCTGGAAGGTTATTAGCAAACAAAATCAGCAGTAGAAGCCGCTTGAATACGCACGTTACGAATATGAGAGTCGCAACACTTGCAAGAGTGGCGAAGCCCGAGTTAAGACCATACCCGATTGCAGCCAAAGACATGAGAGCCCCAGAAATCGACAATGTTAGAAGAGACCTGCGTCCAACCCGCTATGTGCAGATATTAGTGGCTGAAATAAAGCCAATAAGAGGAGCACACCTCTATGAGAATGATGGGAGGGAATGTCATGATGACATTCACAACTGTAATTCCAAGCGAGACATATGGTCCCCAGCCAGGCAATGATTTCGATAAGATTTCGTTGCTATAATAGAGGACTTTTTGGCGACATTAAACAGGAGTACTTTGCTACAGATACCCAACGCACCCGCGTTGATACCTGAGATGTAGAGGTAAGACGTCAGAGGGAAATCAAAGTTGAATTCGGGCATACCAGAAACTTGCTGAGATAACATGGCAAAACAGACGACCATTAAAGGTTTTCTAAGCTCCTGCGAAAAGAATATTTGCGCCACAGTCACTGTGTCAGTTTGAGTTTGCAAGGGCCGAACTTCCGATCCATCCAGTAACGGATTTTCATCATCAGCCAGTGGAGCTGAGAATGCATCAATACGACAATTTCAGGGAGTGTAATGGACGAACGAGCTTACACGAAACGCGATTGGGATGTGCACCCCACAAGCGCCTTGAGACAGCCTTCTTCTCTTCAAGACGGTTCTTAATGCCCAGCCACGTAGGTGTCTCGACGACAAGATAGCTGCAGACAAGTTGAAGGAAGCCAAGGAAGGAAGACGCGAAAAGGACAAGGCGCCATTCCGCCGGGGTCGCAAAACGGAAGCCAGCAACTTGTGTGATCATAATGCCCAAGACAATGCCTAACTGTGTTAAGACGCCTACGCCAGTTTCCAAGGTTCAGGCAGATAAACCACTCCTGAGAAACTGGACGAACCGATGTTCCCACTAATTTTGGAAGGTGCAATTTCGGCGATGTAGATTGGCCCAACACAAATACCGATACCTGAACCTACACCCACAAGAAATCTGGTGGGAGATGCAGCAGTGGCATAGAAGATATCCCATATAACCTCACCTGCCAAAACTGAAGGTGGTAACCGAACCACTGACACCCATGAGTCCTGCACCAAGGGCCAGTACAAGAGCGGTCACTTTAGAAGCTCCTTTACGCCCATAACGGTCCATTACGGTGTTGGCAACGAGACTGCCCAGTAGACCCCCAATTGTGAAAACGGCGGTTACAAAAGAGAAAACGAAATTGGACATGGGTATGCATGTTGGGAGTGAAGCAGCGTCCGTAGGAAAATTATCTTCGGTGTTCTCGCATGTTAAGACGGATTTGATTTGATTCAGTGCTGATATATGGTAGCCATACTTGTTGAATAAGAATTAGAAGTTTAGAACGACACAGACACACGGTGAGACTAGGATACCTGGAATGGAATCATAAGAACCCAAAGACACACAAACCAACCGTATCCTGTAAAGGACTCGCCGTTGAGGTTCTTGCGCGAAGACATGTCAAGTCTGCCAGGTGCCTTGAAGTGGAGAACTGGATGAAGTCTCACGTAGCAGTAATATGCTTTATCAAGGCTCACCGTCTAGAGTAACAGGAAAGCACAACACTCAATCAGCCCGAGGCGCCAAACGCGAGGATAGATGGCTGCGTCTGGCGTACGTGTCCAGCGTGGGCCCGTGGAGGAAGAGTGGATCAAGGGGAAGCTTGCGGGGAAGCACGGCAACGTCCGAGGGAGATCTGAGATCGGGTAGGACACCGGAAACTAGGGTCAGGTGATAACTACAGAGGAGGCTTAGCCTGGCTGCCCAAGCCCTCAAGAAACAGAGCAACACCTAGTACTTATGTTTCGTTATTAACTCCCCCCCCTCGAGCATCCTTTCTAGCTTCTCTCCCCCACTTCCGCGTGCTCTCAAGAGCAGTCCATTCTTTACTACACACTCCTTCTCTACTTTCCTTCTACATGTACTTCCCAGCTGCTCTCCTCTCTCTCTTTGCTTCTTTTTATTCCGCCCGTGCAGCGACCGCAGAACAATGGCGCGGCCGTTCCATATACCAGTACGCATACCTTCGTGTATTCCCCTAGGCGACACCGATGTTAAAAAATCTACCACCAGGTTAATTACTGACCGCTTCGCCCTCCCCGAAGGCGCCAACCCCAATGCGTGTGATCCCGGGAAACAGGATTTTTGCGGAGGAACATGGAAGACGTATGTTCTGAATAACATTACCATGCGTCTGCGTTAAATTATTCCTAATGCTAGTATCCGTGAAAACCTCGACTACATCGAAAACGCTGGTTTCACTGCTAGTGAGTCTTCCTATCGTCCAAATTCCTCCTTCGTTGTAATTTAACGATGCCTCAGTATGGATCAGTCCAATAAATCAGAATTATGAGGGTCCGCGTTCTGCGTACGGCGAACCGTATCATGGCTATTGGATTCAAGACATCAGCCAGCTCAATGACCGGTTTGGCACTGCCGACGATCTCAAGGCTTTGATCAACGATCTTCACAGTCGAGATATGTGAGCTGGCTCATGTCCCTAATGGATTTTGCTGACACACGACTACAGGTATATCATGGTTGATGTTGTTGTCAATAATGTCATGGCTACTTCGACCACACCAGATTATTCAAAATACTTTTTCAAAAATGCAGTACGCCTTCTCACTAACTTCCTGTATGACGGGCGCCTAACGACCGCCAAGTCAATGTACCATTCATACTGCCCCATTCAATGGGGTAACACGACCAGCGAGCAGAACTGCTGGTTGGGCGACGACAAGGTGCCACTCCCTGACGTTGACACAACCAATCCTACTGTTGTTGCACAATATGGAGATTGGATCCAGAATCTTGTCAAGGAGTACGATATTGATGGCCTTCGGATTGATGGTGGGTCTGGGAACTGGCGTCAATACTCCTAAATGCTTACTCATTAATTCTAGCCGCCAAGTATGTAGCCTCCAAAAAATCCCAGACAGCGCGGTAGGATGCTAACCCTTTGTAGGCACGTCCAGATGGACTTCTGGCCGCAGTTCTGCGCTAAAGCTGGCGTCTTCTGCATGGGCGAAGTTTTTGGAGGGCTCGAAGTCGAGTACGTTGTCATGATTGTTCCCATCATTGCCGAGCTGCTCCATTGACATATTGTTTCTTTTCTAGTCCGATAGCCCAATACCAGGGACCCCAGGCACTCGACTCTGTTCTTAACTTCCCCATGTACTCGGCCCTGGTGGAGGGATTTGCCATTCCTGGACCCGGAAATATCACCGCGGTTTCTACCGTGTTCGAACAATCGAGATCTAAATTCAAGGTGTGTTTCCCCCGAACGTTCGCTTCGCGATATATTTATAGACCCGATAGGATACTGGCTTACTCGGCAATTTTCTGGAGAACCAAGACGTCAGTCGTTGGCACAACATATCGGTCGACCCCCAGAGTTTATAGTAAGCATTAGGTTCAAGAACCCAACACTCAGTGGACTCACGGTCACCCAGCAATGCCATGGTACTGAACTGGATGATGGATGGTATTCCAATTATATATTACGGACAAGAGCAGCTTTTCTCAGGTGCTGCCGATCCTGTGCGTCACGTCCGAAAAATGAGTGTTTACAGGGTATGCCTAACCTTAGCAGTATAATCGTGAACCCTTATGGACATCAAACTACACCGAGTCGGATACCTACAAATTCATCAAGGCTTTGAATCAGGTATATTTTTCGAGTTTTTGTTGTCCGCTTTAATTGATTGGAACACCCAACCCAACGCAGTTCCGCAACTTCCTCGTGAAAACGGATTGGTTGGAACAAGAAACCCATATTCTTACGACCAGCCCATATGGTATAGCCGTGATGAAAGGTCAAGTGATATCTGTTGCTACCAACATCGGTTCCCCCGTATGCCATCCCTGTTCCCAGTGTCATCAATTGCCTAACGATTGTTGTTATTCGCAGCCTCGCAACAATACCAACATTGCAGTCCCCTCTCCATATGACCCCAGTTCGGAGATGACAAAGTACGTATCTTCTCATAGTGGTTGAACGTTCACTTAAGAGCTAGAAAATAGCGTTCTGACCTGCCAACAATGGGTTGTGGGATCTGAAGGTTACCTTGACGTCGAGTATACTAAGGGTGGCACACCGGTTATCCTCATGCCTCGTAGTTCCCTGGAAGGTTCAGGTCTTTGTGGCAATTCACTCACTCAAAATGCGGGAAATTCAGACCGTCAGGTCAGTTCCGCTGGGACCCTGTCTTCGCTGCGTATGTCTTTGTTACCCCTTGCGACATTTCTCTTGTTCTGGACTTTTTATTTGCTTTGAAGAACTTGTACGGAATGTTTCCTTTCTTGTATTCTGAGAAGATTTTGAACGAAGCGGGTGAATGAATAGTGTTTTTCTTGCCGTGGCTTCTTTCGTGTAATGATATAATAAGAATACGTCAGTGAACTGAATAGCCCAAAGAAAATTTTATACTTAATTTTGTCCGCGGTGGTAGGGGTCGCGTCACGCGTGATGGCAAGGTAGGGCACGCGTGTGTGTGACATACCGCGTTAAGTGCGTACTTTACCTTCGCGTCTTTATCATGCCGAGGGAAATTGTAACGGTCCAGCTTGGACAATGTGGAAATCAGAGTACGTGAACTCTGTCTTGGAAGACATGGGTTAGTGCTTGGTATTGAAGGTGTAGTGCAGTGGGCTCTGTATTCTGGCAACGGCTTTGTGCGGAACACGGCATCAGCAAGGAAGGTATTCTTGAAGAATGGGCCACGGAAGGCGGGGATCGAAAGGATGTGTTTTTCTACCAGGCAGACGACGAACATTACATTCCCAGAGCTATTCTCGTTGATCTCGAACCCCGTGTGCGTTGACTTGCTGGGGCATACTGTGTATGAAACTTATCCGTCAACAAAGGTGATCAACAATATCCTGTCTTCCCCGTATGCGAATCTTTACAACCCTGAAAACATTTTCCTGTCGACGGATGGAGGAGGCGCTGGAAACAACTGGGCACAGGGGTATTCTGCGGGAGAGAAGATCTATGAGGAGGTTATGGAGATGGTGGATCGCGAGGCCGAGGGCAGTGATTCGCTCGAGGTGCGCATGCTGATTTGGGCATATGCTTCACCTCCATTACTATTCATCCTATCCTCCTCCCCCTTTCTCAAATTTACGAAGCACGTGGAATCGCTGATCGCCCTTTCATTCTACAGGGCTTTATGCTCATGCATTCCATCGCAGGAGGCACGGGTTCTGGTCTTGGCTCCTTCCTGCTCGAGAGGCTCAACGATAAGTTCCCGAAGAAGCTAATACAGACGTATAGTGTATTCCCAAATGCACAAGAGGGTGACGTAGTAGTGCAACCATACAACTCCCTCCTTACACTGAAACGGCTGGTAAATCACGCGGATTCCGTGGTGGTGTTGGATAATGGGGCTCTGGCGCGGATATCAGCGGATAGGTTGCATATCCAGACACCATCATTTGACCAGACGAACCAGTTGGTGCGTGGTTTCGTGCATCATGAGATCCTCTATTATTTACGGAAGTGTAGGTCTCGACGGTGATGGCTGCGAGCACACAAACATTACGATACCCTGGATATATGAATAACGATCTGGTTGGAATCATCGCGTCACTGATACCAACACCTCGATGCCACTTCTTAATGACATCGTACACCCCATTCACGAGTGATCAAATAGACAAGGTGTGTATCTTGGTGTTCTGATGCTTGAGAACGTTCAAGTCATTCGTTGCATTCAGGCCAAACCTATTCGTCGAACGACGGTCCTAGACGTCATGCGACGACTACTACAACCCAAGAACAGAATGGTATCAACCCAACCGAGTAAGACAGCTTGTTACATCTCCATCTTGAACATCATCCAAGGTGATGTGGATCCCACGGATGTAGGTACCAGAACAACAACCTCACATTACTTCTTCCTGTTGAATTGATTCCTGATATGATTGATATTAGGTGCATCAATCATTGCTTCGCATCCGTGAACGACAACTCGCCAACTTCATTCCATGGGGTCCTGCATCAATTCAAGTTGCGTTGACGCGCAGATCTCCCTATGTCACAACAAACCATCGGGTCAGCGGCTTGATGCTAGCAAACCACACGAGCATCGCCTCGGTACGTTTTCCTGAATCTAATTGACATGGAGATTCTTGATGTTGGTTCTGTTGATTGGTGCTATTAGTTATTCAAACGAATGTTGGATCAGTTTGATCGGCTGAGAAGACGAAACGCTTTTCTGGAACAGTACAAGAGACAGAGGATGTTTGAGAACGGGTTGGAAGAGTTTGATGATGCTCGGTAGGATTATTTCTTAAGCTTGGGTAGCCCAAAATCTGATGACTTAAAAGGGCCACATGTGAAGAGCTCTTGAAAGAGTACAAAGCGTGTGAAAGCGCGGATTACATTTCTTATGTACGTTCTCTCGTTTTGCATCAGTTTAACGTGTAAGTGAACCATGTGCAGGGTGGCGCTGAGGGCGAAGCAGCGGAGTAGTGTGAATTGGATATGGTATCTTGCACGACTTATTGTAACAATATGCTTTGATTATGTGTATCTAGTTCATGGGAAATGCGACAGCACAATCAGAGCTGACTAATCATGGGGTGGAGAGAACAAAGAAGTTTTAAGTCTTCTTTGGTCCCTCCATTTTCTTCCCAATATCGGAGCCTGATGGAGGTGTCAAAACGAACGGAATCATTGGGAATATTGGAGTCACTCACCCCTGAGTTTGACCTTGAGAATCCTCTCGAGCTTGGCCAGGATCTGAGGATTGGGGATGGCTTTACTGGACTCGTAGTCTTGTAATACGGAAGGTTTCTCATTGATCTTCTGTGCTAGATCCTTTTGAGAAAGTTGCAAATCTTGCCGTGCGATTTGGATTGCCTAGGGTAATGGGACGCGATAAGAATTATCGGAAGAAACGCCTGGTCTATTTACATACCCGTCCGACGTTGGCGGAAATTTTTGCGGGAGGAGCGACCTCGTTCTCGCGGTCGAGTTTGGCAATGCGTTGATGGTCGGTGCCTGCGAACGCATTAGCGGGAAAGTGAAGTTAAACAGGTATGTGACATACCCTGGTGAGCTTTGTTGCCTCCAGCGGTAATCTTCTTGTCCACTGATACTACTGCACCAACACGGCGGGCCTAAGCATAGAAAATGTAAGAACGGTCCCATTGTACGAATAATTTCAACATACAGCTATCGAAGAGTGAGCCAGACTCTCATTAAAGTGGCATACGGCTTACCATTCAAATCAGAATCCTTCTTCGTGACTTTTGCTGTCTGCTTCTTATAGCCAATAACAAGCTTGGAGTCCCAGTCGTTATCCATAATCGTTAAGATAGTTTACAAGTGATAAGAAAGTCTATGGGAGAAGGGGTATGAATGTGGATGGAAGGAAATTTGTGGAGAAACGTTGAGAATGGTGAGGCGGCTTATATCAATGTGACGTGTCACGGGACGTTTGACTCGACAAAGGCGATGCTGGGCGCTCCGGGGTTGGATATCATTATCTGCGAGCGCACCCGTGTTGCCGACCGCAGGACACGGACGGGCTGATTCAATGTCTGACTCAAACGTTATCCTACCAGAGGGCCAACGATAACACATTGACAGTTTAAACTTTGTAGAATGCAGTGCACCCAGGCGTGGAATCAATGCATTTCCAATGACTTGTAATCAGTGCTCGCTGTATCCACAATCCACCACATATTATTCAATCACTTCTACGGTCTCGGCAGTCGACAAGCAGACGAGAGCTGAGAATTTGTAAGGAATGTGTAAGGCTGGATGGTATTAGAGACTTACGTGGTGGCCATGACGACCCTGTTGACAAGAACAATGATGGACGCGTGCTATTACTGTTCCTGCTCGACTTGCTGCATCGGTTGTCTCCTACCTGTCGCTACCCACAGTTCTAACTCTGTGGTGCGTTTCATCAATCCTCACCTTTCTTTCTTTCGTTCTTCCACTGACCACCTCTTTTCTTTTCTTTTTCTTTTTCTCCTTTGCAGCCCCTGCGCTAGCGCAAGACGTTGAACGTCCTTTCACTCTTTTTGCTCCCTATTCTCTGGTCCCCTGCTGCCTCTGTACCATCGCCTCTATTCTCTTCAGGAAGACAGGTCTCCTCCCCGCCAACACCGACTTCATACAACTCGTCTTCACCCACCCTCTTCTACACACTTTCAAACAATAATTACTCAAGATGGTCTCCAAAAAGCTTATGGGCGCTTGGGCTATCTTTGATTTCTTGTTGCTGGCCGCTGGGGCGGTTGCACTCGCACTTTCCATCGTCTGGCGGAGACCCGATATATTGATGAACATGGTTCTATCCAAAGCGGATCTGAATGGTACGTCCACTGCTTTTCGATAATATTGGTGCTATTTCTGAACCACCCGTAGCTGGTCTTGCTTTGGGGGTTGCGCTGATCGTCACGTTTTTCATATCCATTGCCGCGGTTGTACAACGCAACCATATTACGATTGGCCTGGTTATTACCAACTACGTGCTCCTGGTTGACGCCATTGGTATTGTTGTCATTGGCTCGTTCGTCTGGTTCTACACACTTGAAGAGCGCGCGAATTTCTATGTATTGTGGAAAGCAGCTACTCCGCAGGTCCGTCAGACACTTCAGGACAAGGTGCGTTCTCTCTAGCTACATGGCGCTCTCGTCCGAATGTGCCTTATACAGTTCCAATGCTGTGGATACTTCAATGCTACCGACTTCGCAGAAATTGGCGGCTTCTGCAGCAGTCAGGATTTCCTAAACAACTTAAACCTCAACCAGACCGTCCTCAGCAACTTTTGTGTCACACCTATCACCGGTTTCGCTGATACAACCCTGAACGACATTTTCACGTAAGTAGGCCTGCATTCTGAGTATTATATTATTTTGACTCGACATCTCAGAACCGTCTATGGCTTCATGGCGATCGTTCTCTGTTTCTTGCTTGCCACCCTGTGTGTCATCAAGAAGGTTGGTCCCCTGTGTATGATATGGATGAAACTAGATCACTGATGATGATGGCAGAGGCACGAAGACGAACGGTTCAAGAAGATCGATGCGAAGCGGGGAGGCAAGGGTTTCGTGTAATTTTATCTAGCGCAGGTCATTGCCCTCGAACTTCGACGGGCCGCTCTTTTGACTTTAGTACTTCTCATGCGAGTCATGTTTTTTTTCTCCCCCCCTCCGATCAACCCTGGTCAGTGGTTTGTCAACGGCACCGTTTTTGTGTCTATTGTATATAGATCCCCTTGTACGGCATTGCTATTCTCATTAAAAGAACGAAAGAAAATTTGGGCCCAGTGACACTGAGTAATGTGAAGATTTGATGGTTCGAACAAAAGCTGTCTATTTTAGGGTCTGGCCCCTGCACATTCACGTCCGTTGCTCTGTTGACTCCCTACACTCGGTGATGTACCCCAATGCCCCAAACCAAAAAACGCAAGGTTCCCATCTCTAAACCGAGCACTACAAGCACTACGTCAAGTAAACCACAAGCTAGTCGAAATGTTATCCGTAGATTTCATGTCCTGATCAAAACTCAAGCACAGCTGAAGAATAAACCCACGCTCAATGTTGCTGAAACGGAGGAACTCGCCAAAGTTAATGAAGAGATTGAGCGGTTGGGAGGGCTGGAATGGTATCAACGTATGTCAGCGATTGGTCAGGGTAATGACCGAGGCGGAGGGAGTGAGAAAGTGTTTATTGAATGGTTGAAGGGGTTGAAGGTGCACGAAGGAAGACAGGGACTTCTACGGTTCGCCCGAACGTCCTATATTCTGCTTGACTAATCTCTAACAAGGTCTTGTGCTTGTACAGGTTGTTAGAAGTGGGTGCTTTAAAACCAGATAACTACAAATTGTGTACTGCGTGGATCAAGAACACACCGATTGATCTACGCTCCCGGCATCCTGCCATCAAGGAACAGGATTTCCTGCTCTTAGACGCCAAAGAAAATACAAAGAAGTGGGACGCCATTAGTTTAAGCCTCGTAGTCAACTTTGTGCCAGATGCCAGGGAGCGAGGTGAGTAACCCTACTACGCAGGGCGCCGATCTCCAGTCACGAGGGAAATTTACAGGACGAATGCTTCATCTCGCCTATACTATGCTCGTGGATAATGGTTATCTATTTCTTGCTGTGCGTTCTTCGCTCTCTCCTCTCTTCCTTCCTCTCATTTGGGAACAGCTGCCTTCACCATGCGTTACAAATTCGCGCTATATGTCGTTGGAGCATCTCGCCCGCCTCATGGAGATCCTTGGATTCACTGAACTCAGGCGTCGGTGGAGGGAAGGTAGGAAAATGGCATACTGGTTGTACCGGAAACATCGTGAACCTCGACTGTTGGACTTCAAGGAATTTGCGAAAAAGATCGTCCTTCGACAAGGGAACAGGAATAACTTCACAATTTTGCTGGAGGGTTAGCAAATTCATATTATAATATCAAGTCGCACCCTTGGTCGCTGGCAGTGCGAGTCTCGGGCAACCCCTTGCACTTAACCGCTCATCGAATCCCAGATGAATAGCGATCAACCAAAACGGAAAGGAGGCCTGGTCACATGGCGCAGCGCGACCCTTTACAAAGTTCTTAATCGAAGTTCGAGGCAAGCAATCCGAACAGCATCCTGTCAACACAAACTCGTGTACGTAGATAGCCTATCTTCCTTCATTATCATTGTCGACCTCTTTTCATGGTTCGAATTTGAGACAAGCCAATCCAAACATCGCGTCTTGTACATATCAGTTCGTGTACGTTGCTGGTTCATCTAATGATCTTCTTTCATTATCGACCTCCTTTCACAGTTACAGTTCGAGACAAGCCAACTCAAACGAGTCTTGTGCATATAAAGTCGCGCACGTAGATAGCCCATCTAACGATCTTCTTTCACATCCATTATCTACCCTAACATTTTGCCATCCAGATTGCCCATCCCTATACTCTCCATCATCAAGGAAGAATGACGGGAATTCCGATATTGCATTTCAACGATGTTTATCGTGTTTCACCTCAAAAGATCAGAGGATCGGACAAGACGATCGATGTTACCCAGTTTTCGGCGCTCGTGAACGAGTTGAGGGGGAAGTGGAAGGAGCGAGAGGATGGACAACGAGATGGACTTGTCCTGTTCTCTGGTGATTTGTTTTCACCCTCCGTTGAGAGTTCAGTAACCCGAGGGAGTCATATGGTGGGCGGACCGCCATTCTGCTCCCCTATCGATAGCTGATGTGCGTGATTATTAGGTACCCGTGATGAATGAGATTGGAGTGGATGTCGCTCTCACAGGTCAGTGGCTCGTGTGACCTTCACTGCAGGTTAACGGCTCAACAACTTTGACACTGTCTTCAGGAAATCACGATTTTGATTTTGGTACGTTATATTCCGGATGGACTTGAGATACAGAAGCTAAGATATTTTATAGGATACCTACACCTGACGAAGCTCATACAAGACTCTACATACGTGCGTCGGGTTTCTGAATATTGCCTCCCGTGTCCCTGGATTGACATCGTTTCTAGCCTTGGATTGTGAGCAACATCCTTGATAGCACAACTGGTACGGCCCCCGAACATATCCACCCATTCGAAGTCATCGAACGATGCGGTATACGCATTGGAATCATCGGGCTAGTCGAGGAGTATGTGAACCGCCTGAGTATCGCACTGTCTCGAAATAACGGTTCATTGTTCTGTAGGGACTGGATTGCTACCGTTGCGTCGTGGCCTTCCGAGTTCAAGTATAGGGATATGGTTGAGGCCGGGCTCGAGTTATCTAAGCTTTTGCGGGATCCTGAAGGAGAACATCGCTGTGATATAATACTCGCATTAACCCACTGTCGGTACGTTTCTTGATCACAAGAAACACTTTCTATTCCAACTTCTGACTGTTGCGATACCAGGTTGCCTAATGTAAGACTACCGAAAAATTTAACCCGGACGCACTCGTTTACCTCAGGCTGACAGGATATTGCACTGGCAAAACGACTTCTCGCGCTGTCCCCCTCTGGTCGGGATACCCAGCCGATCATTAACGAGCATGGGGTTGACGCCCTCTTAGGCGGCCATGACCATCTATACTACGTCAGCAAGGGCGCTGGCGATTGGGAGGGCTATGACAAAAAGCCAGACATACTTGGAGCAGAAGAAGACAAAGGTGACATACTTGTCTTCAAGAGCGGATACGATTTCAAAGAGCTGAGCGAGCTTGTATTGGAACTTGAGGATACCCCCGAAGGTAGCGTGAGGCGAAAGCTCATTAAAAATGTTACCGGTAGGTCCAATCCCCTCATTGTCCCTAGAGCACTGCTTAAACCTTTGTGAATCGCAAGGCAAGCACCATGCTATTACACCTGAAATGCAGTCGTCCGCCAAATTAAGCGAAATTCTGAAGAATGTTTTGTCCTCCGTGAATTCGGCGATGAAGGCGCCAGTGTGTCGATCGACGATTACACTTGATCTTCGCTCGCGATACATTCGTGTAGATGAGGTATGGGCCCCATGAGTTCAATCTCGGATGGTGTGTTGATTTTGGCCTAGTCTGCTGCCGGAAACTGGTTTGCGGATGTTCTCAGACATGCATACGACGACGCGCTCTGCATGAAGGGATCCGGGGGTTCTGACGGCGTCTTCATCTGTGCCGGTACCCTTCGTGGTGACTCTATGTATGGTCCAGGTAGGCAAGTTCCCCCACTGAGTCCGGCTTGCACTCACTCACCTTAGGCATAATTACTGTTGGAGACATTCTGGAGATATTGCCTTTTGATGATCCGGTGGTGGTGTTGGAACTCGACGGTGAAACGATCTGGGAGGTATTGGAAGTTGCTTTGGAACCTTACCCGGCGCAAGAAGGGTAAGTAACCAAGCACCTTAGCCTCGATTGACCCTCATAAATACCTTACGATAGCCGGTTCCCTGTGATTTCGGGTTTCAAGGTTACATGGGATTCGCGACGACCCCCTGGCCAACGGGTAATTAGCGTTGCCTTGCTGAAGAACTCAGAGAGGCGCGGTAAGGACGGTTTACCAGAGCGTACCGTGGAAGAAGAGCCTATACCCAAGCAAAAGGACGGCAGGAAGTATAGTATCGTCACAAGAGACTATATAGCTGAGGGACACGATGGCTTCGTGGTTTTGAAGGGAAAACCGTACCTCGTTGACCATGAGAGTGGAGGTCTCATGAGTGGCATTGTCCGAAAGTACTTGCTCGGTAAGGAATCACGATTTGGGAGTGGACATCCGACTAAAACACTGTTTCGTTGCTCCAACTGCAGGCTCGCAGTTCGTGAACAAGATGATGCGACTTGCCGAGAATGAGAGACCCCAAAATCTCTCAAAGGGCACGAGCATCGTGATTGATGAGGCTCTCAAAGAACGTGAACGAGAGGGTAAACACCGGGACGAAAAGGCCGCTAACAAGTGGAAGATGGCCATTGATCTCGTAATCCATCGCGCCAGGACCCAAAAACACTACCAGAATAATTTGTACGTGTCGACGACGGAACACATGAGCTCTATCGATCCTTTCGATGGATCCACTGTCAGGAAAGGGCAAGAATGCGCCTTATTGGATCATGCTGAGGTTGATCAGGACCTACTTGTTATCAGTCCAGAAGTAGATGGCAGATTGAAGGATATTGGAAGGGATTCGGTCAATGGCTCCTGAGCGGGTGGCTTGAATTACGGACACTAACTAATTTTCCAAAGAGTGCACTTTCGACGAAATTCGAATGGAATGGTCTATCACTTTGGGCTCAGTTTCCTTCTTTCTCTTCTACAATGACAGTTGCTACTGGGTTTGGTAGATCACCAGTCAAGTTCCGAATATAGTGCGTCAAAGTGCCTATTGCGCTGCCAAGGCCGGCGCCTCCGAGTATTACTACTTCAGAACTCAGAAACGGACCTTAAATCAAAAGAAATTGGTGCATACGATTCACAATGTTTGCTCTGTTCCAGAATATGGCTGGTGTTAGGAGGGCCATTAGAACAGCACCAATAGTTGAATGGTCTTGTGACCGTATCCGGTTCGTCTGAAATTCGGGGGGCACTTTTAGAGTTGTGAAGGGTCGAAGATCTTTTTGATACCCACGTTGTAAGTCATTTCAAGCCTCCGTCGGTGGACGGATTCTTCGTTGGAATATTTATATCGACCATATGCAATACCACCACCAACGACAGTACCTATGGAGTAATGAGCTGACGGTTAGACATAAACCCAGAAACAGCACACCTGTCAGGCCTCCCATCCAGGTCGCCCGAAGAAACCTGTTCAACGACCAGGCTCCCCTACCCCGCTTCATGATAATGAAGGCAGTGTACAGTGGCGGAACAGCGATGGAAAAGGCCTGGCAACCCGAACTCATTGATTGACGTATAAGAAAGTTTGTATCTGCATCATGGGTGGTAGATGCCAACATAGTTGCTCTCGCAATATCTAGAGGCTTGAAGCAACTATGTGCATGTTGCACGTCTTCCAAGCTATGACGACAGGGTCAGTGCGTCAGCTGATATAAGCATGACTAACCCATTGAAATTCCCCTTTGCCGCGTCTGAGCTACTCTTACAGTCTTGACATCCACATCCTCCTTCACCGTCCGCCATGACCGCGACAATCATGGAGTCCTACGATGCACAGATGCTTGACTACCAAAACGACCTCGACGTTCAGATGCACGTCTCTTCTTCGGACGCTTGGTTCCAGGACGTGGCCCCCATGGAGGACGATGGACACTTAGCATTCCAACCAAAGGCGGCGATTACGGACACAGCACCTACCATTGAAGTCGACATGGAAGCTTATGTTGAAGATGAGCACATTGAATACGAAATGGTGGATGATCACCACGGTCATAACCCAACATCCGGCGAGCTGCTGGACGTCGACTTGCTGGATGCGTCTGCGGTACAGTCACCCTCCGTCACGGTGACGCCCCTGCCTATCACGCCGTCGGTTGAGTACCCGCAGCCTCCGCTCATAACACCCCTTCCTTCGGCTTCGGACCCCTCTGTATCAGCCTCTGACTCCCTCTCACTGGAACTCACTACCGGATCCTCCACGATCAATGATTCAACCCCAGAAAATGCGAGAACTTCTACCGCCGCCCAGGCTGACACCTCGCTGCCGGTGACTGAGTCTTCAGACGCCGTCGACAATGTGACAGTTCCAGAATCAGAATCAGTTTCACACAACAACAACAGAATTGAGCGCGCAGTTGTATCTGCCACTTCACCGGGAAGTGAAACCTCCCCGGAGCCTCTTGATACCGTTCGCCAAAGGTCTGCGGTGGAGGATTCCGCGCCTGGTGTTCATCAGGCTGCGGAAAGCAACGCTGAACACTCAACTGTCCTCGTAGACAATGAAGACCAGGGTGACTCACATCACCTTGACTCGGGCCAGGTCCCGACAGAACCTGGGACCATCGTCAACACTGAAATGCCCATCCCCCATAACGGCTTCCCAGAACCCCAAACGCATGTGGATCATGTCAGCGAGCAAGTATACGACGGGGTTGTCCAGAGATCTCACCTCGATAATTCGCACACTCTTAGAGAAGACGAATTGCCGACGGCTCCAACAACATCCTCAACCGAAGCAAGCGAACATGCTCCACCCCATGCGGGAGATACGCAATCTGGCGCTCAGGTGGTCGGCGAGTCGATCGACGCTCTCAGTAACGCTGCAGATGAAGCCTACCTTGAGCCTCCCCCACCAATTTTACTCTCGATATTTTCAACCGATCATCCCGAACTCTCCCTTTTCAACAAACCTACCGAGCCTCTCCCGAATGAGGACGATGCCCAGGAACGCCATATCCTTCTTCAACAAGTACCTACCCTGTATTACGAACCGCTAGCTCATGCATTTGAATTTCTGCGGCAAGATGAATATGTCAGCACTGTTCTTGAGCTTACTGGAAACGAACTGGCTCTTGAGGCCTTCGAGCTTGACTTGGCAATTACAGAAGTACGTTTTATTGCGACTATGTTGTTATAAATTCTAATTCAGCATGACTAGGATAACGTTTACTCTCGGGAGGTCAGCTTGCACGACATTCATGCCTTGCACGTTTCTGCCAATCTCCCCGGCCCTCTTCACCTGCGACTGTACATATCGGGTCCCCGTTTCATCGCCCGTTACCATATGCTGCAAGAAGGGCTCATTAACCTCAACCTTCATGTTGATGAATCCCAAAGCTCAAACCACGAAGAGACCGGTGAGCCTACCCCCGATTTAACCTTCGTTTCCGTTACTCAACCGTCTCTAGACCACTCCACAACTGAATCGCTCCACGAAGAAGACGCGGACATACAGGGCGAACTTTCCGGCACAGAAGGTGCTACACTTGATGTACAAGGGCATGTGGAAGCATCTGAAGATATGGAGGGCCAACCCGAGGAGGAAGAGTATGACCACACGGAGGAGTATTACGAAGGCCCTCCCGAAGAAGTCGAGGAGGCTACGGTCCATACGGGTGAAATTGACCTCTCTACTCTTCCTCCTTTCGTTGATTCTCCAGACACCGATCAAGACGAACAAGAACATGAGCACGATGGAGAATTGACTCGTGTTGCCATCCCTATCCCTGACAATGATGCCACAGGCGAAGACCATACTGAAGAGACTCAGGATGCGGGAACGGCCCAGCGCCTTCGCCAGGATGTGGTGGATGGTACGGGGTCAGAACACCCAACGCCCACCCAGGACAACCCACTAGGAACGGAAGAGCCCACTGCTGACGCTCATGGAGACGCCGGTGAGGGAGCGAGTGGTTCCACTGGGTCGGGGGAAGGTGAGGGGTCACCCAACGCCCTTCATGATGACGCTGAGTCGGAAGAAAGCGAAGGTGTGTGGGATATCGTGTCCAATTACGTCTGATTGCTGATGTCTCCGTAACAGGGGAAGATCATACCCCTGCTCAAGCGCATTCAGAAGAAATTCTTGAGCCCGAGTATGCTGAACCTACTAATGAAGAGCGTAAGGATAAGAAATTCCGCAGCCATCAGACTCTTAATGACATGCTTGCAGCCCCATCTCTAGAACCTACGCATGAAGATCATCACCACGAACAGGAAGAGGATGATCTGGGTGATCACTACGTAGACGTTCACCCTGACACACATGGTATGGATCTTGGGCCCTTTTCTACCTAACACTCACGACGTTCTAGGTGTTGAAGAACTGAAGGACTTTGAAGACGAGACCGGTGCAGCATGGGATGATGAGTTAGATGGTGAAGGTGATCCAGACACAACATGGGAGGCGGAGCAAGGCAATGTGAATGGCTCTTACTCGAATGAAAGTTCGGTCACGCTATCCAGCAAGGCTTCAAAACGTAGTTTTGATGAGTTTGGAATCGAGCATTCCGATGATGAGAGCCCCATTTCTGGGTCACCGGGTGCGTTCTCTCATATTCATCTTTGCCCTTCCTAACTTAGCCCCTATATAGGTGCTAAACGTCCTCGTGTGGAGTAAAATGCCACTGCCCGCCACATTGCCATCCATCATTATTGTGGACCAGCCACACTTCCCCTCACTCCTCCGACGGGAAAAAAAACAAGATTATTATAGGCTAAGTTATTTCCTCACTCATCGGACAACATCATCGCCTGCAAGAACATAACATCATACTGCTCCTTTCCGTGCTAACTTCACAAGGTAAGCTCATTTTTGTTGACCAGTTTTAGGACGTCTGGGGGAGGTTTGTCTCGCCTTGGGTGTGGATGAATTCTTATCCGGTAGTGTGGCATCGTAACGTTGTTTTTTATCGAGCCTACATTTCATTTCTTGTTCGTTGCCTTCGAACCCATTTTACACATGTATAATTAGTCTCATTTACACTTCCTTGCATTGCTTATCGTATCCTTCTCGCTATATGATCATATTAGCTTGAACGGGAGTTGCCGGTGAACGCTTGTTAAGAGATGAATTAGATTGATGGCAAAGTTTGCATCACTCGACAAGACTCATCCAAACACTTCCACTTGCATCTCACTACTGGTTCAGCAGCTTCCATGTCGATGCGTCTATAGAAAGGGATTCTCCTTGGACCAATCCGATAAACAAGAGAATTCTTCAGACAATAGCCCCACACTCTAATGGCGGATGTCAACACCGCTCGACTATGCACTGAAATTATCCATACGCACTTCGGGCCTTTGACTGCAGTATGAGTCATTCCTCTTGACTTTTGCTTATCATAAATCCTCACAACCCCGAGGAACTAGCAAGTGGTATCTATCCTCCTCACTCGTGGCCGACTCCCTTTACCCCAAATAGTCCGATACACCCAACTCAAGCCTCGTGTCGCACGAGCATCCATCCTAGTTCTCGTTCAACAAAACCTGCTTTGGCATGCGCAGAGCGACGATGGAACAGAAGTATTTGAGGTGAATGTGGACGAGTGTCTAATGCGGCTGAGGTATGGGAAGGTGGTTTTCCTGGCACAAGAACTCTTCGGAAAGGCGGTGAGCCTACCTGGCGTTTTCTTCTTGGTTGATTATTCAGCTTCGGTTATTTTAAATGTAGGGTGCTGAGGTTGTACAGATCGTACTTGACCATGGAAAACTGCGCCTGTCGGATATCTTAAGTCTACTGGGCATCTATGATCAGAAAAGTACGTCCCCTCAATCGTGTGTCCCAGATAAGAATTGAGTGTGTTATCATAGCCATTACGGTGTACCGGGGTGCTATCCACAAGTTGGTCACAGGGGCTTACTTGAAGCCGTCAACGATTTTGTCGCATGTATCGCCAAAGGATAAACAAATCAAGTATGAGGCAGAGGAGAAGGCGAAGATCTCGGGGTTCCCGACTGCGAAGGAGTTGAGGGAGGCGAAACAGGTCGCAGAGGCGAGGCTGAGAAGGGAGGAGGAAGAAGCAGAAAAGGTTGGGCTGGTGAGTGCCTAAATTCCTAGGCTCTGTTTTCCAGATGCAAAGGCTCAAGTTGGAGTTAGAAACGGAAGGCAGTTGACCAACCCGCGCATCGAGCTCGGAAACGAAAACTGGAAGAAGATGAGCATGTCGTCGATGTGAGTGACGAAGCACTCCCCGCGCCAAATCTACTTACAAGTTTCTTGGTCACAGGAAACTGTGTATTTTCGAGTGAACTTTGACAAGTTCAATATACACATTCGAAATAACGTGAGCACTTCTAAACGACTGCTACTCGGCACTTAGATTAAATTACTCTCTAGTTGATCGTTGGCGCGACGAGAAAACGATATAATGAAGGAGCAGCTATCGTTTTGCGGGGCCTTCTCAAAACTACGGAGAATTCACAATGCAACGTCGCTGAAGTTCGCTCAGGTATGGTCAACTCGCTTGTTCTCGGCCATTTGATCTTAAACCTCTAGTCAGTTCCCATGTCTGTTCCGAGCATCGTGATGCAACTATCAGACGAAAACAGCTTGGCGCGCGGCCTCCTCTTGGACGAGAAAAAGCCTTCGAATGCTACATGCATAAAGGAATACCTGGGGATGCTCTCATGTGGCGATAACCCAACACCGGCTGGCAAGGCAGCTTCGTTCGTTTCCTTCAGCTCGTCGAAGGTACAAGTAGAATTCGAAATTGTTGGGCGGCGACTACGAAGACATATCTTGGAGTCGGTTACAAGCGAAAAACATGGGAATGAGGGCGTGAGGGTACTTCGGTTGCTAATGAATACAGGGAAGATGGATGATAAGCAGGTGCGTTCCGACTTATAAGCACTGGAATACAGGTTCATGGCTAGTAGATTTCAAAAATAGTGATGATGCCTGGCAAAGATGTTCGTTCATTGCTCACCGCCCTTGCGGCCGACTCGCTTATTAGCACCCAGGAGGTGCCCAAAAGTGCGGACCGCAATCCTACTCGCACATTTTATCTCTGGTGGGTCCTCTGAACAGCGTTATTAACCCATTAATCGATGTTTCTTTGTTTAGGTACGTCGATCAGCATAAGGCCTATTCAACTATATCGGGGCAAATATACAAGACGTTGTATAATATCAGCATGAGGCGGCGTGCCGAACAAGAGGTTCCTGAGGTGAAGGCTGTTCTAGAGAAACGGGAACGTAGTGACGTGCGTCAAGATGAGGGTTTATTGACCCGGCTTGAGCGGGAGATTCTCAGGGAGTGGGATGCCAAACAAGAAAAGTTGACAGCACTAGAGATGAGGGTGGAAGAGACGTTATTTATTCTAAAGGATTTGGGCGTACTGGGAATAGATGAGGATTGATTTCTACTCTTGGATGTGTAACTTGACGTGTTTGACATAAAGCTGTTCGCCTAATCGGGCCAATAGTGACGCGACTCGCGCCGGAACCCTGGTACCTGTCACTGCCTCCAATGGGACCAATGGAGTTCTTGACCCCTCGGATATTTAAAAGTCGCTCGCATTTCAACAGGATAGAGCGCGGTCCACAGCCTGTCATACAGCTTATCATTACCATTACCCACTTTCGTCATGCACCTTGGGGGCTCCCTTACCACGGAA
The DNA here is from genome assembly GCA_015584085.1 of Macrolepiota fuliginosa MF-IS2. Taxonomy (NCBI): domain Eukaryota; kingdom Fungi; phylum Basidiomycota; class Agaricomycetes; order Agaricales; family Agaricaceae; genus Macrolepiota; species Macrolepiota fuliginosa. Next base: position 147,719 of record MU151067.1, on the reverse strand, counting down.
TCGGCTTGTGCTTATGCTCACTCCCCTGGTGTCCCACCACATCCAGGACCTGAATGGACTCGTTTTATCTGTATATCTGATAACCACTCTCGAACCCAATGTGACCTACCCCCTGGAGATGTCCTTCTTCATGCTGGGGATCTGAGTAGTTGGGGTTACCCTGCACAGGTCATGAAGACTTTAGACTGGATCAAGAGCTTGGATTATCCTACGAAAATGTAGTTACGTCCCTTAATTGGCTACATTGAATGGACATTGACGATGTTGCAGAATTATTGCTGGTAATCATGATGTCAGTCATTTGTCGAATCAGACGGTTCGGGAGACGAAGACACTGACTATGCATGTTTATCTATGCAGTTGTGCTTAGACGAAGATGTCCCACCTTTTGGCGAGGATTTGGTATGCCTTGGGAACGGTGCAGTAACCTGCTGACTGGATTTGACTCATTTACCTTTCCCGTATGATTGTGATAGGGTCCGGAATCGCTGGCTACAATTCGGGAATACGTGAGGGGGGAGGAAATGAAGAAGGCGAATGTACACTATCTAGAATATGAATCGTTCGAATTCATGACAGCTGCTGGGAGGAAATGGATTGTCTATGGTTCGCCAGTGAGTAATACACCCTTGGCGATAAACATGCAAAACCTTTCTTTAGGCATCGCCCAAACACGCTTCTGGGGCTTTCCAGTACAGCGAGCGCCAAGCGGCACAGCGTCAGTTTCGATTTCTCCAATATATTTTCCTCTGAACGAGTTTGCAGTCATCTACGACAAAATTCCGTCGGATACAGAAATTCTAATAACGCATACACCGGCCAAGTATTGTCTCGACCTCACGGCGAAGGGCAAAAAGGCAGGTTGCAGAGTCCTACGAGAGAGGTTGAAGTCTCTAGAAGCATGTCGACTCCATGTCTTTGGGTAAGTGCTCTAGGTGTCCTGGAAACAGCTTCTCCTGAGGGGTCAACCAGACATATCCACGAAGACGCAGGCGCAGATATGATAGACACTGATGCAGGAGTCAGGGTAGCGGTGAATGCAGCGATAGCGAGGTCGGGAACAGCGATGATAGTAGATCTACGGAATTAGTATATGTTACTGTTGGAGAACAAGTGCGAGTCAGTGCTACAGTAATCAGCGCCAGTGACACAATTCACACTCCGCCGTGCCCTCATTTCGGGCGCGTCTCGCATATTTAAACGCGTTCGTTTCTTGCCATCTGCTTCCACTGTCTTGCGATATCCACACCTATGCATGTTGAACTGAACAAGGCGCTATTCAGCTTTCGTGTAAATCGTATATATGAGGGTTGGTCGGTACGTATTTTGGAGTTTTGCCTTGACATCTACACAAGAATATCGATTGGTTGGGTTGTGTTTGCAGGCCTCCAGTAAAAACGACGACTACGCTTCAATATCAGATGCAGACGGCCTAATCCTTGTTGCTGGAGATCCTGCGGGAGAGGATGAACCTATGCGGAAGGGTACATGTCTCCAGGTGTGTCCTATTGGGGTGTGGTCTGCTCCGTCGTTGTGGCTTACCAAGTGTATCCTCACAGCAATGGCTTCTCGGTTACGAATTTCCGTCGACACTTATGCTGTTCCAGAAGGACCAGATCTCAATATTATGTTCTGCGAGCAAAGGTTCGGGCGCGCTCTGTTGTGGTTCGACTCCGTCGCTAACAAGTAGTGGTTGAACAGCTAAAATTCTTGCGCAAATCGAAAAAGCGGAGGGTCTTGTGCCTATCAAGACCTTCGTCCAGGCGAGGGGCAAAGAAGCTGCCAACGATGCCCTTCCTCAATTTTTTGAGCAATACTGCAAGTCCAAGCGCGTCGGCACCTTTGTGAAGGAGCAGCATACCGGAAAACTGGTCGCCGATTGGGAAAAACTTATTTCGGAGGCTTCAGAGAAGCCTGAATTAGTTGATATGTCTCCAGCCATTTCCGCCGCTATGGCTGTGAAGGACGACGAAGAGCTAGTGAGTATGACTGTTCATATGCCAATTATCAAGCTCTGAGAGTATGTAAATTTTTTAGAAAGCTGTACAAACCGCCGGTTCTTTGACATCGACACTCCTCAAATATCATGTTGCACCGAAACTCGAGTCTATATTAGACAAAGAGTCCAAGATTACGCACGATATGCTTTCGGCTCAGGTTGAAGCCCGTTTGGGTTCGGGAGAGGGAAAAGACGCGAAGGGTCCTGACATGAAGGTATGGGGCAAAGGCAAAAACTTGGACAAGGTGTGTCATCCTTGCACTGCGAGCCCTAACTTGGTGGTGATGTGTTATTCTTTCCAGGTTGACTGGCAACTCGTAGAATTCTGTTACCCGCCTATCATTATCTCTCGCTCTAGTAAAACTGGATATGACCTGCGGTACACTGTGGAATCGACAGAGGATAACATTGCCCACAAAGGTGTTCTTTTGATATCCGTTGGTATGCGGTATAAATCGTATTGTACGAGTGTCGGAAGGACCTTCATTGTGGATCCGAAGCCTGTGAGTATGATTTCCCCAGGTTGTTTCTATTTCTGAACGTCCATTAGGACCAAGAGGCGCAGTACAACCTACTCTTGTCATTGCAAACGGAACTATTGTCGTTCATCAAAGACGGAGTTGTCGCCCGTGATGCTTACCAGCACGCGGTATCCTTCATAAGGCAGAAGAATCTTGGTCTGGAAGGGAACTTCGTAAAGAACATTGGATTTGGGGTATTTCATGTTATAATTCCAATCCACCCTTGACTCACCGAAAGCTTCATGTCTAGACCGGTATGGAGTTCCGCGACAGCGTCTACCTTCTATCCTCCAAGAACGGCCGTGTCTTAAAAAAAGGCATGACTCTCATCCTCGGTCTTGGTTTCACTGACTTGAATGATGCTGGCCAGAAGTGAGCCATTAAGACCTTTGCGCCGGGGCTCGACAACTGACAGTTTGTTATAGATATGCGCTGCACTTAACGGACACCATCCACGTTGGCCAAGAGAAGTCCGTGCTGCTCACGGAGGGGACCAAGTCTCCCAAGGACACACTATTCTTCCTGAATGATGCAGAAGAAGAGGTGGTCCGGAAAGAGAGGAAGCCTCCTGCTGCTTCCCGCGCGAACGGGTCGCCCTCCAAGAAGACGGCCGGTACAAAAGTTCTGCGCAACCAGACGCGAAGGGCAGCCCAGGATGAGGTTCATCAGACCGCAGCCGCTAAATTGCTCGAACACCAGAGTGAGCTCCACGATAAGCTACAGGAAGAGGGCTTGCGACGGTACTCGGAAGATGGAGGAGCATCCGGTCCTCGGGAAGGGAAAACCTGGAAGAGGTTCCAAAGCTTCAAGGGTGAAGCTGCTCTGCCGCCAGAGGTGGATAGGCTAAGGGTGCGTGGCTAAGTAGCTGTCAGGATCTCCAACCCCCCTTACAAAATTTGGTAGATTCACGTCGATCGGAAAGCTCAAACAGTGATCCTTCCCATCCATGGCTTTGCTGTGCCCTTCCACATCAATACCATCAAGAACGTTAGCAAGAATGATGAGGGCGACTTCACCTACCTCCGCATCAACTTCCAAACTCCTGGCCAACTGACAGGGAAAAAAGACGATACCCCCTTCGAGGATCCTGATGCTACCTTCATACGCTCCGTTTCTTACCGTTCACCGGACTCACATCGCTTTGATAACATCAGCAAGCAAATTACCGAGCTGAAGAAAGAAGCGAACAAGAGGGAGCAACAGAAGAAAGAGATGGCTGACGTTGTTGAGCAAGGCAACTTGGTCGAGGTGAAGGGAAGGCGTCCTATCAAGATGTCGGAGGCGTTCGTCCGTCCTGCACTTGATGGAAAAAGGTTGCCTGGGGAAGTTGAGATTCATCAGAATGGCGTCCGTTATCAGTCTGTTGGCGCACAGAAAGTTGGTAAGTGTCTTGGCTTAGGTAGCAGGGCGGCGGGGTGACTGATGATCTTGAATAGATATCCTGTTCAGCAATGTCAAGCATTTATTTTTCCAGCCATGCGATCATGAATTATTGGTCGTTGTCCACCTTCACCTCAAGTCACCTATTATGATTGGAAAGAAGAAGACATCTGTAAGTTACCCCCCAAATCGTCATCATGGATCAGTTGCTTCATCTTTAACTCTCTAGGACGTGCAATTCTTCCGTGAAGCGACTGACGTCCAATTCGACGAAACTGGAAACCGAAAGCGCAAGCATCGTTATGGTGACGAGGATGAAATCGAAATGGAACAGCAAGAACGCAAACGTAGAGCTTTGTTGAATAAGGAAGTGAAAGCTTTCGCGGAGAAGGTTGCCGAAGCTGCGTCTGCCTCGGTAAGTACATCTGATTTATGGTATCCTATAGGCGTTTCTAAATATATATATAGCTTGGTGAAGCCCTTGAGCTTGATATTCCATTCCGTGAACTCTCCTTCGAGGGTGTACCGTTCCGCACTGGCGTACGACTGCAGCCTACAACAGAGTGCCTTGTTCATCTCACTGATCCGCCTTTCTTGGTTGTCACACTCTCTGACATCGAGATCGCTTCCTTGGAACGTGTTCAATACGGCCTGAAACAGTTTGATCTTGTCCTCATCTTCAAGGACTTTACCAAAGCGCCCCTCCATATCAACTCTATTCAGAGCTCACAGATGGATGATGTCAAAAACTGGCTTGAGTACGTTATTGCCAGCCTTATAATGGCGCACGTTACTAAATTACGTTTATAGCTCTGTTGATATTCCGATGAGCGAAGGCCCTGTCAACTTGAACTGGGGGCCAATCATGAAGCATGTCAACGAAAACCCATATGATTTCTTCCAGAACGGTGGATGGTCCTTCCTTGGAGGAGTCGGAGGCGCAGAAAGCGAGGAGTCGGAGCAATCTGATTCAACATCCGAATTTGAGGCAGGCAGTGATGACTTTGCGGAGTCTAGCAGCGAAGCCGAAAGTGAATATTCTGAGGGTAACGATGCTAGTGATGATAGTGGGTCGTTTGACGACGACGATAGTGAGGATGGTATGTTTGAATTTGGGATATTCTTATAACCTTTCATACTTAGTTAACTTTCTTCAGGTGACGATTGGGACGAGCTTGAGCGGAAGGCTGCAAAGGCCGATGCTAGGCGTGCCGAGGAAAGGAAGAAAGGAAACCGCTCGGATGAATCGGGTGATGATCGACCAAAGAAAAAGAAGGCACCCGCAAAAGCCAATGGCAAGTCCAAGCGGTGAAGCCTCAATGGAATTTAGATCTTGTTGCTCTTTGTCGTCCGTGTTACATGTTTTCCTTTCTATGTTTGCGTATATTGTATTTACACATATCTTGTCGTCGCGCTACCCTAATATTCAGGAGACGATCCTATGATTGTTTTTCTTTGGCAATGGCTAGACGGTCTCCAATTTGACCCTCACGCCAAAGGTTGACTGCAATGACAGCAGCGCCTAGGCCAAAGAAGGGTATTGCGACCAAATACCAGAATAGGATGAATGGAATCTCTATCAGCTCAGAGACAAACCAGAGCTGCGCGATACCCATTGAGACCATGCCAAAAGTGAAGTCCCATTTGAGGAAATTTAATACTTGTGCAGGTCCATCGGCGTTGATGATCGGCGTGGTAACAGGCAGGAGAAATGCCTTTATCGCTTCAAGGTCATCTAACCGAGGCCAGAGGACGGCGAAGTGGAGGGAGGAAGCAAGTACGAAAGCAGCCAGGTAGAATAACTGGAGAATGGAGAACCCGGACTGGGCATGATTCGGTCGTCGGATTGCGAGGTGTAGGAGTGTCGCAACGGATACATATGCGGGATATGGCTGCCAAATGGCCGTCACAGTGGGATCCTGCATTACGACCATGCAAATGGACGGAATGGCAGCTCCAGCGAATAAACCAAAGATTATGGCTTCGGCATGGGCCCTTGTCACAGGAATGGCTTGGTCGAATTTGGCACGCCCACCACTAAGGAAGAAGACGAGCCAGTAGAGAGGCACCGTAGCTCCTATCGTTAGAACTTGGCTGAGGAGGCCGAAGAGGACTGGGAAGGCGATGAAGATGCTGCGGTTGGTGCGGTAGCTTTCGACGGCAGGTGCGACGGTGAATATGGCTCCGACACCAATGAAATAGTAGAGGAAAGTAAGGGAGTCACCGGGAACCATCGCTTCATGGAAGAAGACAACGAGGCCGCAGAGTTGTTGGTCAAGGGAAGGGACATTTATGTATGGGAGGGCGTATGAACTGATGCCCTGGGAAGAGCATTGGGAGGATATTTTAGACGCAAGACCTGAGGTGAAGAGGTGGCCTATGGTGTACTGAAAAGCAAAGTAGCTGAGACTTGGAAAAACGAGGAGTGGGAGGATAGTGTCTGCGGCGCATTATGACTCCATGTGAATCTGCAGATAAAGAGAAATACGATGCGTACCTCGGAGGAAATGCCTCGTCATGGTTGCTGGCTTCCTTCAAGTAAGAGACAAGTTCAACATTCAGAATGTCACCTGCCTTAGTCGCGCTTCTCACATTGATGGGTATCAGGCTGCTTAGCGCTCATGTCCTTGCCCGAGAGTCGTATGTTGAACGTTCACTTGTGATGAAATTTCTGCATAGTTTCATCCAGTAATTAGTCTATAAGTATACACCAGCCCAAGAGCCACAGGCCTATTATTTTGCTCAAAGGAGATGGTAAATAGCATCCTCAGCCACGACTCTCAACCTAACGCCTCAACCTCAAAGTTGCGACGCGGACGCGCACCCTGTGTCCATGTTCATCGTTCCTTCAAAAGCTTCTTCAGCTGTGTCCGTACTTCCGCCTGAACGGGCTTAAATGCCTCCTTCTTCACCACGGGCTCTATCCGAATGTTCGCGGGCCACTCAGCGCCAGCTGTCTCGCGTTGTTTGCGTAGAAGGTCAAGCACAGTGGGCTGTTGTATTTCTTGAATTTGTGGTGGAGGCGCGTTCACAACTTTAGCCGCAGCGGGATCTAGAGCTTTGCGAGGGATGATTCGGACAAGTCGGACTACTGAGGGTCTCATGGTTGCAACCGCGCGGGGCTTGCAGGAAGTTCCTGTATGTGTAATTGTTGAAGTGGCCATAGGACGACTCCGGACGGAATGGACTTACAGAGAGCGAGAGTTGGTTTGTCGTGGATTGACAGACGAGGAACTGCCCTGTGACCATTTTGTGGCGGAGTTGGAATTCTCACTAGATCTCAGATTCTTGGAGTTCTAATAACAGAGCCCACTGAGTACCACTTTGGTTGCCTTTCACTGCAATATCAGTCTTGACATTCACCGTTCAACTATGAAACGTACGTCGAAAGAGTCAGTTCAAGCAACCCCGCCAGCAAAGAAGGCCCGTCGCTCTTCGAAGAAGAAAGAAAAGGTGGTTCAGGAACAGATCGCGTGGCCCACATATTTCGACTCAGTAATCCATTTCTCTCTCAACTGTTTGTGAAACTGAATCTAGCACAGTTATTTTCAGTGCGCATATCTTCTGTCATTGGCAGTATCACAGCTTCGTTGATGTCTCATTTATTTATGGCATTTCTCCCAGGTTTTCAAGGTATTTTGCCACCAGACCCCTATGAACGTCACTTTGACTTTCTTGAGGCCTTAAATACCGTTCTAGCATTCGTATCTTCTAAGAAGCAGATTGCAACGACATTCGACGCTACGAGATCTTCCGTTGAGCGTCTTCTAAAACGGCAAGTCCAGATGTACTGCTCTAGCTCGTTCTTCTAAACATAGTGCTCAGGCCACTGGAACTGTGTGCGGTGGCTGAAATTAAGTCCGTAGCGGTCTACCATCAATTCCAAGTGATGCTGACCCCGATACAGAGCTCTTCTCCCAGATCTCGTCAAGTTTTCATACATCCCCAAGAACGACCTGAAGGTGAACGAGACCGACGACAGTCCTAACAAGCGCAGGGCTAAGTCTCCCGACTTCCTTATCCCTTCTTCGAACAAACCGTCTACAGAAGAAAATGGACATGTCCTCGTGCTCGAGTTCTTTGACAATGTTAAAGGCAAGAAGTCAAGAAATGTCGGGTAAATGTCCTCACCAGTGCATTTCATTATCCTCATGGGATCCTGCCTAGCCTGAGCTACCAGCAACCTGTCTCATTATCCCCTGCGGCTGTCAAGAAACTCATAGAGACTCGGAACGACGTCTTCAGACAAGCAGTAAACGAGTAATTTGTACCATTCTTTACTTGTTCGGTGCTGATGTGTACCCTTAGCCTCATTGCGGCCGTGGAGGGTGATCCTGTACAAACACTTCGAGAAGCTGCCCAAGAACATATACCAGTTGATCCCTGCGCGATGTCCACGACGCCCAAGGTCGGGAAACCTATTAGTGTTATTCTAGATGCGAATTCGCGACCATCTATGGACGACCTAATACAAGATTTGATGAATCAGGATTGGTATCGTGAACAGATTGTCTTTCGCAAGACCGTAGACCCCCGAGACCCCCAAACTGGTACGTGTTCTTCGCCTTCAAGTACCTTGCCTATATTTAAAAACAGCAGGTGAAATCGATTCCTTGCTTTCCCCTAGCGTTTCCCAGGCTCTTGTAAACGCAAGACATATCAAGTCGCTCTATGCCCATCAAGTAGCAGCTATACAGGCTCTCTTCCGCGGAAAGCATGTCGTCGTATCTACCAGCACCGCTTCGGGAAAAAGTCTTATATATCAAGTGAGTATTCTGACCTTATCTTACCAAAACTGACGGGCGTCTAGGTTCCGATCCTCAAGTCCCTCGAGGAAGACCCTAATGCTACAACTATTTGTATATATCCAACCAAGGTGAGTACCTATAAACACCCGGACAAGCCAAAGTTACGACTTTGAATGGTGCAGGCACTAGCACAAGACCAGAAGACCTCCCTCGAGAAGATGATTCGGAACTGTCCCGGACTTGAAGACGTTCAGGTTTCTACATATGATGGTGATACCCCACAAGAAATGCGTCCAGGTATATACTACCTTTGACTGATCAGTCCACCCAAGCTTACCTATATGTATTCAGTGATACGAGAAACTGCATCCGTTATTTTTACAAATTTTGTATGTACTTCATGAGTTGTTCCCGCTGGCAAATTTATCTTCAAAAGGATACGATACATGCGTCGATCTTACCTCACGAGGAGGCCTGGAGAAGGTGTGTCACTCGTTATCTTGAGCCTATACAGATCTCATTCTTGTAGCTTCCTGCGTAACGTTAAGGTTCCTTTGGTCATTCAAGTGTCAATCTGGTTTTTAACTTTCTCCTTATCAGCTAGTTGTCGTGGATGAGCTGCATTACTACTCGGGCTTATTGGGAAGGTCTGTGTCTCCATGCTAAATCGAAGAACCTCGCTGAACCACTCCATAGTCACGTTGCATTCATTATGCGAAGATTTCGACGCGTGTGCGCCGCTATCGGGAGTTCGCCAAGTCTAATTTTTTCTCCTCTTCTTCCCCAATGACATGTAACCCATAGATCACCATATGCGTTTTGTCTCTTGTACAGCAACTCTTGCTAACCCTCAAGACCACATGCAAAAGATATTCGGACTTGCAGAAGGCGAAATTGAAGTAGTAGATGTTGATGGTGCACCCTCGGGAAAGAAAGACTATCTTGTCTGGGATCCTCCATTTATTGATGACCTTAAACCAAATTTAGGGCGGCGTGGATCTCTTAGTGAAGCTACAGCTCTGATGCGGTTCCTGATGAAGCGGGGTGTTCGTGTGCTTTTGTTTTGTAAAGTGAGTTGTACCCGGACTTGACAGTGCATGTGTGTTCAATGGGTTGCTACAGATACGGAAGATCTGTGAGCTTGTGAGTACATGTTACATGAAGTGGCGTGTCGTGTCTCTAATATCAAAAAGGCTATGAAAGCTATGCGTACCGACCTTAGCAACGAAGGACGGCTTGATGTACTCGCGAAAGTACGGCCTTATCGGGGAGGCGAGTATCATGATGTCTAGCACCTCAATCAACTGACATCCTCTTTGGCAGGCTATTCCCAGGAGGTATGCTGTCGTTCATTCCTGCCTGCCCACTACGGTTAACCCCTAAACCAAGGACCGTCGCCGCATCGAGCATGAAGCTTTCTCTGGGGAACTGCTCGGAATTATCGCAACAAATGCACTTGAACTTGGTATCGACATCGGTGCACTGGATGTTGTCATTATGCTAGGGTTTCCAATGAGTGTTGCCAGTTTCGTAAGTATTGTCCTATAAATGATACTCGGGGGGTTGAGCTGAAGGTACATTCCAGCTTCAACAAGCTGGAAGGGCGGGGCGTCGCGCACGCGATTCGCTAGCCATCCTTGTTGCTGATCCATTTCCGGTGGACCAGTACTATGTGAACCATCCGGAAGAACTATTCAATCATGTCATGGAGGATATCATTATCGACGTCGAGAGCCCTGTGGTTCTTGAAGGTACTTATTCGTTTTTTCGAGTCCAGACTACTGGTAATCACTTTTACAGCGCATTTACAATGTGCCGGGGACGAAATGCCCATTTGCATGGAGGATGAACAGTATTTTGGGCCGTTGATGCACGAAGTCTGCGATGCGAAATTGATCAAGGATAAGGATGGCTGGTAAGCTTAAGGACGGGGCTCAATCAACGTCTGACCTTCTGGTATCATGCTTAGGTATCATACCCATCCAAATTTCTTGCCATATCCACCCCGTTTTGTATCCATTCGTGAGCATATTCCTGATTTTGTGATCTTTATACTAGGTTAACTATTCGTGTAGGTGGTGTACAGCAAGAGAGCTATGTCCTTGCAGTTATGAGAAACGGGGCACCAGACACTATTCTAGAAGAGGTTGAAGTATCGCGAGCAATGTTTGAAGTATATGAAGGTGGAGTTGTGAGTCGCACAATGCTATTCGAGGCTAAATGCACTGACATGGATATCTGTTAGTTCATGCATCAGGGTGTAGCATACATCGTGGGTGCTAAGACTATCCTTTGTGTAGCCTCCTAAAACGACGTGAATAGGTCAAAGAAGTGAGCCACGATAGCAAGATGGCAAAAGTTATCCAAGCAGATGTTAATTATCATACATCTCCCCGGTACGACTTCGGGTTCCGTACTTAGTTTTGTGGCTGACTCTGGATTGTGTAAACAGGGACTTCACGTTTGTGCTGCCCTCTTCACTTGTGAGCCACATAGCTAACATTTTGTTTTCGTTAGGAATGTAGATGCTGTTCGTACAACCAGGATCAGGGTTATTGACCGACACCGTGCATTCTATGGTGGTGAGCATTAAGAATCTAAGTCCGAGGTTTGATCGCCCTTCTTAATGCCCCTCAGTTGTGAACATTCAAGTAAAAGTCTTTGGTGAGTATTATCCTCCAGGTTTTGGATTGAGACCTAATGTCGTTCGTGAAGGCTTCTTCAAGATCAGGTCCGACAACCCCTTAATTCGTCTTAGCATGCCACTAACCCAACCCCAGGAACGGGACGATTCTAGACTCAGTAGAGATCGATACGCCACCATACGTGTCTGATACAATGGGTCTTTGGATCGATGTGCCACGTCCTATTCTCGAGCTATTACGGTCAAAAGCATTCCACCTCGCCGGGGCGATCCATGCTGCGCAACACGCCTTTTTGAACCAGTTTCCGTTGTCCGAGGACCTCAAAACTGAATGTAAGGCGGCAGAGAAAGAATATAGGGTGACAGAGTCGTCAAGGAAAAGACCTGCAAGGTGGGTGCCTCGGCCCCTCAGTGCTTCATTTTACTCTAGCATCTAATAACCTTATCAGACTCATATTTTATGATTCCATTGGTAAAGGAGGTGGCGTGGCTGCAAAGGCGTTCGACTACGGCGAGTTCATTTAGGGTTCTAGCTTCTCGGGTTCTCACGTTGCCCTACAGCCCATGAAACGCTAAGAAAAGCCCATCTCGCTATTGAGAATTGCCGTTGTCAAGACGGATGCACGAAATGTACTTGACACCTCACCAATCCTTTTTTATACTTACCCAAAATTAGGTGTACAAAGCAACAGCTGTCGAGAAGCTAATCAAGTCTCTTCAAAAATGGGGGGAGGAATCATCATCAAGGGTATTCTTGGTCTACCGATAGATCCGGAAACGGTACCACACCAGGGGGAGCAGCAATTTGAAATACCCGACACAATAGTTGAAGCGCAGACTGTCTATGCACGAGGAAACGTCGAAGTAGAAGCGGGAGACAGGTTACATTAGCTTCCGGTCGTTAATCTTCATCAATGGACAAAGGGCAATAAACGTCATGTAGTCAGTTAAGCGAGGGGATCAAAGTCTCCCCAGTCACTTTGTGACGACTTCTTGGGTGCATTCCACGATGATTGTGCTGGTCGTGATGGAGTGAGCATACCACCCATACTGGGCATTTGTGAGGGCGTTGGTACAAGGGATATAGAGGGTACCGACGGAGTCGAGGGTTGCAGTGGTTGGAAGGTCGGTTGGAACATGGACTGCTGGAAGGGGGTTGGGGGGTTTGCAGTCGTTGTTGGCAGAGGTTGCAAGGAAATATTGTAATTTGGTTTGGACGGCTGAGACATCTGCGGCTGAATTTGTGATACGGGTGATGGGAAGGGCTTCGGCAACAGAGGTGGAGTAGGGGAATTGGCCTGAGATAAAGTACTGAACAAGTCCGAAGACCCAATAGTGGACTTTATTGGTGTTACGACCGCCGACGAGCTCAGTTTAGATGGTTGGGGTTGGAAAGAACTCATACGCGACTGGTTGGGTGATGTCGTCAGTGCTGCCATCGGCGGCGGGGCTGTCGGACGGGGGGATCGGGTACGAGGTGCTACGCTCTGAGCAGGAGAAGGCTAAACCATGATCAGCTGGCGAATACGAAAATGATGGGAGGTACATACAGTATCGTTGAAGATGCTTCCCCAAACGTCATCGTCCCATGAAGCGGAATCGTTACTACTTGTATTCTGGGCACTAAGGCTTCCACCCGCGCTCCCACTGCCCGCCCTTCCCACCAAACTTTCGAAATCAACAGCCACTGCAGGAATTGCCCCGGCTGTTCCGTTGACGGCCGTCGCAGACCTATCCTCGATACGCTGTGCATCTCGAAGGAACTGGTCGTGCTCCCTTTCGACTCTTTCTCCAAGCTTCTTGATTACGGACATGAAGCGTTGGAATTGATCTACATTCAACACTGACAGAGTCCGTTCATATAACTGGGAGCATTGGAGAACTCAGGGATTATGAGACTCACATGGTCCCATAGACATCGCCCACAACTGAGGCAAGACGAGTGTCGCCACAGCCTCCCGATCGACCTTGAAACCCATAGTTTCGTGGACAGATAATGTAGCCATCTAGATACCATATTCAGCCGCAGTCAACCCAGGAATGCATGAAAACGACTTGCCATCACTGCGGGCTCTTTGGTTCGAATCTTGGACAGAAGCGGAACTAGTTTTTGCGTTAGGCTTGACTACATCCATGGCTGTCAGTATCCAGATAGAAGAAAAAGAGCCATAGATACCAACAGTATCAAGTGTTTTGACCATCGTCAGGAAAGTGACAAGCGTTGCCACTTTGACTGTTAGAATCTTTGTTTTCGAGAAGACAAGCTACGAAATGACGACATCAAGAGACATCATCGAAACTTCAGCGGACTACTTACGGCAACACGAGGGAAAAGAACACCTTGAACTTCGGCATAATCGATCGTTTCGCAGAGGTCGGGCACAATTTTTAGAGCTCGTTCCTGTACCACTGCGTGCTCGGACTCGAGTGCGTTATAAACAAGTGGTAGGACCTCTACGGCCGAATAAGGGTCGGTTCTATGCCTCGAAAGACGGGACTGGCTGACGTACGTTCTCTAAAGACATGCTTCTCAGTCTTGCTCTGCAGCAAATGTAAATTATCCAGCAATGTCAACATGTTCTGTGGAGGCTCTTTGACCGCGAAGAGGGGCCTGAGACTTGGCAGGACAAGGCTCGCAAACTGGGAGGGCGTGAGGATGTTGGAGATCAAGAAAACATTGGGAAGGATATATGGAAGTAGGTGTGTATCTTTCATCTGATAGACCATACACTGCTCAGCATCTTTGTTTGCCTTAAGCGATGATGATGTCACGAACCTCTTCAAGAAGTGAAGGTAGAATCTTTCGTGTCTTCAAGCCCTCCGAGAACCTATCGAGGACACTAGTGAGACCCTTCATGAAAGATATCTTCTCTTCCCTCGTTTTGGCTGTGAAGTTGCTTCTATCGAGGAAGTTAAGCGTCGAGATGGGAAGGGAAGAGAAGAAAGAATGTGTAGGAAGAGTTGACGGTGTTGGGCGGGAGGTCGCATGGCGTGTTATCATAGACCTTAACAGAGCTATGAAGAGATACGGATGAGAACACTGGTCGAAAACGAATCAAGAACTTACATTGTAAATCTCTATCCAATCTCTCTAGCCCAGGCACGGGCTTGCCTGCATTCTCTCGTAGACCACCTAGACTTCCGTGGGACTTGAATGGGGGTGTACCCTTACAGTGCACGGCATAGACGAGGCATCCGAGAGAGTACATGTCGGACGCTGTGAGAAGCTGTTCATCCAATGCATATTCCGGGGCTGCATTCCATCAGCACCAGCATTTAGGCCACTACAGCTGGGGACATACGCACCCATGTAGTCAAACGACCGCTGAATGTATGAAGGCACTCGTCCATCGAAGGTCGGGAACTCCCAGCGTGTAGGTTGACCATCAGTAAGGAGGGGAATGGTCAAACCCAGACCCGAGATTTTCCAATCCCCAGCAACATTGATAATGATACTCTCGGAGCAGATATTACTATGTATCAGCTGCGCAGACGAATGCAGGAATGAAAGCCCTTTGCACAGCTGCAGAATACCCTTTTGAATCTGTTGCCCGGAGCGATAAATCAACCTCAGGTTACCGCAAATCATGATATCATCTCGCGTGGGACAGGGCTTACCTCGACTTCATCTAACTCAACAAGCGAAGCATGTCGCCCGTAACCAGGGATTGAAAGCTCAAGCGTAGAGAGGATAGGTTCTGTCGCAAATGTCAATTCGCTCCGCGTCTCTTCTAATGGTTCGACCATCTCTATGATGACGAAGGTGTTATTCTTGAGGCCCAGGGTTAGAATAGAATGGAAACTGACCCAGGATCGAAGGATGCCTCAACCGGCTCAGAGCAGATGCCTACATCCATCAGGTACGACCGACACCAACGGAGGAACCAGAAAAGACGAGAGAAAGTTGATTCCAATCCACTCAGTGGTAGAATGCCCGGAAGAACCGCAACACTCACTTCAGCTTTGAGAACCTCCAGGGTCCTTTCCTTCGCCATTGCTCCCAACCTCTCGATATCCGTGCCCCGTTTATCGAAACTCCAGACCGATACCCTCTTATTCGTCACTTTATGATATGCGCTCTGTACCTTCCATAGCCCGACTGGGAATGTTGGTGTAAATGTTGCAGCGAGAACGCCATTACTTCCTGAAGCGGAGCCCGAGGCAGAAGGCGAAGATGAGGAGAGGCCTGGTGTTGTCGGTCTACTTGAGCTCGAAGGTGGTTGGCCGATGTTGTATGATTGAGAGATATTTGTGCGCGCGAAGAAGGATGTTGCTGCTGCGAGCATTGTGCCTGGGCCCCTGGGGCTTGAGAGTTAGAGGTTTAGAGGAACGGCTGAGAAGTTGATGAGATGTCGATTGAAACCCGTGATATCCGTCGGACGGGCAGTACGCGAACCGTGTTGAGTAGAAGGCACAGGTGAACGAAGACACTTCAAATTGACGCTGGCGACTGGATCCACGATTTCACCTTTCTGGCTGTGCTTATTGGTCCATCAAGACCCTTTCTACTCCATCATCGCCCCCCACGGTGTTTCAAAAAATATTGCGCGTTCTTCTAATCTTACACTACACGTACAGGACTACCTAAAGTACCGAGGAATGTCGAAATGATGCAATGTACTCCAAAGAATAAAGATAGAGTGAATGGATGGTATGATGCAAATCATTAAAGCAAGTGAGTCGGATAAAGGCTCTATGAATCTCTTGAAATTAAACCGGGTGATAGTGTATCTTTTGGGGATCCCAAAAATGCAGGGAAAGATATGCAAGTTGATGAAACCAGTTCAGATGTTACTCGGAACGCCTGATACCAGTAGCCAGACCGATTGCAGGTGTTGGTGTCCCGCCTGTCGAACTCAACTCTCTATCCAGAATACCCCAGGAATCCGTGGTAAGTTTCAACACTTCTTCGTGTTTGAAGCAAGGGATCGAACCGATCAGGTTGGTCGGCGGCTTTAACGTGACACGCAGAACATACTTAATCACCGAGCCTGTCAGTAAATCAGAAACCCCTAACAATTTGTTAACTCACCTGAACTTCCGCTACTCCATCTAGTGCCCAGGAGACCTCTTTCCCTGGGTCCCCTGCTTGTACTTCCCCTTTCAGGAAAATAATACCCTCGCGGTATTCCCTCCCATACCTGAGTGTCGCTACAGACACTAATGTATCCCGTTGCATCAAGTCAGAGCCCCTTTTCCAGACGCTCACCCTCCTCAGCAACTGAATACGAATGCTCCTTGTAAGGAGCTGCCCGAGTGCCGGGTCGTCCGGGAATACCAGGCTCAGAGTGAAAGGTATAATTTGACCTGATGCATAACATTGGGGATGCGGAAGCGACAGCTAAATTTGTTCGAAGCCCAGATAATAACGTAAGTTATTGCGGAGGACCTGAGGTTAAGAACGTACGAATGCGCATTGGCCAAAATTATCCAGTGACGAAGTGCTCCGCTTTGGTTTGGACTTGCCAACAATGGGGTGATAGGGCGTCAATGAAGCGGTCTTGACTCGATCGTAGAGGCGGTAGAGCTCGGTATCCCGTTGGCGTCGTGATGGTCGTGGTATAGTATGCATGGGCGGTTCAGTGGGTGTGGATTTGGGAAAGTAAAGGACTCGAACGACTTTGCTGTTGCTTGAGTGTGAGAATTACATTAACGAATACCACGATAGGGGCTTACGACTCGTGTTTCTTGAGACCCATGCCCTTGCGTTTGAGTTCGAATTTGACGGTATAGAAAACTTCCGAGGAGAAAAGCTGATTGTCTGAAAAGTGTGAAGGGGGCAGCTTAGTTAATTGCCCCTTTATCTCTGCGTTTTGGGGTATCGTCAGAGAGAATGCGTGGTCTTCGTCGAAAGAGAAGGAGTCTGCTTCCGTGCAATCGTAAATAGTCATGGTTCGTGATACCAGGGTCGTTACGGTATCTGCGGACATCGCGGTTCGCTGGGATCCGGTAATCCTGATGCGGCCCTCCAGCTTCGGGTACTAATTAGAGAACATAGGTTTATTGGTTGTAGAAATAACTCACCGTCATTGTAACACTTTCGATACGGTCGTGATCTCCAGAGAGACGAATGGTCCCCTCTATCCTGCCATTCAAGCCATAGGAAGGAGAGTGTAGATTCCAGAGGCGGGGGCCAAGGTTAATACGCATTTGCTTGGTCTCGAACATCCAGTCACAGGCAGGACAGTTGGTCATGCGAGGAGGCTCGATCTGAAGTAGGCACTCAGAGCTAGAGACGTTACAGGAGTACGTAGGAAGAGGCTGGGTTTCGTCAACCTCATACGGAGGGGGCATGTCTTCCTCCATAGCAGCAGAGGGCGTGCGATCCTGTGGGAAAGGGGAGTGAACGGGGGAGAGGGTTAGGTGGAGAATATATAGACCAGGAAGAGAGGATCACACCTACTCCGCGATGTTGACGGTTGTGTGTCGGTTACGTGAGTACCGAAGAGCAATGTCCACTCAGAGGAGATAGAGGGAGATGAGAACGGATCAGGGGGTGTGACAAAGACTAGTAGAGGTATAGACAACCGTATGGAACGGAGCAGGGTAGGACAAGCAGAATGAACATAAGCGAGGACTGCAACTTATATGACAGTTCACCATCGCTTGCCTGAGTCCACGGATATGCGTCATTGCAGCCCGGCATGTGCTGGTATTGTGCTAGTCTCTGGTGGTGTAACGTGGCAGAGGTGGTCCATGAATAGAGAGAGGAGACTCAGGGAGTCGACAGCGGACGAGTCCTATTTTTAGTGTGTGGGCGCCTATCAGCCACTAGTAGGCAAGCTCCGGCCATAAATATATTCAACCACTCTCATCCTCCACAACACCTGGTTGTATAGCTGACCTCGACATCCAATGCGTCCAACAGTTCGATGGCTCCAGCAGCTGGAACACTCGGCTCATCGCGTGAAGAGCACGAGCTTCATCGGCCTTGGCCGTATGGGGTCTGAGATGGCGTACAACCTGTTTTCCAAGCAATATACCCAATCAGAGGAGTATCGCTTTGTCATCTGTGACGCATTGCCAGAGAGCGCCAACGCTTTTCGTCATAATTTCCTCACCCAGTTTCCTGGAGCCAACTTGAAGATTGTCGATACCCCTGCCGAGTGAGTGCTATGTCCAACTTCCTTTACTTCCCTTCGATCTGAGGGGTCTGCGTAGGGCTGCCTTAGCTTCCAATGCAATTGTCACCATGCTACCGTCCTCGCCCCATGTCAAGCAAGTTTATTCGGAGAGCATCATTCCCACCTTGAGTAAACTACCACCTCAAGATATCACACAAACTCTCTGCATCGATTCAACCACCCTTGACGTTGATATTGCTCGCGCAGTTGCAAATGAAGTCAGAAATGCTGGTGCCCAAATGGTTGATGCACCTGTATCTGGCGGCAAGTCCCTCTCCTTTTTGGTTGATGTACGACCAATCTGGTTAATATCTGTTACCTCTAGGCGTTGCTGGAGCTAAAGCTGGCACGCTTTCGTTCCTCGTAGGGGGCACGGAGCAGTCATTCAACCTCTCGCAACCGATCCTTTCCTTAATGGGACAACGCATTATTCACTGTGGGCCATCTGGGGCCGGTCTAGGGGCCAAGATTTGTAACAATGTTAGTATAGTCCATGATGGTCCTCTTTGACACTTACCTTTTTGTCCCAAAGCTTGTTCTAGGCGTCCAGCAAATCGTGGTCGCAGAGGCCATGCTTCTTGGCCAGAAGCTGGGCCTGGATCCCGCCGTTTTGGCTGCAGTCGTTAACAGCAGCACAGGCGGTTGTTGGGCATCCTCCGTGAATAACCCCGTCCCTGGTTCTCTACCAGACAAGTCTCCGCCGTGTGAGAGAGATTACAATGGTGGTTTCGTTACAGCGCTCATGCTCAAGGTACGATTGAGCGCCCTCTATGTCATTCTTAAGTTTGATTGACACGTGTATTTTTGTCGTAGGATATGGGGTTGGCGACAGACATTGCTAAGAAACATAGTAGCCCGTTACCCCTCGGTGAGGCTGCCGAGGCGCTGTATGCCTCATCCATCCGCGATCAGCCCGAGCTCGCGGCAAGGGATTTCTCGTCTATTTATAAATATCTCAGGACCAAGACATAGCATACCAACCAGTAACAGCAACGAGCTTATGTCCGGTGACAGGAACGGTTTACGTTCCGTGTTGCAAGACACGTTCATCGCAGCCTCGTGCATAGGAGAACCCCAGAAAATTTCCGTCCACCTAATTCAAACATAACATTGTACAATACGGATTGTTATTATGATGAATATACAATTGCTACGAACAAGCGGGCTGTGTGATCTGCAGGGTAGAGGCTATTGAGGTGAGTTGTATCCACAACATATATGATGGCAACAAACATGAGCGTGAGTCCAGCGGAGTCGGAGATGTCAATGTGAGTCCTGAAGAAGCTTCTAAGCGGAAATGAGGTGGTGGATTAGAGAAGAGAACCGGCGGAGGGAAGTGTTTCCAACGCAACGTCGAGAAGATGTGGGCGGTGGTTGATCCTTGTCGGGTGCCGCTGTCGATTGAGACTCCGATTACATAACAAAAATGGGTTAAAGCACCTCGTCTCCTCCCTTTCTTCGTCCTTTTCCTCTTTTATACCCACTTCCCCTTCCTCCTTCCCGACTACTTCCACATCGCCTCCCCCGCATGGCCCACAAACCCAGTGTCATCATCTTCGGTCAGTCTCCGACCACCTTTTTCCCTTCTTCCTTACCCACATCTTTCCTCACAACCTCATCGCCAAAATAAAATGCTGATCGTCGCTTTCCCCTTGCTCTCCCAGGTGGCCTCAACACCTGTTCGCGCGCCCTTGCCTCTTATCTCGTCCCCCTCGATGGTGAACCACTAGTATCTGTGCGTTCTCTACCACTTCCCCACTTCGCCTCTCGAGAAGCACTGGACAAACAATGGCTTACGATCTATAAACTATAGCATTTACGGATCATCGACAAGTACTCCGTTGTACCAGCCACTACGTGAGTTTATCGAGTCTATCGATCGCCTTCCGGTCTCCTCTTGTCATCCAGTAATATCCTTACCGATTCCTGATCTGTGTGCCCGTGGCCCATTAGGTATATTGGTTCAGAGTTCCCAAGTATACTGCAGAAACCAGAGGTGGAATATCGCCAAGTTAACTTGACAGTCCCTGGTATGGCTTCTTGATCTCTTTTGGTTTCGATCACTTGGCACTCATTCGGTGTGCTGTGGTGCAGATAAGCTACCCTCCGTTTTCGAGCCTCCTGCTGGCATACCCCCGTATGAATATGTCTTTGATTTCACGGGTGAGGTCTGGGGTGATCGTTCTGAGGAGGTACGTGGTTCTATTTCTGCTTCGTTCTTCTTCCATTCACTCCACCCTTTCCGAACCCTAAACCCACATTCCCATTGTTCGTCTTTCTCCGGCCCCTCGGAATTTTTCTCCGTGCACCATTATTCTGCATCAAATTGCCAAATGTTCTGACACTTCTCCGGTCGCTATGCACAGATCCTCATCAGTCTCACATGTCATACCGCGAGGCTAATTGGTGAAGAGGCTGCGAGGCAGAAGGTCAAGGCTTATGTGCGAATTCACCACCCTTACTATAAAACCTCGGCCAAGGGTCCGCAAGATGAAAAGAGCGAAGTTCTGCCGTGGAGCGTGATTGGCACTTGGTGGCATGAAACGCTGAGGATTCTAGGTGCCATCGAGGGGTGAGTCTCTTTCATATTGATGCAGACCGACCCATGATTGATGTTGTTCATTTTTGTAGACTGAACCTTGTGGTCTTGAGGCCTGGTTTCGTATATGGTCCATACACGAACTATGGCATCAGTGCGTCTTGATCCATTTTCTTTCCGAAGAATGCATTCCGACAGTGCTTCGTCTAGTTGCTTCCGCGATCGTCGTTGCGTCTATTTATGGATACCTCAAGAAACCAATGAAGTCAATGTACGCTGTTATTTGGGAAGCCCAACTGATAACCGAAACTGACGGACAATTACCTAGGTGGTCGCCCGGCAAAAACCCTACGAATACGGTCCATATTGAGGATGTGGCCGGCGCAGCCTGGGCTGCTGCGAATTGGATCGCCCCCTTGGGAAGGCAAGCAGCTAACGAGAAAGCCGGCGTCGAGATTCCTTCCCATGATCCACAGACCGATTCATCTAAGTCGCCAGATTCGGTGCCCAAAACCCAGAAAGTCGTTGCTCCGATATTCAATGTGGTATGTGGCATGCTTCCTGGGCTGTGATGAGTGCTAACGTACGACAGACCGATGATGCCAACAGCACCCTGCTTAGTGTCGGCCAGGTTGTCACCTCGGTGTTCGGCACAACATTCGAATTTTTCAATTTTGTTGAATCTACTCTTATGAAGGTGCGTTGGATTTAAGGAATACCTTTCTCTGATACTGAATCTCCTGCTAGTTTGTTGAAGATGATCACGTCGAAGAGGTCAACGACCTTCATGTCACTAAATGGGCCGAGATGACTGCCAAATCTAATCCACCGACTACTAATCAACATCTCTCGGCCTACATGGACAAGTACGCTCTCGACAAACACAATGTCTCGCTTAGCAATGCCAAGCTGAAGAATATCCTTGGCTACAACTTACGCCGGCCAACGTTCAGTCGGGAGGCAATCGCTGATATTGTCGAAAAGTGGAAGGAAGAGAAAAGCTGGCCCCAGCTGAATTAATGACCTCATCGAACTTGGAATGAACTGATACTAATGACTCCTCTTTGTGCAGTTGTTGTCGTTTGCTTTTACTTCGCCGTTTCCCTTCTCTCCGGTTTTCCAAGCATTTGTAATACCTCCATTGTCTATACTCCTTTTATAGTTCTAGTCAATGTTGACCTTGCTTTAGTAGTTTCCTTTCCTTTTCTGTTCCCTTTAACCTAATATTTCATGTCTTTACTGTCATGTTTCTATACCATAGTTGTTGTGATTCTTGTTTTCTTTCTCTTGCCGTACATACTAATATACTGTCGCTCATCTCCGCTAATATAACAATACTCTTCCACATATGGATTATACTGGCCTCAAAAAATTTCTGATGCTAAATCATCGGGTCTGAGGCTCGCGTGGTGAAGTAACTTGAAGAAAACGACTGACTGAAAACCCGGATCAAATGTTCCACGGTCCCTGGGATATGGTTTCATTATTAGCTCTAGACGCACTATTCCCAGTGTCAGTCTCGTCGCTGATCTGAAACTCGCGCCCAACCATACCATACGCAGCTCGGGCGACGCTAGTAACAATCTCTCGCCCGATCCCGCATCATAAAATACATCCCTACATCTCTCGGAGGCCGCCCTGGATGCCTGTACCCTTCGCCTTTGCCAAATCTGCTTCAAACACTAGTTCCTCGAAGACGATAATTGGAGGCGACGACTCGGTAGCCGATTTAGAGCGACTTTTGCCTCACGATCCGGAGACCGGTGAAATCGGTGGCGATAACGACGAATCAGAGCTCGAGGCAGTTGGTAGTAAGCGAGCCACCAAATCCGAAATTACTGCGCGCGGCGAAGACGTCACATCTACCTCGAATTTCAACTCTGCTGCTCCTACGACGACGACTAGTGGTAGATTTGTGGAAATGGGAATCGATGAACAGACTGGAATCAAGTATGAAGGGAGGAGTGGTGATCGGTGGGCGAGCCGCGCTGCATTGGTGTGTGTTTTCCTCTTTCCGTGTTGACCGTCGAGGGCTCATGATAGATGATAAATTGTATTGCTTGCGCAGGTTGGAGCTGTGGTGCGTTGTGTTATTGCATAATACTCGTTGCCTTCGAGTAATTAATGAGCCGGTCGGTTATCGTCACAGACATTGGCTGTATCGACATGGCTTGCCATCCTCTTCAACAATCCAATCTCATTCGGATGGTTTGCCTTCCACCCAACATTGCAAACCCTCGCCCTCACATGTTTCACTTATGGTGCGTGTCGTTCCTAAGGAGTCCCTTACCAATAATCACTCACAACCGCGCCCGAAATGGTTGGGTAATTCAGGTGTCCTAACCCTTCAGCCTACTTCTCAGCCAAAATCCAAAGCAGCTGGATTCCGTCGCCACCAAACGGCCATTTTATATATCGGTGTTCCGACTATCACTTTAGGTACTTTGGCGGTTTGGTATAACAAGTGGTTGCGCGATGCAGCTCATTTCAAGACTTGGCATGGGGTACATAAGTGTCTTAATATTGACAGTCTAAGTTTGAAAGTCTAACACTGGTTGTAGACCTTCGGGCTTATATGCATGCTTTGGCTCCTTGCGCAAATCTTCGTGGGGGCTGGAAGTGTGTGGAATGGTGGGGCACTCTTCGGAGGAGGCATGAAAGCCAAAGCATTGTGGAAGTACCACAGGTTGGCGCACGCTCAATTCACCATCCCACCGAAAATTGCTCATTGGGTTGCAAACTTGTAGGATGTCCGGATACATTCTCTTTCCCTTGATGTTATTCACAGCACATCTTGGGGGAGGCTGGTCAAACTGGGGAGAAAACAATACCAATAGCTTCGTCCGCTTTGTCGCTTATACCCTCGCACCTGCACTCATTTTGACGGGCATCTACGCCCGCGTCAGGTAAGCCAAAATATATTGGGCTCAGCAGTAATGATCTGATCACTTTATGGTATTCAAAGACTTTCAAAGATGAAATTCTGGTAAACATCGTGGTATCGGTTTGCCCTCTGTTTTTGGCTTGAAACTGGAGATATAACAGTGGTATTAAACAATATAGACTATGTAACTCCCGATGTATGTGTTATGTTCAAGAAATTGGAGTGGCTGGGATAGACACAGGTTGTGATGGAGGCGGGACAATGACGTCGTTCAAGAACCTAGGCAAGAACCTCTCAATCCTCTCGTGGGTCGCTGACCACAGTGTTCGTTGCTGGTCCTCTCGCGTATCTGCTTCTCTGTCCTCAGGAGGTGGCACAAGGATTCCTGTAGCGTTCATCACCAGAATCACATTCTTGAGAGATTCCGGCACCGCTTCGTACTACGAACAATGTTAAATGATGAGAGAAACGCAACAAGCTAGTGATCACTCACTAGCTGATCTCCGCGGTCGATATTCATCAACCGGTCCAACAAATCCAAAATCTGTATCCACAATACCCTGAAATCTGTCTTCACTTGCTCCCTCACTTCGAGATGCATAAACACCTTGCAGAGCAGTGCACACGCTCGCAATCGGGTTTCAGGTATGCCAAGCGGGTCCCGTTGATATGTCTGTGGTTTTAATAATTCATCGAGCAGCGGGAATATAACTCGGTTGAACACATCTTCCACCTGATTCTGGTCGTTTTCATCAAGGAGCAGGTTTGGACCGAGCAAGATGCGCTGCAGATGGCCTATAGCCGCATGGCGAATCTCGCGTGCCGCGCTAGTTGATTGCCGACTGAGGGACATGAGGAGCGGAAGGGTATACTGTCTCCAGGTTCCTACATATGATGCGGCGGCTTGAGTGAATATTGTCAAAATCAACGTAAAAATAAGCTAGTCACCATGACTATGATCAACTTGCGAAGCTTGCAGCAAGGGAACGAGATTCTCGCGGTGCAGATGCGCTAGGATATCGACGGCTTTCTTGCCCCGCTCAACGATCGGGGAGCTAGATCAATGCTCAATATCAAAGAACCGGGGTTGAGGTTTGCACTCACTTGGCGGATGTCAGCGGTTCCACTCGCCGCCCTCGTTGTTGGCGCCTTTCTGTGGCAAAGCCGGCAGCGGTGGCAAAATCGTCTAAGATGGTAACCAAGCCTGGGAAGTTGTCGAGCGATACAAGTTGATCGGGTCCTTCTGAGGCGAGCGCGGTGGCAAGGTCGAAAGATAGTCGCGCAGCCTCGGGGTGGGGTAGCGTTGTCCTAATCATAGCAAAGACAACGTTCCACTCCGTTTGTGATCTGGGATTACTCCGTTCAGTAGTATTCCGATTTATTCGAAGGGTGAAACACACCGAATAATATGTCTGTGCTGTTGGACAATCAAGCTCACGCCGGACACGACTTGCTCTCCTACAGAATGGGAAACAACGGCAGGAAGTCCTGCTAACAGATCGAACGAAATGTAGATCTGATCTCGGAGGGAGGACTAGAATAATTTGATATGAGTTACCTGTGGAGCCTGTGATTGTAATGCTGACTTGCCTTCTGGGCTAGAATACGGCATAGCCGTAAGAGGCTGACAACAGCGCGTTCGATTAGTAGCACACTGTATTGGGTCGGGGTCGAAAACAAAGCGGAAAGGTGCTCAAATACAATGGGCCTAGAAGAAAAAGCATCAGACTACACCCGCTCCCTGAGCTGCGGAGACTTACCAGAGATCATCAATATATTGTGGTGACTGGCAGGCAATACTGACCATCGTCTCCAACAGGAAGACAGATGCTGGATCATACGGCAATTGGTAGTCACGGTTATCGGGTCCAGGTGAAGAATCATCGGACTGTAACTTCAGCTTAGCAACCGTTCTCTCGTGTGCCAAAGCTTCAAGTGCGCGTATTGCCGCCACCATGGCCTCGGGATTGAGTTGCCTGTCGCTTTGTCAGCTATACACGTACAGGAAATGGTATGTACCTACGTGATCTGGCTGTAGAGTTCTTCCAGTCGGCAGGATGCGATGCAATCAATGGTGCAAAGGGTATTCTCGACATCGGAATCTGTCGCATCCGGTACAAGTGTTTCAGAACTGGTGCTGTATGGAGTCATCAGGTACGATGAGAGTGCTGATAACAGTCCACCATCGCTTCTCGGTTGTGGACGAGGAGGCTGACTGCCCCTCAGAGGTATCATTGTAACACCCCCAAGGAAATCTTCCATTTGTAGCATCCTTGTAGGAAGTAGCGAGTGGAGGAAGAGGTTTTGGAACATCTCAAATATCTATGACTACATTCAGTACATGAAGTGACGAAGACTGGAAACTCTCACCTGCGTCCAGCCTTCCCGAAGAGCATTGCCATTTCCGTTGACAATGTTGAATAGAACAACTGCAGCCAATTGTCCCTTGAAGTTGGTACCAAACTTCACGGAAAGGTTTGATACTGTGATTGACTGGCCTTCAACATCAACAACAGGGTAGTTGGGTACATTCCCGGGAAGCGAATCTGACAGAAGGCTCGTAGCCTGAGATAGTGACACGACGACATAGTCAAAGACATCCGGGAGGAGGAAACGACCAGCAAGGGTGGCACATTGCCTGAAGCCCGTAATAGCTTTCTGAGTAATGTAGTCGTCGTCGAAAGTAATGAAGGCATGTGCAACGGCCGAGATGACCGACTTCCAGACTGACTTGAACATTTGGACATCAAACAGTTGTGTGTTGCAGATCATGAAGTCACCAGCATTTCGCGAGCGTGCGAGCAACTCCTTCCATGCATACTCAAATCCAAGCTGACCGGTATGTTCTTCTGGCATCACAATCTCCCGTCTGCGAATAGAATCATAGATATTTTGCTGCAAGGGGTTTATTAATCCAGCAAATTTCCTTTGCAAGGGGCTTACCAAAAACTCGGGCGAAAAATCGGATCCATCATTGACCCCCCGCAGGTTCTTCTGGTAATCCTCAATCGACATTCGTTTCTATTGTAAACACCTAAGTTTGAATCTATTGGTAATGAGCTTTGATCACTCACCCTGATCTGGGGGTTATGGAGATCAGTGTTCAACAGAATGACCGAATAAGCGAGCACATAAACGGCATCTTCGCTCTTGATTTCAGCTTAAGAAAAAATGAATACATTGTTGCTTTAGCAAATTGATGCAACTCACCTGGTCCCGAAGCAAAATATATAGATGCGAAGGTCTCTGTGATCCGTGCAATCTGCTGTGCCTCTCCAGGTAACCTAAAGCTCTCCAGGAGCTCACGCATCGCATCTGCAATATCTTTCTGAAGAGTGGTGTCAGTAAGTACCCTCCGAGTGCTAGGGGACTCACATTCTTGAAATCAGAAAGCCCAATGAACGCCTTGAGAATCTCGATATTATCGGGCTTCGAAATGTAGTCCCCCAATAGACGTTTGTCAAGTCTTGTACATCCCTTCAAGAACGATGCTAGGCTCTTCGCTTTCGAAACCTCTTCGGAGAGGTCATTGTAGACGATACCATTTTCTTCAAGGAACGCAAGACCGCTTTTGGGTTTGTTATTGAACATTGCAACCCCAGATAAGATAAGTTGCTTTTGGGACTTGGCCTGTAATAGGGACTCGGGCAATGGGAAGCTCTGGGATGTCGGAATAAGTTAATTGTAAGAGTCTGATCAAGGCCAACTCACGCTTGGCCACTCCTCAGAGACCTGATTCTATCGTCAGTAGGCATTAATTTAACTATCAGAGGTGGACGCACACCCTCGGCCCGTGTTGCCATGTCTTGAATGAAGCTTAGAAGTAACTCCAGACACAGAATCTGTGTATTACGCTGTTGAAGGTCGGGGATATTTGGATTGCTTGATTGTACAGACTGTAGCACACGCCTCGTCAGACGTTGGGAAGAAACATAGAGCTGGTGTGTGCTCACGTTTGTCAAAAAGTCAACCAATCGCTCAAACAGATTTTCGCAATTGACATCACAATCGTAATTCGTGTATAGATCCACCATAAAGCTGGGCTGATCAGCCATATGATTCAGCGTCTCGAGAATTAAATCCCTCATTTCACCTCGAGCAGGTGGTGCGTGCACTTTTGAGGTGGGAGCATGAACCTTTTCGCCATCAGATTTTCCATCATCTGGATTCGGTGTTCCGGAAGGGGTACCAGGTCGAGGAGAAGAAAATTGGCTCTTCTTACCCCTGCCGTTCTGGCCTACTAGGGGGATCGCAAGTCGGTCAATGGTGAAAGCCAGGAAGAGCTCTTGCTGCAGCTTTAGGTGTTTGCGCGTCGTAACGATGATAGTGGATATGGTACGCAGAGTAGACTGAAGAATCGACATGTTTTCGGAGCGCGCTAGTTGGAACAGGAACCTGCACCCTGTGTCGACAACCAGGACCTTGAGAGAAGGAAACTCGGCAATGGCTGTTCCTGCCTCCTCAAACGCGGTGTTGAGAATACCGAGAGCAACTAGTCGCGTTGAATCCGTGTGCTGCTGGTCGTTGGGATCGAGGACATTGATAATAACGCGAAGAAGTTCCAAAATGGAGGGTAGTCCATCTTACGAGGAATGTCAAATTGATTTTAGTGTAGGAAAGAAAGTACTTACATGCTGGTCGGTTGGTGAAAGACGTAGTCGACAGTGGTTGCGTCTGGTCTATATCCCTTTCAATAGTGCGCTCAGGCTCCGTTTCGACGGCGATCTTCTCTTCCTCCCCTTCTTCCTTTGGTTTCTCTTGGCCCTGTTCTTCGGGCTCAACGTCCACTAGGGTATCTTGGGTTGGCACAGTCATTTTAATCTCGCCTTCCACTACCTCATCATCAGCTGCGGCGAGTTTTGCTTCTTCAGCAACAGGATCGAGGGCATGTAATTTAGAGAAAACAGTCCGCACAAGCGAATGCATACTATTTTCTGCGGATCGGCGAAGGAGTTCTGGGTACTGTTGAGTATCTGAAGAGGTGAGAGAAATAACATGAAACTTACCACTGAGCCTCATCTGACAACACGTCGTCAGTACTGTCTCTAGCATCTCACAAACCTCCACGTCCCCGAGACCAGCACCAACGCTTCCACATAGGCAATCCTGGATGACGGTCAGGATTTTGAGGAGCACAACCTCATCTCCGGATGAATCGCTAGTCTCAAACTTGCAATGTGATACGGTGCTGCTGAGTTCAGCTAGAGCGTGGTCCAGATGTTGGGAGTTGGGATTAATGAGGCCACAGCTGAAGAAGCTATGAAGTGCAGACAGCGCCGCCGACGTGATGGGTCCAGTCGAGAGTGGGGAACGAAGGATCGCGAAGAACGGGTTCAGAAGTACAGGGAGGTCTGCATTGTCGAAGTCTAATGTAGTTCACTCAGTGGTCTATTATTTGTGGAAGCACCAAGCCAGTAGTCACCTGAGATATTCTTCACTACCCGTTTCAGTTCTTGGAAGTTGCCCATGAGCTCCGCTTCCCTACTCCCCCTTGCCGAGACCCTCACGGCATGAGCAGGGGATGATATACGCAATCCGAGGTTGGTACCCAGCGCTGAAGTGTCCTTTGCGTTCATATACAATGTCGATGACGCCCATCGCGAGTTTTTGCGCATCGCAGACGTGACGGATAGGATTTCTGAGTACAAGACATGCTTGATAGAGGCATTTCGCCGGTCCTTAGATGGAGAGTCTGAGGGGGTCATTAAGATGAACAACGTCAGTAACACGTCTACCCATACCTTTCCATTTCAGGACGCGATATGAATGCTTATTTGCAATCAGGGGTCCTGCCAAACATGTGATTTGAAAATAGACGCGCTAATCCGAAATTCATTATTCGCGTTCCCTCTGAGGATGGATATGTATACAGCGATGTTTTGATACACAGATAAACTATTGACCAGAACCCTCCCCTGTAGGAGCTCTCTGTGCCATTGCAGCTTGGCCAGCGGCAGTTGCTGCCAATCGCGATCTCTTGCGTTCGGCCTCTGCAAAGGGCTAGTAAGAAACAGAAAAGCGCGAGTCAACAAATAACTCACCAGCTTCCTTCTCCCTCTCTATTTCGGCAACAATGGCCTCAATCTCCTGTAGTTCCAAGTTCTAATAAAATAATTCAGGCTAGCCCCGAACATGACGCCATAACATTTACTCACCGTCACTTTACTGTATCCCTCCATTACACTGATCTCAATATTCTTGGCGCCAGTCTGAACTACCTCCAGTAGACTCTTGATGGTCAGTTTGATACTCTCTTCTCGTGTCATATCGTCTTTATGGTTCTTCTCCAGGAATTCACGGACAGTCTTAGATGAACGTCCAATAGCGTTTGCCTGCGTGATCGTGTTAGAGGACTACTTTTCCACAGGGCTTTTGTCTAACCTTCCAAGCACTGTAGATTCCACTGGGTTCCGTCTGGTATAGTCTCGGCTTGTTGTCATGAGGATCGAAGCCAACGATAAGTGTTGAGATTCCGAAAGGTCGCACCCCTCCCGATTGTGTGTAGCGCTGCGTTGATTGAGTCCAAATAAAAGAACAGCGAAAGTAGAACCCACTTGTTGAATCCCTGCGATATGCCGTGTAATATATTCTACAGTAACAGGGTCTTCGACAGTTAGACGGTGACTTTGGCATTCAACGCGGGCCTTGTCAATCAGAACACGACCATCGGCGGTCAAGCCTGGAAGAAAGTGGTTTGAGAGGCATCTTGACTTGTAAGAAAAATACCCGCACCTGCAAACGCCAAGCAGACGTGGTCATCCAACATTACGACTTTCCTCACTGTACGCGGATCTTGAAGCTGAAGAACGGATTTCTTCTCAACACCGAGCACGACAACATCCTTGCCCCGTACGCCAACCTAGAAAGGATCGGGATGAACGGGAAGCCTGGTATGAATGGAAACTGATTGCCTACAGCACATGTTCCCTTGCGCACGGCTTCCAAGGCATATTCTACCTGTCGGTCTGTTAGGACCAAGACCAGAGCGTAAGATATGGGACTGCGCTCACCTGGAACAAGTGACCATCGGGCGAGAAGACGGTAAGAGCTGGAATACGTTGGCCTAAATCCTCGTAAGATATCGATGAATGGGCTTACCTCGATCGTAAGACCTGGACATGACTAGCGGTGGCCTTGAAGCAATATGATTGTTGGGACGCGTCACGTCTAACGCATCTATATCCGCTTACGTTGTCCCCACGTGACCATGTATATTCGACGTCAGGGATGGACAACGTCTCAATTGATCCTGCGCCTACTTACAAGTTGATTCTACTTCTACCTAACACATGGCAGACGAGCTGATATGTGGCTTTTGCTCAGAGGACCTCGAGACTCTGACACTTCCTCAACGAGAGGATCATTATGAAACCCATTTCCTCGCGTCAAACAACACCAATCCATCCCCCCGCACCGGCAAAGCACTGGGACAAAAGTACAAGAAGAAATTTCACCCCAGTCCTCGAGAACCTTGGAAAATGCTGGTGAAGAAAATTGAGAACGACGTTTTCTGGTACTCATCCCTTAGTGTACTACCTCCGCCTCATTTTACACCAGGTGAGTCGGAAACGCTACAATGTTTGACTTGATA
This sequence comes from Macrolepiota fuliginosa MF-IS2, assembly GCA_015584085.1. Classification (NCBI taxonomy): domain Eukaryota; kingdom Fungi; phylum Basidiomycota; class Agaricomycetes; order Agaricales; family Agaricaceae; genus Macrolepiota; species Macrolepiota fuliginosa. Next base: position 116,289 of record MU151067.1, on the reverse strand, counting down.
TGTTACTGATGCCTCGACGACAGGCCTCATCCCTATTCTGAAGCGCTCACTATCAGCCCTTTGCACGGAGGGCAAGGTTACACAAGCAGTCCTCTGTCATGAGAAAGTGGTTCATATCGGCAAGGAGCTTTGGGATGCGACTTGGGGTTGTGGGTAAGAACTCAAACTCGCTCGTCCATGCTGTTTAATTCGCCGGGTGACTAGGTACCTTAACTTCTTGATGCTTTGCACCGGCCTTCTTGAGCAACAAGCGCAGCCTCTTTACTTCCCCCTTCTCGACACCTCTCCTACGCCGAGTGTGCGCAGCCTTCAATCATGGATTCAACATGCATGGGATGACGGTCGGACAAACAAACTTTCATACTCCCTTGACTCAATTGTATTGAAACCGCCCAAGGTTACGACCAAATCGGACGCACACAACTACAGAATAAGATAATCGGAACTAATAAGTGGATTGGTACTGCTGGTACGACCTCACGCTAAGAGCCCTCTCGCCTGCAATGGCTTAATCGACTCTAGAGATATACATTGCATTCTCGCATCGAGGGATACCGTAAGAAGCCCAATATGAAGGTACCTTTGTTATTGACACACCATCAGTGCTCAACTACTGGACTTCAATGGTTTCAGAGATAAAGAGAGCTGTGAGTTCTGACGCGCCCTGATGTTAAGAATGCCGTTGATTTGTGAAAAGGTGCTGCCGCCGTTATCCAGTGGACGGTGGACTACTTCACCTCCGAGAAACTCGGGACGGACAAGGGCCCTTCTACCAGCATTAATAACGTATTGGGTAAAACATCACCAATTCTCGTGTCCCAGTTGATGCCCGTCATTCTCCAGCACCGAGGGCACTCCCGACTTATCATCGGTTACCAGCGGAACGCAGATGGTAAAACCGACCTACTCACGTTCGACACAGGACGGTGAGTTCTATTGGCAAATTATCACTTACCATACTAAGGACTTCAGTCTTCTTCCACGAGCTCTTAAGAACCTGGCAAGAGCGCCTTACGGATCCATAAACCAAGACGATGCCCCTTCGGAGCACGACGAACCAACTACTTCTATGGCTGAGCAACCATTGCATGACGAACAACCTCGCGTTACAAGAAGACCGATAACATTGATGGATCTCCTAACACCTTCCGAGAGGGAACTTGCACACGGCCACACGCTCGGCGCTGACAGGCCACCAAATCGCAGGAGTACAAAGAGTAAGGTCATGTCGCATTTGAAATTCATGAAGCGACGCGACAAGGGAAAATCGCCTGTTTCAGATACCTCAACGAATCTCGGACGCAAAACCGAACCCGATTTTCGTCAAGCACAGAGGGCATTCAAATTGACACAACAACAGCTCGCGTATGTTCTTGTTTCGTGCCTCCAGCTAGGGCATCGTTCTTAGTGATTTGTTTCACAGGTTAAATGCAGAATATCAAATCCTCTACGTCCCTCTGAGGGCACCTCTGACCGAAGAAGAAAAATCGAATAGGAAAGTGGTCAAGTGTGAACGAGTCACAAGCGAATCATTATCGGGGATGAGAATACAATCTAGATTACAGTAGTCATGAGCATAGAATGTCCAGCATTTAGAGGCGTTTACTTAATACGATGCACACATCCTCATTTACGAGGCCATAATTACATCTCCGCCCTGGTCTAGCTGGGATGGCGACTGGGGAAGTCCCGACAACGGCGGGAGGTCCAAAGCGGCAACGGAGCTACGAAGAGCACGCTCCCATGCTTCTTCGACCATATATCCCCCTCCCCGCATGATTCCTTCTCTATCCTTTCTGACTGCCTCGCTCAAGAAGTCGTTATATCCTCCAGGCCGCATCACAAATCTATCTTCATAAGCATAATAATTGTCTTGCAAAGGAACGTGTGGCACATCCGGGATGTTGGTGCTCTGGGCTGCTCTTGATCTGAGAAGTTTTGAGCTGCTTGTAAGCTGTGATGCCGACGCAAACCGGGCTTGGGTGCGCTTAAGTGCAATAGCGCGTGACTTCGCAACGACCTTTGCAGCATCTTTACTGCTTGTTTCTAACTTGTCAATAATCTCGCGTTTGCCTTTCTCTCGTTCTTCTCGTTCCTCTTCCTCTTCTCGACGAAGTTCTTGTGCTCGGAATTCACGCTCTCTTCGCTCCGCATCCTCTTGTTCTCGGAGTTGTTGGGCGTATGCTTCTTCGCGTTGGATGTTGAGTTCAATGAGAATGGCGTTTTCTGCGCGGTATCTGTTTATTCGGGCCTCAGTCTCGGGGACGTTGATTTCGTTTATGAGATTAAATGCTGCGAAAGCATCAAGCATCAGTAAGCAAATGAGGAAAGAAATGGACATACTAATGTCCTCAACTTCTTCTAGGTAATCATTGTAAGATCGCAGGTCCGGAAAGTCGTCTCGTCGCTTGTTGAACCTGAGATATAAAATGAGTGTTTGGGAGAGGAAGCGCCAGAAATAAGCTTACTCTTTTGCTATTCGTCTGCGTACGGCAACCTCCTTCTCGACGCCGAGGTCTTCGAAAGTCTGCGGTGTAAATGCCAACTTCCGGAGTATTTTATTGCAGATAGGACACGGTGCTGGACCTAATGTGAATAATCGGTCGATACATGATTCACACCTAGTGATAGAAGAAAGAATTTGAATGTCAGTGAGATGATAAGAGGCTGGCACGCGCACATTTTGTGGTAACACGAGCTCACCAATAGGCGCAGCTTGGGATTCAGATACCGGTCACTCTTGCAGACAGGACACTGGTCGTCCATAGACTATGATATGGGTAAGTTTGTACCAGGACAGTATACATGCAGGACCCACGAAATACTCTGTTACCCGTCCTGAAGCATCTTTGACCCCACCCCCGAACACAGTGGTTGAAGTACTTTGGACTTGCTGTGGTGTGGAGGAACGCGTGTGATTCGAAGAATTGGCTCCAGCTTTCTTGATTGTCTTTCCCTGTAGCCAGCCGCCAACACGGGAAGTCATTGCAGTCTGGAGTGGTGCCTGGACACAAGGAAGATGTGTAGTTGGGTGCTTTGCTGCACTGATATCATTGTTTGTCTCTATATGCTCAACAGGCGACAATGGTAAACCCCAGCTTTGAACTGATCCATTTTCTGTGTCCTCATAAACTATACCTCGGAGCCGCTCTATGACCATTTCCTCCTGAATGATATCCTGTATTCCGCATGAAAGCTTCTCGACTTCAGTAAAAACAACGGGCATAACACTGTCAGCAGTCCACCCTTGACACACCATTCAATTCACTGTTGAAGCTGTCCTGGACAGCTCTTATCGATACCGTAATAATTCTCCGGGGATTATCTGCTCCGACGCACACACTCGTCGTTCCCTGGGATTTTTTAATCGGATCATTGCTGCAACTTATGGTACTAGGCCGGGTGGCGTGGAATCAACCTTCTTGACGGAAATATAACAGGACATCCCCGAAAGTCCCAAGACATCTGATTACCTCCTAGGATCTGCGGGCACAGCCAGAACTTTGTATGGGCACCTGTTGGGAATGATGAAACCCACTCCGAATAGAGCATGGATGTACATATCTCATTCTTCTAGCCCCATTCTAATAGCGTACACGAGGTGAAACGACATCATGGGCAGCTATCAAGAAACGTGTAAATCCTTTGACCAGGTATGAGGTATTTTCCGACGCACGACCTTTACTTTCAGTCGAACTTGCCACATTTGATATGCTAGACATACTAGTTGACTAACCTCTCCATACAGTCGTAGCCACGAGGTATCAACGAACGGAGCCTGGGCCCCAGGGGATGCCCTTCAAAGAGTTTATGTAGTTACACATACACCAATGATGCCCCTCTAATGTTCGACCTTCCAAATCCATCAACCAACCAACAAGATGTGCAGTACCATAATACACAGACATAAAACCAGGTCACCGATTACCTCGGGGCAGGCGTATTCCGCACGGATCCGAGGGCACGCAAACAGCCATTCTCCACGACAGATGGAGAGCATGTATTAGAAGTCATTCCCCCAATGTTGAAGAAAACTCATAGCTGGAAAGCGATACGCAGAACAAGCGATAGTCGATCTCTACACGAAGGGGGACAATGATCTTGTCAGATCGGGTACGAAACAGCAATGGCAACTCCTAAAATACCCAGAACTTAGACCCAAGGGCTGAGGGTACAGACTCCTTCACTTGCGATTCCCTCTTGATTTACGCGAGCTGCTCTTCAACAGAAGGTGGGTCACGCAAGCGCCTGTATCATCTCTTATATGGATGTAAGTGTGTTGAACTATTCGTATGCTGCGTATTGATAGCATTCCTGCCTATAGGTGTATTATAAAAACAATGTCACCGGCTATCGAAATATACAAGACTTGCAACGGGTGTGGGTAGCTCTAGGGAGAATCGACATCACCCTCCATGGTACTTTTCAAACCCAGCCACTTGTTTTCCTCACAGTCGCTAAGTCCGTACCAAGTACCTCTGCTCGCTGACCGATGGTTGGCAGCTCGAGAATACCATCTCCCCGCACCCTGCCCCACCCAGGCCCGTGTTCGGTGAAACTCCTCCGGGGTGTGGACGCGGCCTCCTTAGATCAGATACAGTTGTGTTATCTTCCAAACCTAGGACCGGGCGAAGAAATAATTTCTTATGTTATTTGCCGCATTTTCAGGTGGGTTTAATGATGGCCATGGCTGCGCCGCGCGATAAATTGACCCCGAAACCAAACCAGCGGCTTGAACACCACACCCAACACAATCAGAAGCATGCAATTCTCACCTCTGTACAGACCATCCATTGATACTTGACTCCAGGGCGGCTCCGGAGGATAGGTAGTGGTCGAAATTGAAGGTAAATCGCCAACCAGTTGGAATCCCCCGACACCAATCACATACTCCTCTAGGTCCTCCCACTAACCCCGTCCAAGAAAAAGGAACCCCTGCGATATGTTCTCCAAGGGCGCGCCAGCCGTAGCCTCTGTAACTTATTTCCATATTATGGCCATAAGAAAGCCTTTAATTGCATACAGGGGAGCTTTGACTCTGTTGGAATAACAGGTGCCCTGGGTCATTTCCTCCGGAGGTAAAAGGCGCCCCTCAAACCGTTGCGCAACAACCTCTCCGCGCAGCCCCCGGGGCTTCAATACGCAAAACGTAGGTATCGTTAAGCTTCCAAAATCACGTACCAGTAATCTGACATAGAGGCCCACCGGCCATAGCAGATGATACTTTGAATATATGGAGTAAGAGTCTAAATGGGGGTTCCCCCTTGAATGAGGATATCGAGGAGTGGTTGGAGACTGATGTCTTCAACACTCTCCTAGATTGTATACTCACCGTAATTGAATCTCGCGCCAAGGAGAAATAGTTCTCAGACTACGCGAACGGTGAGAATGTCGCGATGCCTCGCAATAGCAAATTGAATACGTGAAACCATAATCGAATGCAACAAATCGAATGAGAAGTTGCATTGATGGTTCCGGATGCATGTTTGAATGAAGTATGCATTATGTGAAGCGTCTGCCGCATGGGTATAATAGGGATTTGAGAAGAGGGAAACGTCGGTATCGTTTTGGACCGTTGACACGACCCAGGGTGGTCCAAGACGTATCACAGGCACGGTATGACAGATAAATCTCATAAATCTATATCCTCGTTGGCTGTGCACCTCCTATTGTTCCATGGAATCAGATCAATGGATGTATAGTCATGTCGCACTTCCTAAGAATGTGCACAAACCCCCATAGTGTTAGCCTTCGATTTTATCGATTTTATTGTGGTGAGTCTTTATGATTCCGATAAGGGGTGTGCCGCCGCTAGTATACTAACCACCAATGGCATCGAGGTGAGTATGTCCTTATCAAATAAGGATTTTTCGTTCTGAATAAAGAACATTGAATACTTGTTCAATACTGAAGGTATGATATCAATGAAGTGCTCAGCTAGTAGACCTATTTGTTCCTGCTTGTACCGGAACCTGCTTGTGCCGTACCCCGGCCCTGCATTATCAGCGGTGTCTTCGGACAGTATTCTTTCTTAAGTTGGGCAAAAGCACTGAACACAACAACAGCCCACGTGAACTCGTGGTGATAACACCCAAGATTCATGTTAATCAGTCAGACAGATTAGAATGCTGTGGCTAGCAGCTCTATCGCCTTTGAATGTGGTACATTAAACCCCCTTGATCTTATGACTTGACTGAAGCTTTCTAGAAGCTCTTATCGACATCGGGGCGCACCCCTCCCGTGGAGCCGTGGTGATTATCTCCGATATACACTGATCCACTTACTTTACAATGGTTCTGGGGAAAGATCGACTAATCTAAACATAGTTTCATTCGTGCTTTTCTGGTAAACGTACCAATTATGGTACCCCCAAGACATCTTGGAAGTAATTGCTGCGGGTAGCCCTTTAGACGTGCTGATGTCGCTGTCAACAGTATTAAAGCTTCCCCCGGAGAAAGTGCACACAACCCCTTCGCCCAACCTAACACAATGGGTGGCCATCAGGCTACGCGCAAATCCTTTGCTCAGGTTCAGGAAGACCTTAGGCGTGATCTCCTTGCTAACGCACGCTCCTTACTTTCTGTAGGTCCTACGAACTTCCTGGACAAACATCTTAATTGTACACCCTCTTGACAGAGTTATGGAATATGGATGAGCGAATATTCAGCCATCGAGGATGTCCTCCAACGCATCGCTTCAGAGCAATTCAAGAGGTCGTACGGCTACGACTATTCAAACAGTAGCTACCAAATTCGACCTCCCAAATCCACCGGCGATAACCGGCCTATCGACAAGATGTGCAATATATCCACGCCGATATGGAACCAGGTCACCGACTACCTTAAAGCTGGAGTATTTAGGTATGTGCTTGGATTTGAGCCTGCTTTATGACGCTGATGTCAGGTAAACAGCAAGTTGGATTTACCACGATGGATGGAGCGTACGTTCTGGCCCAGTCTATTGTCGAGGCAGCAAATTGACTGGGCGGGATCATACAGAGCAAGCAATTGCCGAGCTTTGTAGGAAAGCCAATGATCTTGTCCAATGGGATACATATAGGCAATGGCGCCATTCCGAATACTCGCAGACCTTCGATGCGAAAGTCGAGGATACGGATTCCTTCATATGCAACTCTGTCTTGATCTACGTAAATGGTTCGTTAACGGAAGATGGAATCACCGCAAGCTCTTGCATTATTTATTACTCGGGTGTAAGTGCCTATGGTTATTTATATCATAGCTGTATATGACGCACACTCTGGTATACAGGTATATTATAGAACAGAGTCGCCCACTTCGGAGCTGCGCAGGTACATCCAGAACAGGGCTTACGATGCGTCGACAAGCCTTTACTCGGTACGATTATAGCTTCTCCTTCCTTGCCCACATGACTAAACCACGACAAGGGCCTGGGCAAGCCGACCTACGACGGTCGACTCTCAGACGTCCTGTCTATATACTGCAAGAGCACGTTTAGGGAGAACTTTGGATTCGATTTTGACGGAACCCCTCCGGATTCGTGTCGTGCAGATGGTGTCAGCGCAGCTCTCATGACCTATAATAAGGAGTTGTGTTACCTCCCGAACCTAGATACTGACGGGGAGATCAGTCATTATTTTGATCAACACATTTTCAGGTCAGTTCGATAGTGATGGAGGTTTCAGTTGTCCTAAATCCTTGATATCCCAGTGGTCTGAACATACCTCTACCCTCGATCAAGAGTATGTCCATCATCGCCGTGTTTTGGGACGTTCGGTGATTCTTTTTTAGGGGACGCTCTGCAGAGGACAGTGGATGAATTCCGGTACGCTATGCGATCTGCACCATCAAGTCAATGGATATCGCACCGCCTGGACCAATTCTACAAGCCTGCGAGCCCTTCCGCCCACCCCGTTCGGGAAACGGGGATCCTTATGCTGTGGCACGAGGCGCAACAAGCCCGAGGTGGCCACATGGTTTCGGTTACCTATATCTATATCATGACGGTAAGGTCATTCCTCATTGTCGTACACGCACGAAATCTAACACTATATGATGAATAGATGTTCTATGAGACGCTTCCTCTGGAGGAACAAGCTGTCAAGGCGCTCTTCAGGCTCCTCTGTAACAACCTCTGCACTCGGCTGAATGTAAGGGATTCTAGGCGCCACCCATTGTTGTGGTACCCCTAACATCGTTTATTAGCATCGCGAAGAATCTATAGCGGATGATATAGCTCTGCATAATATGTTATCCGAATATGCGAAAGGGCAATTCAAGCAAGGTTTCGGTTTTGACTATGCAGGCGACCACAGCGAGCCTCCGGACAGGCATGGGGACAGAGTAAAAGGATTTGCAGAACTATTCCAGACTCAAAGGCACCCTCCCCCGGAAAAGGATGTCGAGGCTTGGTTGGATGCTGAGGTCTTCAGGTATGATCATCCCTTACCCGACAATTCGATGTGACTGAATACTATATCAGGAAAGGTAGTAGAACCTTCCCCGACTATGCAAACGGTGAGTGTGACCTCGAAGTCGATTATCCATATCAATCCTCATCAACGGTTATTGACGGTCAGACGTCATCTGGACTGACATTCGCGACACTGCGATTGGATGCATCACTGAATCGTGCACGAGAGAGGATTGGTGGTTCCATACTCGCAAACAACGCGTGTATGAAAATCCATCTGGAAACGTCAATATGAAGCACTACGGAATCTATGTTTACGCTTGTGGTGAGATTGCATACCAAGGAGTGCAAGTGCACCGCATGTTCGTTTATTATCTCGGGGTAAGCAGGGTATAGTTCCTTGCCCCATACATACTTCTGATGTGTCTACATCTCAGGTATTCTGCGGGGTGTCGAAATAAGGATTGCCGTGACTTCTTCCCGGATATCCCGCAAAGTCCATGAGCGACTGCAAAATGGAATTTTGGGTGTTGTCTTTTTGAAGTGTAGGAATAGTCCACCATCTTCCCCCCGTACCGAAACTTTGGCTTGTAGCATTTCGACTCTCTCTTGACTCAAAAGCGGACGTATGTGAAAACGGCCGTCCTTAGTGATTCCAATTCAGTTGGCAGATCAATCGCTCAATATCAACTGCCTCCCGTAAATCCAAACTTCATTGAAATGCCATGAGGACGTGAGTGAATGGGCGGAATACCTCCCCCCCACTATTAGCAGATCATTTTATTGGGTACGGCCAAATGAGCTCGGCTTTGTGTGAATGTCTCATTTGAAGCGTTTCGTCCCCTTACGTCGGACATAAGGGCAGGTAAAAATGGGGCGGTGGTTTCTCCCCACTGTACTGTGTCCGCACTATTTCGTCCTGTCTTTATCATTTTATCACAGACGACGCATGGGCGGGGCTATGGCGATGGGTACATTTGTTTTTTTGGTCCCTACTGGGTTCTCTCAACTGCTAGCATTAGCAGGAGAGACTTCAGTGGTGTCCTTTGCGACTTTCGAATGATTGGACCCGAAGTTCCAGAGTGGCCCATAGAATAGGCAACGACTAGTGTGCACCTTGGCCTTCATATAGAGTCTGCTTTAGCAGCGAAAGATATCAAATTAGATGATAAGTGGAATAAACGAGCGTGAAGTTCCATAACAGTGTCCTTCCAACAGGCGAAACGAGAGGCTCATAATCCAATAACAGGAGGCGACATAGAAAAGGGAGGGCAGGAGGGGTTTAGTAATGGGAAAGAAAAGAAAAGAGCGTCAACAGTCGGAACTCCGATATAACACAAAACCGCAGAATATTAAACAGAAATATTTCCAGATAGCATCACCCAGCATCGCACACATCACTGCAAAAGACTGTTGGTCGCCCTCTGTACATCGTACCCATATTTCTCAAGCGCTTCCACGGCTTGACTTCGGCTGAATCCCATAGCGGTGATCTGCTTAACCGCTTCAACGTCATCCTCGCTCGTGGGTGTCGTCGCTCTGTGTGCACCTTCTCTCGGCGGTGCAAGTGTTGGGGGAGGAGGCATGGTTTCTTGGTGTTTGTTCTTATTCTTCTTCCCGAACGGGAAACGAATCTATGAAGGCGTCAAGTCAACAAATATTCATAAAGATCATGGACGAGTAGCCTACGCTTAGCTTGGAATGTCTTGTAGGAGGCTCCTTCGTCCTCTCGTGGCCATCCTTTGACGATGTAGAAGGTCTCGGAGCAGGAGAAGTCATGCGGACGGGAGGAGACGCTGGGCGGGGAGCAGGTGAGGATGCCCGGCCCATCGAGGGTCGGGGTGACGACGTATCAACCGTCCTCGGAGACGCTGGGGCGGGGGATGTTGGGAATGGCTTTGACGGAGTAGCTTGGGCTTCTGTGGTACTGGGATTGGCCGAGATAGAGGTGAAAGATGATTCAAGGTTTAAATTTGGGCTATTATCGAATGCCGCAAAGGCGTCATCAAACGAGGTGGATGCAGTAGCTTCTGCTTGTGTGGTGCCGTTTGTGGTCGGAGCGGGTGCCGTTTGCTGCTGAGGGATAGCTGTCGTGCTAGGTAGGGCAAAGAGATCATCGAAGTCTGTTGTTGGGACAGCAGTGGTGTGTTGCGGTGCTGGCGTTGTTGGTTTTGGAACCGACGCTACAACAGGTCCAGGCTGAGAAGGAGCAGGCTGGGCGCTTCCAGCTGCACCGAAATCAAAACTATCCTCGAAGGCATCAAAGGAAAACTGAGCCGGGGTTGCCGATGGAGGGGGCGAGAAACCGCTCAGCGTTTCGTCGAAAGCGTTAACACCGGCGGTAGCGTTCGACTTGGTTGATTCAGAGGGCTGAACGACGGTTGGAACATCAAAAGGGCTAGATGTTGACTTGGGAGCTTCCGATACCGGGGCAGCGGGAGCATCGTTGGCCGTGAAGATGTCATCAAAGGAGGACTTGGGCTGATCAGGGGGTGGAGTGGCCGCCGCCGCTGTCGCTGTTTCTTCTACAGGGGGAGTCTGAGCCACAGAGGTGTTAGTCTTGTCCTTTGCCTTCTGCGCAACTTGAGCCAAAGGCGAGTCATCATCATCATCGTCCGATTCGTCGCTGTCGGATTCCTCAACCTCGAGTTCTTGGAGGTTCGTGCCTAGATCAGTCGTAGATGGTTCATTGTCCTGTTCCTTTTCCACATTGTTGCTGGCTACATCTTGGACTGGTGGGAAATGCACGGCGGCATCATCCAGAGAAGGAAATTTAGCTTGTGCGGCGCTGGTGGGATTGGGAGTCTCTGGACTTTCAGATCGAGTACCATCGGCAGTCGTAGGTGGCGTCACGAAATGCTCCGTCTCCGATGCGGTAAATGGCGAGGCTGGTGTAACTACTAGGTTAGCCGACGAACCAGTCAATAGGAGTTGGCGGAAGAATGACGTACCATTGTCCATGTCCCTCAAAACCGAATCACCATTCTCCTGGGCCGGCTTGAGCGATTGCTCTGCAGTAGGTACGGTTTCATTGACGCCGAAGAAATCATCAAACGAAGATTCTTGCACTGGCTTCACTTGATCATTCTGGTCCTCCGATGCTCCAGCGCGAGGGGAAGCTAACGGTGGTGCACCAAAGGGAAGGAATGGAGACTGAGAACGAGGACTGGGGGAGCCGGAAGACATGGCGAACCGGTCAAAGGGATTATTACTCTTGCTAGCTGCCACCGAGTCGGGAGAAGCAGGCAACGGGTGGGCTGCGGCAAGAGCGACAGAGTCTGGCGAGGTAGTACGTTCCAGCTCTGATCGTTCACTCAACTTGCTGAGCTGAGCCTCAGCTTCGTACGTCTCCTGGGTGGCGGCTTCCACCTCGGTATTGGCTTCCTCAAGTTCCTTCTCCACCTTGGCTTTCTCTGTTTCTTTGGTCGATAGCTGCTTGCGAGCAATGGCAAGCCGGCCCTTCTGCTGCTTCGCTTCCTTCTTGGCCTTTTCAATCTCGAGTTTAAGTTGATCCGCCTGTTGGCCAGCCTCGATCATACGTTTATGAAGATCTCTGGCTTCTTCCTTGTCGCGTAGGAAGACCTGTTCAATCTCAGCTTTCTCAACCCGAACGGCGCTGAGATCGCTCTCTGAGCGGATCAACTCCTCCCTAACCTTCTGAATTTCGGCTGATTGGCTCGTGTAACGTTCCTTGAGCTGCGATAGCAAGTTGGTCTCTGTGTCATGGGATGCTTTAGCTAAGGAGAGCTGCGTCTGGAGTGCTGAAAGTTCAGCCGCTTGGCTCGCAACGTTACTCTCCAGTTTGGCACGTTCAACCTTAGCGGTCTCCAAAGCCTTATTGGTGGATTGTAATTGGTTCCTCACGTTGCCCAACTCGGCGCTCTGGTCCTGGAGTGGAGGAGAAACCGCGCGGGGCCGATCTTCGTGGTCTTCTAGGAGGTCCCGGTTACCGGCTAGATACAGCTTTAATCTCAATCTCACGCTCTACTAGACTGGTCGACTTACTTGAGGCGAAAGGAGAGGAAGAGAAAGGTGATGATGCAAAAGGATCGCTGATGTTGTTCCTTGGAGGGATGGGAGGAACAGCCGTAGCAGCCGTAGCACCAGTACCTTGAGGTTGCAGGACAGCCATGGTACCAGTAGCCTGTGGCGACACAGCAGAAGCTGGAGGAGTGTCGTCCAAATCCAATAAATCACGCGCAGGCTCAGGCTGCGGCGCTGGAGCTTGGAAGGACGCTTGCTTCCGCAATGAGGGAGGCACTAAAGAAGGAGGTAGTTCCACAGGTAATGGTTGACCTGCAAGCTTCTTCTTGATAAGATGCAACGCAACAGCAAAACCATCGCGAGTTAGATGTCCATCTTTATTGACGTCAGCAAGATCCCTGCGAAGAAATGAACAGACTGGTCAAGGAAAGAGATGAAGAAACAAACCAGATTTGAGCCAGATCCTCTCCAGGAAGCTGTGATTTGAGCATAAAAGGCACGGCAGTATCTCCGTCGATGTACCCGATTCTCTTGGTGTCGAGTTGACCATCAAAGATGGCGTCTGCTTCCGCTTTCTCACTTGGACTGACATCCCAAGCGTAGTGGCCATTCTCCTGTGCGACAGGAGAGGCTCTGAACGGGACTGATCCTGATCCAAGGCGCGCAGGAAGTGTCGGTGCCCGAGGTTGGGGCGAGAGACCAGTATGGTCGGGAGCGAGATGCTGACTTTGACCCGTATACTGGGGCTGTAGGCGGCCGAAGTTGCTATTAACAGGGCTCATAGAGCTGCTGTTACCGGATAGGTGGGCCACAACAGGAGAAGGCGTGCCGGACCCTCCAGTCTGTTCGTATAATCCTGGTGGGAGCGCTGTCGGGACGAAAGAAATCTGTTGGGACATCAAGCCTTGGATGAAGTACATAGCAATCGTAAAGTCTGCTACATCGAGTCCCCCGCGGTCTCGCGTATCCGCTAGATTCCTGACCGAATGTCACCGAATGAAAAATCCGGCAAATATAGTTCGTGCTCACCATATTTGCATTAAAAGGTCGTTAGATAATTTTGACCTGAGGAAGATGTCCCGAGCCTTCTCGCCTACGGGAAAGGCTGTGAGTCCTCAGCGCCTTGTCTACACGAAGTGCCCTACCATTCAATAAGCCATTAACAGGACCTGAACGGTTAAAAATGTTCTGGAACTTGATCTTATCTTGGGGAGAGAGCGGAGGGAAGCCTGGAGTAGGAGACTTGGGAATCGACGCGCCCGTGTTCTGCTGGGGGATGATCGCGTAGCCCTCAATGTTTGGGAGGGGGGCAGCTGAGGACAAAGGTCAGGGTAGGTAAGAGAGGAGTTAGTAGAGGACTGACGTTTAGTGAGAAGGACAGGGGACGGCTTCTCGCCCTTCTGCGCGTGGGCAATGAGGCGCAAGGCCTTTGCAGCGCCAGTCTTCGAGAGCCATCCGTTGTTCTCCTCATCTGCAATACTCCAGATTTCTCCTAGCACTGGCCCCGGTAACTTTGCTCCACTGAAGACATTGACAGCAACGTCACCGGTGAGGATGCCAAGCTTCTGCTTGTCTGCTTGAGCGAATATTCTGTTGACGAGAGAAAGTTCAGCAGGAGTCGCACTAAAGATGGCGGACATGGTGTCCGAGGGGGGGAAAGGAGAGATGATTGGATGTGCAGTAGACGCTGTCCTCCATCATCTTTCCCTCAGCTTGGTGGGCAAGCTTCCCACGGTCCACAACCGACACTGGACTCGGAACCGCGCAGCAGCAAACCTGGGTAGTTAAAACCGGAACAGCCTTAAATATGTACACTCTTCTCCCCCGTGCCTTCTGCTGTTTATCTGAACAAGCTCAGAGGCGTGCTTGTCGGCGTCAAACCAAGTCACTGACGCACGTGATCGCTACGACGCGTTCAATTTCAACACTCATCACTCTTGTCTTTGAACCAACTATCTCTTTCACTTTTACCTCCTTGTAATCTAACTCTCAATGGAACAAGTCACGGCTTCCCTCGCTCCCTCCCGCACTGCCACCAAGTCCAATGTCCAGAGCTCCTCTCAGCAGGGAGCTGGCAGCGTCGCGAAACGGTACGCAGGCAATTTCGATTTGTGTTAAATGGTATCCTAATCTATCAACCAAGTCTCACTAATGAACTCATGACATTGATGGTACATTCGCATTGCTTCTTACGCCACTCCCATTGCTCACCCCCCGTTTAGATGTCTTCTTCTCCTGGAATTGTGAGACGACTGGACCTCTGCTAGCTATTTATATCACTGAAGCAATTTTCTAGTCCGCCTTCCCCAAGAACGACGGAAATCTGTTCGAGTGGGTTGGCACAATTGAAGGTCCTACAGAGACAGTAAGTGACCAGTCGCGTGAGCCCTCGGCCTTTCTCAAGAGCAATTTCCAGATCTACTCCGGCCTCAGCTTCAAGATATCAATTTCATTCCCTCCAAATTACCCATATGTCGCCCCCACCATCAGATTCGAGACGCCCTGTTTCCACCCCAACTTCGATATTAACAGTGGTGCTATTTGTTTAGACATCCTACAGGCAAGTTTCGGCGGAATCCTACATGGTTTCCGCGCCTAACGAATTCCTCCAATAGGATAAGTGGTCGGCTGTATACAGCGTCCAGACTATCCTCTTGTCTCTTCAGTCCCTCCTGGGCGGTGAGTTATTCCTGTCATTAATGATCGAAATTTTGACAACGGCCATGCGCAGAACCTAATAATGCATCGCCATTGAACCCGGAGGCCGCTTCTCTCTGGGGTAATCCCGAAGGTGCGTTTTCAATGAGGTTGATTGGCACAGCAGGCTCATCTTGATCCAGTCTTCAAAACCCAGTTGATGAAACACTACAACCCCATTAATAGTGACTCGGCTTAATGCCAGAGCCCTGCCGCCTCGTTCCCATTGCTCTTATACTCGCAAGTTGCATACGCTGTCGGAGTGTTGTCATCATATTGTCGTAATACTTTACATGTTTTCAATGGGCTTTCGGAATACATTCATACGTCCCTCGTCGAGATTGAAAAAAGGGGATCGATCCCGAAGTCAGACTTGAAGGAATATTACGAGTCGCTAACTTAATTTCCTATTAAAAATACATACACGCCGTACATAATACATTAGCGAACACCTGGCAACGAAAAATCAGTAAGATGTCGAGACGATACACAGGAAGCGATAAGCGGATCAGGGAATCGATGCATTTCAACAAGCACTCCACCCGCCTCCAATTTGTACACAAGGAGACTTTGTATGGGCAAAGTAGTTCGTGTCCGCCCATCGAACAAATTTCATCACATAAACATAACAAGACAGATGCTCACCTGTGCAAATCTACCAGCTAGCTATAAAGCGCTGAATACACACCCGGATTAGACCTGGAGATAAGAAAATGTTAGAAAAACGTAACAAGACACTGGATGCAAGGGGATCAGACAAGGCTGAAATCGATAAAAGACTCCACATGATGTTTTCGGAATGTGGTAAAGTATGGTATGTTTATTGAATCATCACTGAGAAGGAGAAAGGGCATGATACTCAACTGGACTATCGCTCCTGGTGGTGAGAACATGAACCAGGACAAGGATGAAGGAGAAAAAAAAGTCAGAAAAATTACAACCGAAAGGTATTGGTGGTCACGTGGGCACGGACATTATCTTGGCGAGATAAGATAACACGGCATTGATCAGTTTCACAAAAAGTAGAGCGATTGTAAATGATAAATGACGTGCGTTCCTTCGGAAGGCTACACATTACACATACCTCCGTCCCAAAAACTAATCCAACAAGAAGCGCACACAAATCAACGTCATGCAATCACTCCTCCGCTGGTCAATCGAACATTCAAACCCACAAGATGGCTCCGCACCAAATGACACACCCGTACCGAATCAGAAATTAGATCCCGGGATCATCGACATGATTTTGGGAAAGCCGGATGCGGTGCAAATGAAGGAAGATGTCACTGCTGCGACAGATGTGAAAAAAAGCGAAGATGACCGGCTGGCGGCGTTGGATCATCTAGAGATGGTGAGTACGACCAAACCTGATGTCGGTCTGTACCAATCTCCGTGCGGTTCCCAGCTTGTCGAACATATTGATAATGCTAACGGTAAGTGAGATGATGTGCATTCTGGTGGTTAATGGGATTGATGATTAGTCGTGAAGATCTCCAAAAATTGGGTCTCTGGCAACCACTCGAATCACTGTTAACATCGCCAGAGTCGTCAACAGAAATCAAGGTTCAGGTCCTTTGGGTGATAGGCACTGCTATTCAAAATAACCCAGCCGCCCAGGATGTGGTACGTGTAATAGGAAATGTACGACACGGGATAAGAGAGACTCAATTGACATACAGTTTCTCACATATGACCCCCTCCCTACATTACTTGGCTTTCTGAACCCAAATTCGCCATCATCAACATTGGGTGCCAGGGCGAAAGCTCTTTATGCGCTCTCTGGTTTGCTCAAACACAACGCTGCTGCCGTTGCAAAGCTCGGAAAACCTGGAATTGATGGTTGGCTCAAGTTGCGTGAAGCCTTACAAGGTATGATCATCCACCCTACGCCTTTTATATATAACATTTTACTCAACAATCGATAGACCCCGAAATATCTGTCCGGAGGAAAGCAGTATTTCTCCTCAATTCTTTGATTCTGCCTACTGCACCGAATCGAACGACCGTTCAACATCCTCCTCCTCCTCCTCCTCCTCCTCTTCTCATTGCTTCACAGCCAGCTATTGCATCGTCTGCAGAAACCGTCACCACACACGAGACGCCGGCGACTACAGTTGCATCCGTAACTTCGGTTACGGCCCGTCCCTCTGGGTCATTGTTAGCCACCTCAGCCGGACTTGGTCCAGACTTACATACCGTCGACGAGCCCAATGCTAACGACCCTGGTCCCATTCATGACAATTCGCACGCTGCTCATCTAAAGGATCCTTCGCGGAGCGATACATCAGGAATCTCCCTCGAAGCGTTCAAGACATATGGTATCATCGGGGCTGTAGTTTCAGCGGTAACGAGTCCACTACCGTACGGTGAAGATGGGGACAATGATAAACCTGATACTGATTTTGAGGAGAAGTCGATGCAGTAAGTCATCAGTTCAGCGCGTTAGGGGTGTTATTAATAACCAATCAATCAAGCTTGTTCCATACATATGGAGTATCATGTCACGGGTCTTTCCTTGACGAAGAGAGGAGTGTTTTGCGACAGTGGGTTGAGAAAGAGGGTCAAGGGACTGATGATCTGGCGCAGCGATGGAACCTTTCAACCACTGAGCTGGAGGCCTTGATGCAGCGGCTCGATCGGGTGGGTTGAACTTAATCACTGTCGTCGGCTCTACTGCCGGTCTATTTACACTCAAAAACTACATCGAGTGCTGAGTGCCTGAACCGAAATCTCGCTGTTGCTTGACAACACCGATCGTGAAGTTTATATATATGTAACAATCAATGTGCTATCGAACAGACTACATATATCAACTTATACTCGAGCTTTCCCCGACAACCGGTGGCTATTGATGTTCTGGTTTGTGGATAATGAGCTTGGGAATCTAAGTCGAATGGGGTTGAGCGATTCTGATCGTGGGACCTGAGGCCTGAATATGGGTCTGTTGACGACCAGTTGTTTCTGAGATCAAAATATACCAAATCATATAGAGTTGGCTCTAGACTGTCATCCCTTGCTCACTCATTACAAGGTAAGAAGCTCGGGTTCCTCACGATCTTCAGCGCTGACTTGGTAGTGTCGGCAGGCTGGAGTTCTGACTACTTCCTTGAAGGGTACATCTACTGAACACCGGTTGTTTGGGTAGACCCCAAGCCATTCCTTTTCCTGAAGTTTTTGTGGGTATCCGAAAATCTGGAAACGCTTTGATTAAACAATTGACGCAAATTCACAGACATCCGAGGAAGACTAGCCGCTCATTATGCCGCGCAGACCGCCACCAAGTTCATTACGTTTAGTTCCTGGCCCATTACCAGCTAGGAGGTGTGTCGGGAGTTGAATATGGGTCATAAGAAAAACTCCACTAATAGTTTTGATCAATCTAGTGTCCTCAAACATTCAATGCCATCTGTTCCCAGACCCACTCTTCTGGCACCAGCATCCAGTTCGCGCGGACCAAGTCCCTGTCTGCGGCAGATACCGTCGACAGAGGGGTTACCGCGAGTAGACACGCAGGGGTTCGCAGGATCACAGAGTCCTGTAATGAACGGGGGCTCGCCAGTGTTGGCGCTGGCGCCTACACAACGGACATCTACACCAAAAATACAGCGGGGACCATGGGATCACTCCGGCACCATTCCGCTGCCGTTTGACGTGGAAAGTATGATCACGCCGTTGAAGCCGGTCGCACTGCGGTAGTGATCACCGAACTGAACGTTGGGTGTGGCTGGATGCGAGGAAGATGGTTCCTCCCCTGACGACGACAGGCCCTACGATACCCCGTTACGAAGACGATGTGCTTCGTGGCTTCTGAGAAATTCATGGAGAGTTGTATGTAAGGAGGCACCGAGGCGTGACTGTAACCGTGGGAACGGCTAGTATTGTTCTTGTTGGGTTTTGAGGACATGTGGGGGATTTGCGCTGGATGCAACACGTGTGTAGATACTGGTAGTAGAATATTGCTCAAGAAAGAGCTGAAATGTAGTGAAAATACGAAGAAATGAGGGAGGGAAGCAAGTGTGACATGATAGGGTGACTATTCGGAAGAGCTTGAAATTGGATCTCTTCCCTTAACACTTTTCTCTGCCCATTTCCTTTCTCCTCTTCAGGTCAACCACTCTTTCTCAGTCATGACCAGTTCTCCTCCAGATATCTCTACCCTTTCGCTCTCCGCCCAGCAACGTCTTCATGACAGTTATGATTACGAAGGCACCGCAGCCAGGCAGCAGTATCATTTCAACACTACCCAGGGCCTCCAGCAGTCTCCCTATAACCCCATCTCGAGCCTCGGCCAGTCTCCTATCAAGAGCAAGTCCGCAATCCGCGCAGGGCTGCCCTCGGTATGTTTTGCGCCCTGATCATCACCGACGATCCACTCATCTTTCCTCCCCAGCAATGGCTCGATAACAATTCGCCCGACAGCCGCTCCTTGTCCCCACACAATAACTCTGACTTTTCTTCCGCTGGCGGTTCTCCACCTATGGGACATCTGAGTGCTCCTCCCCCTTCCACGATGCCGGCTGTCAGTCCAACCCAAAATTTGGACGACGAGATCATTCCAACCGCCATTGTTATTAAGAATATACCATTCAATGTAAAACGCGAAACTCTCCTAGGCATAATAGTCAGTACTTCCTCTCTCGCTCTCTTGGGTCGTATTGATTATTTTTCACAGGAATCACTGTCGATTCCTACACCCTACGCCTTCAACTATCATCTGGACCAAGCTGGCTCATTCCGTGGCCTAGCCTTTGCCAATTTCCGCCAGGCAGCTGACGCTGACGCCGTCGTCGCCGCTTTGAATGGTTTTGATGTTCAAGGAAGGAAGCTCCGTGTCGAGTACAAGAAGGTGCTGCAGGCCGGAGAAAAAGAAAGGATTGAGCGGGAAAAGGCCATCCGCAGGATGCGCTCCATGCAACTTGAGAAGGAGCAGGCCCAGCAGCAAAGCAGCCTCAACCAGCTCTACGAGGATTACGGATCTACTTTACCTTCCGCCTTCAGCCCTCCCCGCACCCTATCCTCTAGCTACCAGAACCAGTACTCGCCCCCTTCCATGCCCACTCCCCAATATGGGTTGGGCATCAACTCCGCTCCCGCGGTCCCAACAGCCCCACAGCCACCTACCACCCCCGCTTCCGAGAAAGCATCGAACGAGCTTGACATGAATGATCCCTCTACTCTGGAAATCTATTCTAGGATTTTGTTATTCAAAGATGATCCCATGCGAGACGAGCTTGCGTTCTCGAGGACGCTCAACCCCAAGCAACGAAGGGTTGTTCACCTTGTTGCCCAGAAACTCGGTGTCTACCATTACTCTGTTGGAGAGGGCGACGAACGCTATGCCGTTGTGACCCGCATTGACCCTCAAAAGGTGAGTTAACAAATTTCGACAGGCGGATCGGGATGCTAACTGCATTTGGAAACTCATTTGTCATTTCTTGTCCAGCAGCAGCAATCGACCCAGAGGGCCCCGCACACACTTACTCGCACTCCGTCCGCATACCTTACTCCCACCAGTCAAGTTTCATCGGCTACGCAATCGTTGCGAGTGAAGAAGTCCATGCCGGATATGAAGACTCTTCATTCCCAGGCGCCTCGACTTCATCCCCGTGCCTCAAATGGCAACATTCGCGAGGGCTATGCAACTATTGCCTCACCTTCTCGCCGAGTCTCGACCGGCTTCGGCTCCCTGTTTGCAAGCAGTCCCTTTGGCGGAAGCGCGGTTCCCCCTGTTCCGACCCTCCCATCTGCTATGAATTCCGTTAACTTGAACGGGAATGCCAACAGTCCCCATGAGTCTCTCAGCAACGTCGTTCGCCAGCCTCGTGGCCCTGGCATTGGAGGATTCCAGAGGAGGGAGAGCAGGACTGCTACCGGAGAGCCCACTACGCAGACCAGAGGTGTGCTTGACGCTACGACTTACGAACCTTTGGAAGTCTGATCGTCTGGGCGGTTGCAGGTCGTTCAGATAGTCTTACCGGTGATGACGGCCGTGGCGATTGAAGCTTATGCGTAATATAATCAAGCGAAGCGTCGTCGCATTCTTCGACCAGTTTCTTTTCTCATTTGAGAACGTTATTCGCCTCTTCTCTTGGTGTATTCTGTATACTTGCCCCTCGGTTGTTTCGCCCCCACTATCGTTCTGAATACTTGTCACAATACTTGTTCTTCGCATGGAGAAAAGCAGTCTCTCTTTACCCTTCTATTTTTTTTCCTGTCCTTGTGTTTCTTCTCTGTTTTCCCCCGCCATCTTAACTGGAATCACTCTGCAAAAGTTTCCCTCCTATACTATACATCCGCTGCTTGTTAAATCTATGCTCCCTTTTACTGGTTTTTTGCCCTCACGCTCGTTTTAACCCTCCTTCCTCCATTGCTACTCCTACTCAAAACTCAAATGGCCTGTGCATATATTGAAAACGACTCCTTTTGTCTATGGTTCTTGGTCTCGATAAGTGGCGATTGACTCAGTCACATAGATTCTCTTTTGTGTAATTCCTTGACACCCCTCTACACTACTGAAGCGTGATTACCTTTTGTACTGGTGCCCTTATTGAGAATGTCTCATTTCGGCTACCCTCCCCGGGCAGGGATGACAACTTGTGTAACGATCCATCTCATACTTACAGAAAACTCGATACATGGGCGTGTTACTTTATGTTATAGGACGTCTGAAGCCGCTCAAGGTCCGCCTTGGAATGATCGGCGACGTGCAAAACATATCAGTAACGGTGATGAAATGACTTTCATAATGTTTTCGTATGCATCATTGGCTAGCGAGAGTTACATGGCATTGGATTGGTCTCCAAGTAACCCAGGAGTCCTTTTCTTGTACTATTCCCATGCAGCTGATATAAAATAAATATCTGGGACTCTCATCAACCAGGGACATAGACGACAGGCAACCATATTTGATGCACCTCGAGATAATAAAACATGTGGTATACGGCACTCTCGTATTCAATCTCCCCACAAACAATACATAATTGCATTTTTAAGTACTCGGAATTAACATCCCCAAATGGGTTCTCGTAGACGCGTCGCTTGCGGGTATGGAACCATCAACCCTTCTTCGTGTATGGTTTGACAGTGCACTGAATTGTGATGTTATGGATGTCACCCGAGGTAGAATTCGTTTAAACCCGACTAATACGCTTTTGCGGCCCAGGACTTTACTCTCACCATTCGCATATTCGGTTAAAACTCCCCGAAAGGGTTATGGCCCCCCTCGTCGGAAGACGTCATAAACAAGGCACTCTCGGGCATCTTGGAATGGGGGAAGGTGTTTTTCGGGTTTGGAATAGATGAGTGAATCCCTTGACCTTGACGTAGCTATCTGGAGGCCGGCCCGTGTTGCCTGTGTAGTTAATCGAAGCCTTGACGAAGCTGCATATTCGAGTAACATATCGCTTAAGGTGATGTTGCCTGTTGTAGCTTCTTCCCAAATCGGCGACTCGAGCGCAAATCCAGTTATATCACAGCGGTGATACGCATACCTCCCCCTGGCAACTACTTTCGGAGGTTATTACAAGAGAGCCTTTTTAAATTTTATTATTGTTGTTTTAGAGCCCCGGAGGTTCAAGGAGGCCAGAAGAGAGCCTGGGCGGCTTGTTCCTCTGGAGGGTGGGCCCTGTAGAGCATTTGCATGTTCGACGATATCAAATCTAGAGTGTATCGCAGTTCTGGTCATTATGAAAAAGTCGAGCCTATGATATTGAAAGGAAGGGGAAGCAGAACTAATGTTCTTGAGGAACTGTTTACTAGCGGTGGGGATGTTTGCTGCGTAGAGGAAGTCGGTCCACATGGACATGGACGTCCACTACACCATCCTTTGGTTCTCTACGGTAGTCACAAGGCTCGAAGGGCTGACATTTGAAGTCCCAGTATTAAGGGTCTTATTCCACACACGGCCACTTTAGTGCATACTACCATAGTGACCCTTTTGAAGTTCCCAAAAGCAGAGTTCTTTTCCTGGTTCCTGCGGCCAAATTCTTTCGGCTGTTCCATGTATTAGAAGCTTGGAACACCCCCTCAGGGAGTTAACTGTGTAGGCAGGCAGTTTGACGGATATCGAGATCATTTAAAGCGGCAATGCGGAGGAGGACAAGGCAGAGAGACTCGAGGCGTGGGGTGAGGGATATAGCGTCTGCGTGGTCAGGCCATAGATTTGTTCAAAGCAACCAGACGCGCTTTCAGGTGCTTGATGGAGCCATCCAGACTGTCTTTCCAGGCGGTAGTGCGTCACCAGGTGAGATTAGTCTATGAATTTCTCTTCCTTTCAAGGAGTCGAGTTCATCAAAGATCGGGGGCCGTCAGATCAGCACTGCACCATTAACGCCTTCTAGGGGTGTTGGGAGCTGTCAGGTTGGTGGTAATGTCCTTCATTGCCACAAGAGCAAGTGTCATATTGTACAAGTCTTCTGGAACATCACCTGCCATAGAAGCAGGGGCATTCCGTAGTGCAGGTCTTGGTCTACGACAAATATACCTTTCGCCTTTTTCCGTTCGAACTTCGGGGAGGAGGGGGAGGGTTGCAAGGGAGACACCCTCTACAGCAAAGACAGCACCGACGACAGCAGAAACAGAGAGTAGGAAAGGAGGATCTGGTGGCTTGCCAGCCAGTCGACGGGAACACCGATGCGTGGGGTGTAGGTACGTACAGTGAGATATGGCACAGTTTTGGCAAGTTTATCCCAACGATCGTCAACCCTCATTATGCGCATCTTGTTTATAGCCATGTCAGCGCTCAACTTCCCCGATGTCTGTGCAGACGTGTATGGGGTAGTGAATCCGTGCATATAACCATTGGCAGCGCCGAACATTTCTTCGGTTGGGGTTCGTCAGTCCGTATGATGCGATGCAAGAACCGCAGTGCCCGGGATTTGAAGAATAGTAACGTGATATTGCAGCGGGAAGGGTTAATTCTGTTCTGCTTTCCAATTTCATCTCGAAACATGGCGATGATGGCATCAATTTTGGAAGTGATGTGACGAGGGTGACAGGAGATCAAAAAAAGTGGAAATGAGCTTCCGCAGTGGACATCATTGCCATGACCTCTGTGCAGACAATAAACGTTGTTGCCCCCCCTCTCGACAAAACATACGTTCCCCCCACACCATCGGGCTCCCGTCTCTCCCGTAAGTCTCTCGAAATTTTATCCCGTACTAGGCTAAATCGCTTCTAGCGCCCCATCCGGTTGGACATAGAACCCTTCTACCTGTTGGGCCTGCCTATCTCAACCATCTCAAACTCTCTCTAAAACATGCGCACGATTTTGACGCGCTAGATAAGCACCTCGAAGAGGAATTGCAAAAGAAATTGGCAAAGGAGGCTGATGGCGCGAATGGCGAAGACGATCTTGGTGTTGGCGAAGAGCCAGAGACGGACGAAGTTCTGAGCCTTGATCCCAAGGAATGGAAGGTAAGCCTGCTTGGCATTCCATAGAAATATTTAAGATCTAATTGATCCCATCTAGAAACACGACTATTATGCCGTACTCGGTCTTTCGCATCTTCGATGGAGAGCGACCCCGGCACAGATCAAGATCGCCCGTGTGTACCCACCACTGTGCAATGCCTTATTTCGTGGTGCTTAAAATGTCTGAATTAGATCGTAAAAAGGTTCTCAAGCACCATCCTGACAAGAAAGTCTCTTCCGCAACACCGCCCACGAACTCGCTGCAATTTTCTGCCACCAACACTAATGATGATGCCTTCTTCAAGTGTATCTCAAAGGCGCACGAAGTGTTGAACAATCCCGAAAAACGCCGTCAGTTTGACTCTGTGGATCCCCAGTTTGTCGAATGGGAGGAAGATCTACCCACCTCATCGGTCAAGGTCAGTCGAACGGATGTTAAAGAGAATTCATCACCCTAACCCACCTCAGAACCAGAAAAGCCTTGATTTCATCAAGACATTCGCTCCTATATTCGAGGAATACTCCCGGTTCTCTCGCGTACAGCCTGTGCCCGGCCTCGGCCACATTGATTCAACGAAAGCAGAGGTTGAGGGTTTCTATGATTTCTGGTACAACTTCGATAGCTGGAGGAGCTTCGAGTGGTGGGATAAGGAAGTGAATGAGGGCAGTGACAAGTATGTCCTGATATCATATTGCCACTGCCAAATTCTCATGACATGCTCCGCAGCCGTGATGACAAGCGGTACACCGAAAAGAAGAACAAGACGGAACGTGCGCGCAGAAAGAAGGAGGATACCGCTAAACTTCGTGGCCTCGTAGACTTGACCTTGGGGCTTGATCCTCGTATCAAGCGCATCAAGCAGGAAGAGAAAGAGGCTAGGGAGGCTAAGAAGCGCGGAAATACTCCAGGAGGCACTGTCAAGAAAACAAAGGAGCAGGAAGCAGAAGAGAAGAAGAAACTAGAAGAGGAGGCTCGCAAAAAGGAGGAAGAGGAGAAGGTTCGTCAATATTTCGTTGGGGGTGTGAGTATCACTGATCTCCCATCACCAGGTTGCTCGTGCCGAGGCGAAGAAAGCCAAAGCTGCTGCTGCTAATGCAGCCAAGAAGGCCAGGAGAGCAGCTCGGGCTGCCGAGGGTGGAGGTGATGAGTAGATGTTAATTACTTGTCATGTGACCGCGTAATTGAGATTGTCGCGTCGCAATCCTACATATACAACCGACCATTGCTGTTTCTCGCAATCTTGCCGTGCCTTTATGGTTTACGGCTCGGGGTACCCTGCACTCGAGGAAGGGGGAAAAGGCTAGCATCAATCAACGGTATGAAGTCGGAAACGTTTCAGCGTTTCAGTTTATCGCTCGGACAGAACTACATCCTCCATTGAAAGGTTAAATATTAAATATTGAGGCTTAAGGTACCTGCTCGAAGTTCTGTTCTTGATGAAGTCCATAGGCCCTAGCGTCACGTGGTGCTCGACCAATCGTGTTCCAACAAGGCAAGAATGAAAAAGGTATGTTTCCAAAAATAGAACGAACCTCTGAACGTTCCACCACAGAACTATCTCAGTCTTAACGATATCTCTCGTCCACACTCCTGCCAATTCCATTTGCTGCAAAAATGCCTGGATCAGCTGCTGTTAACGCTGCTATATTCACAGCAGGTGCTTTGCTTGGAGGCGGAATTGCGGCTGTTGTAACGAGTAAAAAGAATCAACAGCAACAGGTGCTGCCGACTCGACCCGTACCTATATCTGTGCCAGCGCCAACTCCAGTCCCTGCGCCTGTTGTGCAAGTTGGTGCAGGCGGGAAGCCGAGGTTCATAGAGAGTGAGCAGATGATCGTGTCTCCTGTATTGAAGTATGGACATCCTGGTAGGTGGTGAGGATTTGAATTTGAAAAAATATTGATGTGGTGGGTTTGGTATAGGTCCTGTATCGGATTTCATTCAGAGGCAAGCCTACGTTGCTGCATACGATAGGCGGTTGCGGCACCCCGCTTGGGTACGTTCCACCTCAGGTTCCATGTGGTGGTGGTAGCGTATTGAGACGGTGCGATTTGTAGACCGCTGAACACCTTACACTTGCGTCACTGGGAAAGTCGCGAGTCTCCCCACCTGAGGAGAGCGGTGGTGATAGAGCAAATTCTACTTTCAAGGAGGACGAATCGTTACCTGTTACGTTCCGTTCGAGGCTGGCAGACTATTTCAGGAGTGGGTATGATCGGGGACACATGTGAGTACTGCCGTATGGAAGTTTGGGGAATATAGTGTGCTCATTTAGGGGTCTCGTGTAGGGTACCGGCTGCGGATGCAAAGATTTCGCAGGTGGGCGCGTTCTTGGAGATTTTCAGACGGCTAACTGAAGGTGAATGGATTTCAGGAAGCTATGAATGAGACATTCTACTTGTCCAATATTGCACCGCAGGTTGGCGATGGCTTCAATAGACATTGTAAGTGAAAGTGAATTGCCACCGAAAGCTAAAATCCGGACCACGCTTTACAGATTGGGCTTACCTTGAGGATTGGTGTCGCCGCCTGACTGGCAACTTCGAAGACGTCTATGTCTTCACTGTGCCCTTGTACCTGCCCAAGAAGGACACGGATGGCAAGTGGCGCGTGGTATGTCCTTTTGTCACGAGGATGCATATTTTTGAAATTAAAAAACGCGTGCAGACTCACGAAGTTATTGGTAACCCGCCGAATGTTTCTGTCCCGACTCATTTCGCCAAAGTGGTGTTGGTGTCGAAGCCCTCATCGCCCTCAACTCCTGATAAATTGGAAGTCTCGACGGGGGCTTTCGTTCTTCCTAATGCGGTCATTCCGGACGATACTCCGTTGACAAGTTTTATTGCACCTGGTAAGCGGTCTAATGCTGGAGACGAAATGTAAAGTGGCTAATGTTTAAATACAGTGGATGCCGTGGAGCGTGCCGCCGGCTTGACACTTTTCTCCAATGAGGTCAAGGCAGGATCGAAACATATCTGCCAGACTACTAACTGTGAGGTCCTTGTGAGGCGATTCGATGATACACGGAAGAATGTCAAGAAGATTGGTGCTCCCAAATCATAGTCATTTTCTTAATTTCAATTAGGTTCTAATATATGAATGGATAATATTAGATGGGTGGGACAATATTAAGCAGGTCATTAGTACAAAGCGAGATCAGAAATCCGAGAGCATATCCTTCACGTTCCCCCAGTAGTCCTTGTCTAACCGTTGTTCGATTTCTTGCTTGGTCAACCATGCGAAGTCTTGGATTCCTTCTGCAGGTCGGACCTGGCCAGCCATGATGTGAGCTTTGTAGAAGAACACAACGTCCTATGGTGGGTGAGATAGGGTTATCAGTAATAAAAGACAAGGTGCGCACTTCTGGAGCAGATGGATCGGACTGGGGTGGTTTGTAGACACCGATGGGAGCACGGCTAACAATCCAGGTATCAATACCCTCGCCGCACTCGGCGTGAAGGTCTTTTTGAGCGGCCTGTAACATGTTAGGATGTCAAGTGAATAGACTTGGTGAACGCCTACCTGGTGCAAGAAGTCGGTCGTTTCGACACCTCCCTGAGGGAACCTCCACACGTCTTTGCCGTTCTCCTTTGACTTGAGTAGGAGATACAGGTTACGTTCTCCAGCTCGGTCAAGGCTCTTAATGTCACCCGACTTGTCTGATGGGTGCTCTCTGGGAGCTAACGACTCGCCTTCACCCTCTTGCTGAGCCAGCAGTTTGACGGCGGCCTTGTCTGCCTCTACCTTTGCGAGATCCTGGTAGTCATCCTGGACAAAGGTCGGGCCAAAGGAAGCCTTCTCGCGGTCTTTCTCTTCAAGGTTGAAGCGAGTCTCAAGCAATGAGCCTTGCTTAAAGTAGAAGTCATAAGGGAAAGGTTGGTGGAGTGCGCGGCGGACACGAGCCTGGTAGGTGTAGTAGGCATTTTCAAAGGAAGTGGGAGAGCGGGTGAGGATGGGTGAACGGTTGAGGATGATGGCCGTAGAGAGACGTGGTTTGGGCTTTTTGGAAAGGACCGGCTGTGGACGGGAAGTCTCTGTAGACGAGGCCTCTGTTGCAAGAGTCCGACTCTGCGGAGTGCGTCTTACTAGAGCAAAACATTAGCTATGTTCTTCCGTCAAATAAAACACGTACAGCAGGAAATTGCCTGTCGTCTGAACATCCTCGCTACTCACTCCAAATACCCGACGCGCCCAATTTTGCCAATGCGCGACGTCACGTGTATGCGTGGGACCCTCTTTCTTCTTTCGTCCAGCCTCCGTCGCTCTGATCTCAGCGGCCGGCCGTCTGGCTAGTTGAGTGCAGTAATGTCTGTTGCTCTCGTATCCAGTGTCTACCTTGATGAGAACTCGACAAAGATACGTAACAAGACTGTTCCCTGGGAAGTATGTCTTCATGCAGAACATCATGCTGGTTGGCAGATCCTGACTCCACCTTAGGCATACCAACGCGCGGACCTGATCACTGTCGAAGAGCTTGGGTTGATCAAGAAGGTTGACCGTCAGCCCCGTACGCGCGTCGAATCTGTCCTTCTCTCAGAGGGTAGCACCTATGCACAGCTATACCTCAGCCTCCTCAAGAAGGTCAACCGGAACGATACCCAACAATGTCTTCTTGTATGGATCGCCGATGCTTTGACGGGTGAGTGCAAACGCGCGTCATGGAGAAATCGTTGGCAGGAACTGATGGGTTCCAGACCACGAAGAACGCATACCGCTGTTTACGAGGACGAATAAGGCTGATCCCGATTTGCCATATCTCCCACTGCTCAAGTATATCTCCCCTTCCGGTGTCGTTATTCCCGCCCTGAAGCATTATCAGATCACTTGAGGCAACGGACGAGTTCGTGCAACTCAAGGCTGCCCAGATACTTACGGTCCTTCTCAGGTCAGTTTATCGAATCGCCGTTGCTGCTATGGCTCATCCTTTCTTAGTGTCGGAGAATCTGGCGCACTGCAGCAGTACCTACAACCATTCCTTCAAACCCTTGCGCAGTTCGTCACAAACCCAGCCCCACACAAGCGGGATATCGGCGTTCAGTGCTTGGAGTGCCTATTGGCGAGGTACCAAGTCCGCCAGGCAGTTTGGGCAAACTCAGCCATTGTACCAGGGTATGCATTTATGATTGTATGTTCTTGCATAAGTGTTCACTATTCCCCAAAGACTCCTAGACATGCTCAGAAACGCTCCCGGTCCGCAAATAAGCTACCAGGTCGTATTCTGCTTCTGGCTCTTGACCTTCGAGCAGAACATTGCCGAGCAAATCGATAAGTAGGTCATCTCGTTATTGGAATCCAATCCCGACATTTATTCTATTGCAGAAAGTACGATATCATTCCTGTGTTGGTCGAAGTTGCGAAGAGTGCAGTTAAAGAGAAAGTCATCCGCGTCGTTGTCGCCACCTTCCGGGTTTGTGTCTTCGTCGTGCTCCAGTCCACTCCTATTGACATTCGTGAAAATAGAACCTGGTCACCAAGGCACCATCATCCAACCTCCCGGCCATGTTTGTGGCACAATTACTACAATTCGCCAAGAATCTGTCGCAGCGCAAGTGGTCCGATGAGGACGTCGTCGAAGACGTACAGTTCTTGAAGGAAGAACTCACAAACCATTTCCAGAATCTCACGTACGTTGGTTATTCTTTCTATATCGCAACAGGAGACCTCACTGAAGACACAGGACATACGATGAGTATACCTCTGAGTTGGCCTCCGGCCACCTGTCGTGGACTCCTGTACACGAGTCAGACGACTTCTGGAAGGAGAACGCAACAAGACTGAATGAGAAGGACCATGAACAACTCAAGTACACTTCAGGCTCTCCTTCCCCTCCTCTAATTAACTAACATGAATGTTCAGGCTCCTAATCCATATTCTCAATACCTCAGCAGATCCTAATATCCTAGCTGTTGCGGCGAACGATATCGGACAATACGTCAAGCACTATGACAGGGGAAAGAAGTAAGCTTTGATTCGCATCGCCCATGCTGCGGAGGAACTAAACTCCTTCGTCATAGGTTTGTAACTGATTTGGGTGGTAAAGCCCGCGTAATGGAATTGATGGCGCACACAAATCCCGATGTGAGGTACCGAGCGCTGCTCTCCGTCCAGCAGCTTGTGAGTCAGCCGTGGTTAGCTGCTTAATATCTTTTCCTTTGTATTGTAACTCTCCTCTTCGACACACTTAATAACCCTTTCGTGATCGACAAGTATATGCGAATGCCCAGTACCTCAGGAGGACACCAAAATCTCCGCGACGATATCATATTCCTTTATGATCTGCGCCTTTTTCTTATCCCCCTGCAGCCTCCCTCCAGGCTGAATCTCAAACCCACTTGATTGACCAGAGATTTCCCCACCTTCACCGAGGTCAAGTATTCTGACGCCTCCTACGTTATAATACCCCACACGCAAGGGAACGTATGTCAACTCGAAGTCATGCGACGCATAGAGCCGTGGCTGGTTTCCACCCTCTCTTTCCTGATCCTCTGAATCCAAGGAGTCGATCGTTGAAGTGGAAGGGTGTGATGTGTGAGCACTCATGGATAGGGAAGGCGCAGCGGGAGGATGCGGGGGTATGACTCGGGGTGTAAGAGTCAGTGGCGGCAGCGTAAACGACGACGCTCCAACAGGCACGACCACACCTGCCGTACTTGATACAGAAGCAGATGCTGCATTGAGAGGATAAGGTGGTGGATAAGTCACCGAACCCTCTTCCCCAGGCAACCCTTCGCCGTCACCGGTTCCGCCTTCACCATGTGTGGCATAGAAATCTGGATTCTCCTCCCGAGGAGATGCAACCAGGAGTTTCTGGCGTGCAAGGGTATAGTTGAATGCTCCGGGTGAAATGGGGTTTCCTGGTGTCCCCCGGCTGGATGTGGCAGTGGGTGTTGAGAAGCCCGAGCTGAGGACGGAGAGGGATGAGCGTGGGCTTGTTACATCTGATCCTTGTGTTATTTGTGATGTAAGACTTTGGATTTGGGAGTGGTGCGATAATGTTGTCGAGGTTGGAGAAAGAGTCATACGAGGCGTGCTATATCCTGTTCCTGGTCCACCACTTGTATTGATAGTAGGAATACGAGGCGGGATAGGGACCGCTGGAGTAGAAGCGGTAGGTAGAGGGAGAACGTGTTGGATCGCAAAAAGTAGTGTGCGGTTTGCGGGCCCTTGAGTGGTTGTACTGATGTGTAGTGTGAACGGAAGCGTGAATGGTTCCTCGACTTTGATGGGAGACGGGAGACTGTCACGGAGAGTTAGATGGGCCTCAAGCGTTGGAACAACGGATGGACCAAGTTGTTGAGCAATTTGACCTTGAGGAACTGGAGCAGGGGATTGTGGGCGGCGTGGAGGTGGAGTACTTGGCCGGGATTGCGGAGTTGGTGATTGAGGACGAGAGGGGACGGGCGCTCCGCGTTTAAGGTATGGTGGGACCGCAGATGCGGGGTGCGAATGTTGTTGTTGAGGCTGCGATGTAGTTGATGAAGGGGGTCCTGGATTGATAAGAGGAATCCGACGTGTGAGCATGCTTGTAAGCAGTCGCCCTGGTTCGCCGTATGACGACCTCCAAACGATATTCAATCTGCCGAGAGGGAAGATACTTCCTGGCAGATGAACCGCAAGAGGACGTATGGCAGATGTTAAGGTCGGGGAAAGGATGAATATATATTGCCGAACATCCTGGGGGTTCATTAAAGCCAGCGAGCCAGAGAAGACAGACTGTCCGTCGTCAGTGATGTTGGAGTCTTGGACTTGCCATTCGTCCGTTGGCTCAAAGGATAAGCGTTCAAAATGCATGCTTTCTTGAGTAACATTTTGTATGTGCACTTCGAGGAAAATCTTCTCGCGCTCGGAAGGGGTGAGGAGAGCTGTTGGTGATCGTACTGGGTGTACCTTTGTCTTGACTGCTAAAGGGTTCGTGACCTGCGTTACAAATTAAACAATCAGTCGACTAATTGAATAGAAAGAAGTGCGGCGACGGACAATGAACTTGTAGAACTTGCGGAACGTCTGTAGGCCAGGGTCATGGGGATCTTCACTTGCGCCTGGCATTGGTCTGATATTTGGTGGTAACCGATAGGTCACTGTGCAAGCAAGAACATGCTGCCCGAGTTCCTTTATCTCGTGGCTCACAATACACTCAAGCGTATCTCCCAGTGCGAGGGTTCTCCCTTCTGGTTCGGAGGTTTGAAAGAGAAGGGTCTTGGATGTTACGGTCTGCATTTCTATACGGATACGGATGGAATCAACGGAGAAGGGGGCCTCATTGTTGGTGCATAAGCAGCTGGAGAAAGTCTGCCCGAGTTGAATTGTACCGAAGGAGGAGGGGAGGGTAAGGATGTCGGAAGCATGTGTGAGGTCGCGGAGTGTCTTTGGGTGCCCTTGGAGAGGAGCATTTCCTTGAAGCGAGAGGATGGACGCGGAGGCATATGCAGAGAAGTGGGGAGAGGAAGAAAAGAAAGGTTGCCAGGCACTTGCTACCTCTGGTCGCTGATATTGATAAATAATGAACACTGATTTCCCTTTCGCTGTTTGCAGAAACATACCGAGACTCGCATAACCTTGAGGCTCAGCAAATGTGCC
Organism: Macrolepiota fuliginosa MF-IS2; assembly: GCA_015584085.1. Classification (NCBI taxonomy): domain Eukaryota; kingdom Fungi; phylum Basidiomycota; class Agaricomycetes; order Agaricales; family Agaricaceae; genus Macrolepiota; species Macrolepiota fuliginosa. The sequence continues at coordinate 83,228 of MU151067.1, read as the reverse complement.
GGGCTGTCGACGACTGCCATTGTGGTTATAACTCAAGGAGGATCTGGTCAATGATGCAATCAGAAAGTTAATATATCCAACAGCTGCACGTTGTGCTAGCTTAAGTGAGTTTCTATGTGCACAACATACATATACACAGTGTAGACCAAGTAAATAATCGTCAAACTCTAGATCTTGACATTATTAGCATCCTCCCCGACCCGATCCACATGTCGCCCTGTTCCCTCGAGGCTCTCATGCGTCTTCTCCATTTTGCTTGCCCACAATGCCGCCCCTACCGTTGTCGTCATCCCAAACACAAGCCCAATAAATGGTACCATATTCAACACCAATCCGGCTGCTCCAAACGCTGCATATGCTGCCCTTCGCTGATGTACAAACTCCTCCGTGACTTGGTTATCCCATCCCTTCAACTGGAAGTACCGTGCGTGGTACCCAGGTCCCTGTTTCTGTCCATTGTATACCAAGAACATTGCTGTACCGATTCCCGGGATGGAATTGAGCGGGAGGGAGACTAGGTACCGCAATGCGCCTTCCCTGTTAAGTCCATCGACAAGTCCTGGTTGAATGTTGATTTCCTTTCCAAGTAGTCGCATGTTCTGTCCCTGGTCGTGGATTTCTCGTCCTTTTGCTACAAGCTTCTCGTGTCCCTGCATAACCATAACTTGGTCGACTATACCGACGTAAGGAACGGTATTTATGGATGTTTGAACGACGTACATAGTCTGTCTTGCACCCTATTCATCATCAGGGGCTTGCCAATGATCCAAATTATAACATATGCTTCGCCCAACACCATAACTGCTGCGGCTATCGGGGCAAATATGCCTGAGAACGACGCACAAAATACCACTTGCGGCAAATACGTGAAGAAGATTAATCCAAAGGTAACCCCCACTGAGGCTACCAGACACTTGAGCAGTGTTGGTAGGACGGCTTCATAGAGATTTGGGTGTGAAGCAAAGTACGATATACCGAGGAGGGGATAAAACCAGGCCCATGAAAAGAGAGCATCTCTGCTGTCAACTGTGAGCTGCCAAAGCTTCTCGATGACGAAGGCTCCGACTTGGGACATTGTCGTATTTGACAAGACAAGAGCTGGTACATGCGTGTTACATAGCGAACAGGTGACGTCATAAACCCCGCTTAATCACTACCTTCAGCTCCTTGTTCATTCGCTCTAGCTCTTCTACCTTGCGGTTCGCCTCCCCGAGCTTGCGCAGCAAAAGCCGTTCTCGCTCTCGAATACCCCTCCGAGTACCCCTCAACCATCTGAACCAACCACTTTCCAAATCTTCCAGAGTCTTTAGTCGTTGTAACTCGTCTTCACACTTCTGGATCAAGGTTTCGGAAGAAATAATTTGCTTCTCGTTAAAAGCAATTTCCTGGGTTGCACGGAACACTGAGTCATTGACCAGTTTTTCGAAGACCCAGCGGTATACAGGCTTTCCGGGGCGTATTGTGGATGGTCGGCCTTCGTGTGTTCCAATGGCAATGAGTTCCGCGTTTTCCATTCCCCTTAGTGCATTATCATCTCCCTTGAATGGGAAGTCAATGAGTATGTCGTGGTATGACACCTATGCCTAAGTTAGAACATATACTTTTAACTTAAATGGGATCACAAACCTCAGACTTGGTCGACAATATTTTGACTACCTTCCACGCCTGCTCTCGTCCCCAAGGCCTTCCTTTCGCATCGTCCGTATCGTCTCCAAAGGCGCTCTTTCTAAGTTCGCTCACAGCGCGGGTAATAATATCATCTACTGCGCCTTGTACCGTCTGTCCGTTGCGAACTTTATGGATCAACTGCACCTCTGTTAATACCAGCCCTTGCATACGGACAAAACAGTGCTTACGCTTTCCAGGTCACTCGCACGACCACCAAGGCGCTGCAGACACTGAACCTCATCTCCAGTGAATGATGTATTTACACCAGCGTCCTGAAGCTTCTGCTTCACGAATGCCAACGAGCTTGTGGCATCCGCGTCGTACAGCGCGATCGAGTTCAGTGGTTTCGATGGGAGAGCTGGCCGGTTCCTTAGTGCATGAATTGATTCTCAGATAATACTCCGAACATACCTTGAGCGAGTTTCTTTGCATTCTCCCTATTATCGCTAATGACAATGACGTGGGCGAGTTGGTTATCGACCAAGGACCCTGCCCAGTTAGCCAAAACGTTCAATACGTCCTCCCGGGTAGCACCACTCGCCAACAAGCCCGTTCCACCAAACGCTTTCGAGTCAAAATTACGGATGATGACTATCGGCAATGCACCGATGGCCTCGACGTCCATTTCTGTCCGCTTCTTCTGTGTCTCTTCTTCTGCCTGTTTATCCGCCACCCCCTGCTCCCCACCCTTCTCTAGCACAGATCCAGCAACCGTGTCATCGCTATCCCACATTTCGTCCCCAACTCCTAGCTCACACATGATACCGTTGCCAGAGACACAGTCCAATCTTCCGTCGTGCCATGTGCCATCCTTGATCTTAGCTCGACGACGTTCAACTTCTTCTGCTGCTTTCCTGTCGTTCTCTTCCTTGATAACACGTTTCTGGGTATCTTGGCGACGGGAAACGTATACCCGATGTAGCGCTCCCCCGACTACATTCAAAATTTGTTGGATCTGGTCCGATAGAGAGCTAGACAAGCCGGCTATTACGATGTTCGTTTATTTTGGTCATTGAATCATTTCTATGAGTATGGTGCTCACTCTTTTGACCGGTTATTCCAACGGAAGCTATATCGATTAATGAATTCATCGAGTTCAAAAACGTGAACACAGGCCAATATCCTGTTTGCGTCGCCAAGTCCCCAATCATCTGTGAATCTGAGGTGGCTTTCAACAGCTGGCGGCAATCAATGACAAGAGCCGTGCGACTAGTTTCAGAGATTACATGTTTGATCATGTGTGTTTTACCACTGCCTTGAGGACCATGTATGAACGCGACTGTATTTGGTGTATCGGTGAGGTAGGCTTTGATGGAGCTTTCAGCTTGTTTACGTTCTTTCCAGCTCTCCTCGAGGGCTACTTGCTTGTGTTTCGGAGGGAGGAGAGTGGGGGACGTATCGAGGGTCAGATGATCTAGTGCATTTCGTTGGAGCCACTGATAGAGTTTATATTCTGTCCTTTGTCAGTGAATGAGACAGCCAAGAACGAATTTGGACGTACTTTGGTAGTCAAACCAGTCGTCAAGCTTTCCTTGGACCATAAAGGAGCGGATGGGGTCAAAAATCTGCGGAACATGAGCTCGGTTGAATTTGGATTCATAAAATGACAGACAGTGTAAGTGAGTGATCCAAGGAGGAACACAATCAAAGGAAGCATTATTCTAGGATGTGATCCCATCCAATCACGGACAGCATGAGCTTGGATGGGTTTCTGATAGTTGAGGCGGATCACGGTATCGTCGACTTTGAGGCCGTGTAGGACATTGCGTGCAATTACGGCAGAACGAGGTCGGGTATATGAGAGGGTCGCGGAGCGAGATGTGCCCGCCGGAACGGGAACAGGTGCACTGAGGTCGTGAATATGGCCATAGGGCTAAGAGCTGTGAGCTTTAGGTGGTAAGGGAGTAGGTGGGAGGACGTGCCCGCAAGAGTTTATAAAGCTTTTCTTCATGGATATCTGGGCCTTCAAACGTAACCTTCAGGATTGGGGAGGCGAAGCGACTAAGATCCTGACCCCACCATCAGCAGAAGTCCTCCATTAGATAAACGGGGACTAACTTCTCTCCAAGGGGTGCCTTTCACGAGCCAGACATTGCTCTTATACAACCCAACCCATGAAGGGAGAGATCCGTCTTCATTTATCTGGTCCTGGAGCGCTTGTTCTAAAGATTCTGGTGTATCATCTTGTGCTGGTATATAGCTGAACTTTACAAAGACGCCGCCATCCTTGGTTTGTGGTTCAATGGAGAGAACGCGAAAGTTGCGAGTTGTGAGTTGATTCAGGCGGTCTTGAAGATCACTGAGTAGCGTAGGTGAACGAAGCAAGCCGAAGGAGCGTCGCGGGCTGGGCGCACGCTAGTTAATATCTGTCAGCTGTGGAAACCGGTATAATACGCACTCCCAGCGACCGAGTTGGATTGGAAAGACAGAGTCAATAAAGAGCCAGCCTTGCGCTACTGCTGTCGGTGTATTGGTACTCGTTTCCAAAGATTGTTGTGGTTGAGTCACATTGTTTCGTGCTGCTGTGGTGCATAATCTGCGAGCGGACCTGGCGACGAGTCTTGTTGCAGCCATGACCCGCCTTTGAGCGCTGTTCTGTTCTGACCTAAAAGGACTCGCCTTGTTGTGACATCATCTCCCGCTGGGGGTTACATAAGCAGAAATACTGTAGTGATGCGCATTGTGGTCGACAGTAAAGTGTCGTGATGGACGACCGCAAGGAACTCGACGCGTTCTTCCACTTTTTCGAAACTTTCGACCTTTCTCGTCCTGTATCATCTCCGTCAGACCTCAGCGATGGTGCAGCATTGTCCGATATCCTGGCCATCGTGTATGTCTGCATCACTAGGTCATTTACTTCCCCAATGCTCATTCATGCACCAGTGACTCGGGGTACTTCAAAGCAACGAGACCTTCAGCTCAACCTTCAGACAACTGGGTCTTGAGGTTCTCTGCCCTTAAGAGGTTGTATCGCCTTATGACACAGTATTTTGCAGACGTACTGCAGAAGCCCACTAGTAACCTTGATGTGCCCGACCTGCAAGCCATCGCCAAGGATGGCGATATCCCTGCGATTCTAGTCATGTGTAGGATTACCATTGCGATTGGCGTGCATTGTGAGAGGAATGAAGAATTCATTGAGAAGATCCAAGGATTGAGCGAGGTGGATCAGCATTGTCTTATGAGGGCTATCGAGCAGGTGTGTTCAACCGGTCAATCATTTTAGCTCTGGAGGTTAATTGCCTTTTGTCTGTAGGCTACGGCCAAGATTTCCAATGCACCTGGTTACGTCGAACCATCCGAGTCCAGCATGACAGAGTATGCTAGCTCTGGTGTATTCCATGTGCGGATACTCATGAACTAACAGGGATGATCATTATTATCGTATCCAATCAGAACGAAGTGCCATCTTCTCAGAGAAGGAGACGTTGGAAAAAGTGTATCATACACTCCTCGAAGAACACCGAACTCTACAAACCTCCTATGACGACGCCGTGTCGGAGAAAGAAGACGCCATCGTACAACTACGTCAAGCGAAAAGGGAAGTCGAGACAAGAAGGAATGAAAAGGCAGATGTGATGATGCGTGCAGAGATGGATCGGCTGCGCACAGAACTGTGAGTATATCATTCCCTATCAGCTCAGAGAGCTTATATGCTGGCTTAGGCAGAAGAGTGAGGATAATCTGGCAATGGCGGAGTCGGAGCTGGATAAGCATACGAATCTTGTTACGGATCTCACAAAGAAGATTGATGAGCTTCAAAGCAAGGCCGATGAGGCTGCCCGTCTCAAGGATCAAGTCGACGAGTATGTGTTTCTAATTTTAGCAGCCGGGCAAATAATTGACTCCTGATTTAGGTATCGGCATGCCGCTGACAAGTTGCAAAAAAATGAAAATGTCATGGAGAAGTATAAGAAGAAGCTTCAGGAAGGAGCTGACCTTCGCCAACACGTCAAGGTACAATCCGTTTCAGCATTATACACGGATTGCTCACGTGGATGTTTTCGACACAGGCCCTAGAAAAGCAAAACGCTGACCTCGTCGACAAAAATGCGACCCTCGAAGAAGAGTACCGCAAAGTTGCCGCCTTCAAACCACTGATGGAATCCTACAAAAATCAGATCGCAGATTTAGAAACCAAGAGCTCCCAGCGGTCACAAGAAATCGACACCCTCAAATTCCAACTCGAGCAAGCCAAAACGAAGTCCAAGATTGCTGAAGAGGAACGGACGAAAGACAGGGAAACCATGGAACTCTATCAGGAACGTGTGAAAGAGCTGGAGGTGGCCGCTATGAGTGCGAGGCCAGCACGGCCCACACGAAGAGAAGCAAATTTGGGAAGTCCAAGTGCTGGAGAGGTGATGTCCGAGGCTGGTGTCCCGACTTCTCCGAATGTGCAGCGGGATGGAGGTGAAGACGATTCCGAAGATGAGGACGGAGATGTACAGGGTCTAGGAGGAGAGTTGGATGATGCATTGACGGGAACGACAATGACGGATCTGAAATTGCAGATCAGGAAACTGCAACGGGAGTTAGAAGGCGTGAGGAAGAATGAAGCTGATGCGAGCCGATTATTGGTTCTAGAGAACTTGTTAGAGGACGCGAACAGGATGAAGGCGAGATATGAGAATGATTATTTGGCGGCACATCGGGAGAAATTGATTCTGCAGAGGGATCTGGAGGAGATCAGGAGTGGCAAGTCGATGGGCGACGGGTGAGCGTTTTTTCGGTGCATGGCCCACCTAGCGGACTGATGGATATACAGCGCCGAAGCTGCGATCGCATTGAGGCAGAGGTTGAACGAGACTACTGACCTACTCGAAGCTTTGAGAAAGGACCATGCTGAACTGGAGGTCAACTTTGATACTCTCAGCAGAGAGCTGACCATAGCGAAATCGGATCGTAGGTCTACCCTACCAAACCTAATCACTGACTCTAACTGCCGTCCACAGTTAACCTCGTCAATAAAGACCAACTCGACATCTTGGCCAGCTTACGTGAATCCGTCAACGAGGACAAAGCTGGCTTGGAAGCTGACGTTGAGAAGCTGAAGAAAGCCAACAAAGAATTGGGTGAAAAGAATAAGATGCAGCTAGAACAAGTGAATGCGCTGTTGATGGAGAAGGTGAATTTACAGAGTGAGAGTATTGGACACCGTGAAAAGATGCTGCAACGGGAGAGAGATTTCGGTGACCTGCGCGCGTCAATATCTGGAAAGGACCTACCCGAGGATATCAAAGCACGGTTGTTGGCAATGCACGAGGAGAATCTTGTTCTCAAGGAGAATGTCAAGGCGGCGAATGAGAAACTTGCGAAGGCTCGCCAGGTGGGTCAAACGCAATCCCGGTCGACGATCTTTAACCCTTCTTCCTAAGTTTATCAAAGAGCAAGACAAACTTTTCAAGGAACAGCATGCCGCGAATGCCGGTTCCATACCAGTAAGCAGAGAATATCGGGTTTCTCTTATGAATTTTGAACAGTCTATTAGGCCAATGCTTTTGAAGAAGCTGAAGCAAGTTTCCGTTCGCAGATCAAGATCCTCGAGGAAGAGGTTGAACGTCAGAAAGGCATACTACTAGAGCGAGCTCAATGGTATCGCCGCGAACAGGAGATCATGTTGAGCGCGATTCATAGTGCCGAAATGAAAGAACTTCGACGGCATGTTGGTTCTGAGCCACCATCAAAACATGTGGCCACAGCATGGTTACCTATGCTACGCAATACAGTGAGTTACAACTTCAGATTAGTATCCGAAGGGCTAACAAAGGTTGTAGAGAAGTCATGTCCTCGAGCGGTAGTGGGGCGGTTTTCTCTCGTATACCTCATTGTTTTTCGCATTTATATTTCTCTCTTGCATCAGTCCTGGAATTCACTCGCTTAGTACATCATGACGGTCGCTCCTTTAGATTAATCATATCCTCTCCCCTGTAGATTTGGTTAAATATACCCCATACCCTTACTATGAGGCGTTCGATGACTGGGAAAATATAGGATAGCTTGGGTGCAGAAGGCCACGGAGTATCGATTACAAAACAAGGCAAGCGGCTGCAAAAATAGCCTGTGTACATATGATGTCGTCACAACATCTTTTGTCAGGGCATAGAACTATTAAGCTTTACGCGCGCGCGGGAGCTAGTATTGTGCGAAGGAACAGGAAGGGACCAAGCCGCAAACGAAACTCCGGGATCCGGGCTCCATTGCAATCATAGTTTAACGAACATAAGACTCAAGAGCGCAAAGTCAGGAAAAAAACTAAGTTCCGGGAAGATATTCCTTCCCACCGTTTCACCTAAATAAGAATTCTGGAGCGTTTTTGAGCCATTTTGTACGACGGACAGGGAAAACAAGATATAAGTGGGGTTGGCGGTCCATCACACGGCTAATGGTTTGTTAACTGTGACCTGTGAGCGGACCCGCGTCCCAAGGAATGATGCCTACATCTATCAATTAAGAGCCGGGTAATGAGAAGTGTTAATGTTCTATCGCGAAGGGGATATCAATAAGTCGCAGACTTGATCGCAGATATTTCTAGTTCTAACAATTCATGTACGGTTTCTGCTTTAGTAACCCCCGCATTGCTAGTGAATGTAGCCAGTCGTGTAGCACACTTGAGTAAGTTCTTGGGAATCCTGGTGCAGGTTGGTCGTAAACCTTGGTATTGTTCATCATTTTATCACCGTAAATCGGGAAGAGACGTTCAAAAATTGCTTCCCCAGTTCGAGTACTGGGAGCGAAGAAATGTTGTGATATGCTTCGAGTAATGCATTGAAATACTACGCCCATAGAGCATCGGCCACGACAACAACGTCGGCCATCTCTTTTATGTCATGAACCCTTACGATCATGGCACCCTGTTGGATGGCGCAGGCCACAGTGGCACCAGTTGCCCATACTCTCTCTTTCGGTGTAGTTGCTCTGCCACGGGGGCCTTGGGATAGAATGGTCCCAAGGAAAGATTTTCGTGAAGTGCCAACCAAAGTTGGGAAGCCAGCCAGGGGGTTTCGGCACCCATTTTCACCTAGAAGGAATGTGAGCATTGGGGATAGCAATCCGGGATTGAGGTATACCTTGTCTAATTTTGACATCTTCGACTACTTGTGCTCCATGCCTTAAAAGCTCCAAGTTATCCTCCACCGTCTTGCTAAATCCAATCCCTGGATCAGCAATCACGAGCCATCGCCTCACGCCACCCTTCCCTTTGATGATACGCTCCACCTTTTCACCCAGTTCAGACCTGACGCCTTCGACAACAGCAGACGTGTCAAGACCTTTAGCGTACGCATAGGTCAGGTAGTCTTTATGCTGTCCAGCGTCTCCTCTTGAATGCATCAGTACGACGGGAGTTGAGTATCGCCTAGCAAGTTCTTTCATCTTGACCATAATCTGAAGCGCCTCTTCGTCCTCCTGCCACGATCCTGGGTGAGACTTAGGCCCTGTAAACGCGTAGACATCATTGATGATGTTGGCTCCTACTTCGACGGCGGCTTGCGCGACCTCCCAACGGAAGGTATCAACACTAATGGGTATATGACAAATGTTCTCGTCCGACTTGGATCGGATGGCTTGGACGACAGGAGCGACGCGTAGGATCTCTTCATCCACACTAACGAAAGCTGCACCCGGACGAGTGGAATATCCGCCAATATCAACGATATCTGCACCATACGAAACTGACTGTTCAATGTAGGAGATTGCGTTGTTCAGGAGGTTGTGGTCTGAACCGTCAGAGAAGGAATCGGGGGTAACGTTGAGGGTCGCCATGAGACGTGTCTTAGTCTTGGTGTCTGGTGGTGGGGTTGAAGAAATAGCAGGATGTAACCAATATGTCAGAGTCGCAGGAGGTTCAATCGAGTCAGGCAAGGGAACATGAGGCAGGTTAGGGAAAGGGAGAACTCTTCGCATCGGGGGATCGTTTTCATCGTGACGCACGTTGCCGAGGAGTGTCCTAATAGGTCGCCCGAGGACCGGGTGGACATAATCTGGTATCATGCTAGGGCGGGAGATGTGAGACACCTTCATGACATACATATGGTAGGGACAAGCTTACTCATTGAGAGGTCTCAACACGAATTCCCTTTCCTGAAGGCGGGGGTGGGGGATTACGATTTCTCCAGTGAGGTTATCAAGAGTGGTTTGCTGTGACGGAGCCCGAGTATCCAGAACCGAATTATCGTAAAAGATGAGGTCAAGGTCAACGGCTCGAGGTCCATAGCGGATTGATGGCACTCTTCCCACTGTTGACTCAATGGCTTTCAACAATTGTAGTAGGGTGGTCGGTTCGAGATTTGTTTCCACCTTGTGCAACGAATAAGGGGCAGGTCTAAAGCTGAATACGAAATCCATACCAGACAAGCGCCATTGATGAAAGCGGGCTGGTCAGTGACATACATAGGCGCGGTTTCGTACAAGAAGCTCGTATCGACGACAGTGACTTCGGGTGATGATCCAAGTTCTGTTTCTGATTGAAACCTGCCAGGGTTTTCAAGCAACCGAAGGGCATATTCTATGTTATAGAAACGGTCCCCAAGATTCGACCCCAATGCAATTGCTGCCTTGTGCAGTCTCGACGGTTCGGCAAGGGGAAAGTCGTCCCAGGTTCGAGTGACCTGAACTTCGGAAGCACTGGAATAAACAAGTGCACAGGGTTTCGCAACTGCGACTGTGACTGATGGCTTCACGCCAGAGGGGAAATCCTGTGAAAGGGAGGAAAGGGTTGTCTGTGCAACATAGCTTGTAAGGGACTCCAAGGTTAGATAGGAAGATTTGCCTATTCCCTGTTCTAAATGAGATTGAGATCAAAGAAGGTCAGAAGCTCAACGTACCGTCCAAAGGGATCTCATCAATCTTCGGAAATCCAATTTTATGCGATCAACGGGAGCACTTGGAGTTTCAACAGAAATATTAACCACGACATCTTGTGCCTCTTCGCGTTCTACGTCGTTCACGCCAACAATTGTAGGGCAAGTAAAGTCGGTTACAAAATGACGGGTCTTAGAAACATTCCACCTCCCATTTTCTCGGATAGACCATGCTTCCAACCCTACGTCACCACAATGAAGCGGTGCCTTCAGCTGGGTGACTTTGATTTTGACTTCTGTGACAGTTGTGTCCGTCAGCGTTCCTTGTATCGCAGACAAGGCACGATTAGTGATATGTTCGAGTGATTGGTAGGTAGCATGAGGTGGTTCCTCGAGCACGGATCCGAGTTCCTTGGAGATGTTTGAGTAATTGATTGAGCGTGTAAGATCGTCGGTTGCACTGGCTGGTGCAACGTCGTGGAAAATATCAATAGAAATAGAGATTGGCTGCAGCGTCCCCTTGTCTGATTTTGCTGGCCACCGTGCTCCGGACGCCAGGGAGACATTGAGGAGACGATCCTTGACCCGAATAACGTCCTTGCCAACAGGTTCCATCGGGTGGGAAGGGGGGTAGATCCAAGATTAACTAGACCGACGGGTAGATGTGACATGGAAATGAGATTCCTCGTTTCAAGTGTCTAGTCTACGCTCACCACGTCTTAAAAGTTAGCAGTAGGTTTGGTGCTGAAATTAAGAGTTCACGTGAACTTTAAGATAAAGAATAGATCCGGGATCAGCTTGTTTGAGCGACTTTGGCTGCCTCAACGAACAGTCACGTTTACTCGTGACAATGCGTGACTTCAGGCGTGTGTGACTGCAAGCGGCTTTGTCTGAATTTTCCAGGTTACTTTCCTCGCCGTCGTTGATGGCGTCCTCGACGACTTCACAAGGCGGTTACTCCAGGCCAAGGCAAAATGCCAGACGCCAGCCGATCTCTCGTACAAGCACACTCTTCGGTACAATCAGGAACATCGTCACAGCTCCGCTGTCCTGGTTCGCGAGCACAGATGACTTCGAGGACACGAGAGACAACATGGGCAAGCGTAGACGTCTCGCCGCTGTCCCCACCGAGCCCGCACTGGATGAGGAGGATATGGCACCCCGGACCAAGCGTATGAGGGTCGAGAGTCCTCCAAGAGGGTTACGACGTGAAGGGGCGTATCTGGATCCGCCGCCTGCTGTGTTCCAACAACCACCTTCCATCGGTCGCTCGATTTCAACTGGTACTCAGACTGCTCATTATCACTTGGCTGCTACGGAAACTACTGGGAACTATGTACGCTCTACGCTATCCCCTCTTCGCAATCTCTCCATTTCCCGGACCATGTCCATTGACCCACCCCTTCGCCCGCAGTCTCGAGAGGGAGGCGCCTTTCAAAGCCAACGCCCGTTATCCGTCCAGCGAGATGTTGATTCATCGATGGAATCGGTTCATGCGCCACTGCCGTTGCCTGCGTCATTCCACCGCACGTCGCACTCAATGCCTCGCGATCTCTCCGTTCCGCATTCTCGCCCGCCGTTCCGCATGCGCACGTCTCTTACACCGCAACCAGCCCAAATCCAGAGGGAAAGGTCGGAACCGCCTCCGTTACAGTTGCTGAGGACCCATCCAACCTTTGTGAAACCGCCCCCTCTTGAAGAAGACGCCCGTGCTGACTCGGCTGAAGCGGCTGCTACTCTTGGTTCATTGGTGGATTCTGTACGCCGGGTATGTGTGCTTTTGAGGCTTGGTTTGTTTTTCCTCATTTTCTTTGTAGACTCAGTCACCTGCTCGACAGCACGGCTCTCTTTTGTTTGGGGGTAAGGCCCAACCTGAACCTAAGTCTGGTAAGTTGCCTATATCAATTGTTAATGTCACGCTGTTAATGCTCATGCGCTTGTAGAGATGACTCGTGCTCAAAAAGCGCTTCATGAGCTGGACATCTACAAGACGCCTTTGTTACCTACTCGGCTACGAGGTGCTCAGGCATCGATCACTGGTGTTCCCGATTTGTTCAAGCCTCGTCGTAACAAGCTGGTCCTCATAAAGGATGAAAAACGTAAATCTGATCGCAAGCTTGGTCGCAAGGAGGAGGTTTCACCGGATAAGTCAAAGCCATATGCTGGTGAAGGTGGCATGAAGAAGATGTTGGCCAAGAGGAAGTTGGAATTGGAAGAGGAGGAAGAGGAAGAAGAGTTGGGAACACCTAGCGGAAAGGCAGGGAGGGTAGAGGAAAAAGAGCGGGACGAAACTATGGAAGAAGAGAAGGTAGAACCGCAGCCTTCGATACCAGCTGAAGTTATCCCACCCCCACCGAAAGATGACTGGTATTCTCTTGCTTCGGGTCCATCCGCAGGCACTGGTGGGTCGTCTTTGCGAGTTGGTCGTGCAAAATTGTCAAGAAACCATATATCTCGACCCACGGCCCGAACCAAAGCCAAGTTCTCTGCTGCCTTTGATGATGAAGACGAGGCTATGCAGGATAATGATAAGGAAAGAGAGATGCTCGAGGAGGCCGCGAAGAAAGTACCTGCTTTCAACATCCCAGCTGGCTTCAGCTTTGCCCAAGATGTGAGTTGTCGCCACCAGTCCCACATTGTACATTGGTTCACGTGTTTGTAGGTGACGTCAATCGAGCATGATACCGCTAAAGCGAAGGAGCCCCCGATCAAATCACTCCCCTTTTCATTCTCTGAGGTGCCGACAATTACACCAGTTAATGCACCAAGGAAGGCAGAAGCGCCGGTGGAAGTTCCTTCGGCGCCTCCTACATCATCTCTTCCTTTTTCGTTCGGACCATCTGCCATTGTAACCCAAGAGAAGCCGGTACCCTCGTTTGGACCTCCGTCTACGATCCAGTCATCAGAAGGTTTCAGCTCCAAGGAGGGCATTCCAAACTTTTTCGCTCGGTCAGCAGCTTTCAGTAAGCCACTTGAGATCAAGACACCGCCCTTAACCTTTAGCCCGCAACCAGCTGAGCCTGTTCCTGCTACTGCCCCAATGTTGACACCAGTGCCTGTCATTTCCTTGACAACACCCCCTGGAAATGGCACTCCCAGTGCCAGTTCTGGTGCAACGAGTCTTTTCGGCTCGCCTGCCCCCAGCGCACCTATCAAAGATGTAGCAAACCCTCTTTGGGAAGGTGAAAAGAAGATTGTTGAGGGTAATTTGTTCAAAAAGGATCAGACACAGGCAGCTCCCATTTCAATATTTGGCGCAGCTTCACAAGAGAAGCGAGTGGAGGCTCAAGCGGTCCAACCCCCTGCAGCTGCTGAAAGCAAGGCTGATACGGCAACTACCCCAAACCTCTTCGGAGACTTCACCAAGGCTACGTCTACCACGACTACCTTGCCCCAAAGTAGTGCCGCTGCTAAACTTCCTGGATTCACCTTCGGTCCCAACGCGTCGACGTCTACCACATCCGTATTTGGAACCAAGCCCGCAGCTGAAAGTGGCACTGCTGTCCAAACTTCCTCTTCATTATTTGGCGGGCAGGCATCGACAACTACCACTTCAACCAGTGCCTCCGGCTTTACTCCCACAGCTACCGGTCCAGTGTTTGATGCCGCTCCATCTACCGACGCTGCTAAACCTTCAACTTCATTATTCGGTGCTCCACCAAGGTCCACCCCCGAAGCTGAGAAGCCTGCCAGTCTGTTTAGCTCAACAACGCCTCCCAAAACAACTTCATTCTCATTCGGCCCGCCAGCCGCGCCGGCTCCCCCCGTTGAAGCGCCGAAGCCTTTGTCCGCCAGTCTGTTTTCTTTCAGCGGTACATTGAATGGTGAAGCTAGGCCAGCTAGCCCCGCTTCATTCACCTTTGGTGGGCCAGACAACAAGGAAACAAAGCCGGCAAGTCCTGCACCTTTCAATTTTGGAGCCTCGGAAAAGGAGACCAAACCCGCCAGTCCCGCACCTTTTGGTTTTGGAGCCTCGGAAAAGGAGACCAAGCCAGCTAGCCCAGCGCCCTTCAACTTTGGTGGTCCTAGTACGCCAGTAGCTGCAGAAAAAGCCCCTGGTGCCTTCACCTTTGGAACCCCTTCCGCGAGCCCGGTGCCCCTGCCTGTCTTCTCGTTTGGTGCCAGTGCAAGCACTACAGGTGATGTCTCGAAGCCTTTGCAAGTCGAGCGTCCGGTAACACCACCCAAGAACGCGGATCAGGAGTTCAAGATGGAGGAAAGCCCCACAAGGGAACTTCAACAGACCAATGGCAACAATAAACCCGCTTTCGGCGGGTTCACATTCAACAATCCATCTACTACAGGTTCTGTTCTATTCGGTGGTCCCTCCTCCGCCCCTCCTACAACAACGACGCCTTTCCCCTTCGGGTCTACTTCTTCGAGCCTCTTTGCTCCCCCGCCTATAAAGGAGTCCAAGTCTGAAGAGTCGAAGCCGTTCTCATTTAGTCAAACTTCCACGTCCACGGCGGGCACAGGTTTTTCTTTCGGTCAAACTCAACCGACAGAAAGCCCTCGTCCTTCTACGACAGGCTCTTTCAACTTTGGTGGTGGGACTCCCACCTCTGCCACGTCAGGTTTCAACTTCGGGGCGCCACCTCCCAGTAACCCATTTGGGCAGTCCTCCGGCGGGGGATCAGCCCCAAGTAGTCCCTCGACCTTCCAATCTTCTGGATTCAACTTTGGGGCACCTTCCTCTGGTACTGGTTTCGCCTTTGGCAGTCAGCCAGCGTCCCCTGCTACTGGCAACGTCAACTTGCCTCAGTCTGCGACACCAGTGACATTTGGAGGAGCAAGTACAGGATTTGGTTCATCTGCCCCCAGCTCGCCCTTTAGTGCCCCAACTCAGATCGCTCCTTCTACGTCGTCTGGGGGTACATTGTTCACCATTGGTGCTGCACCGCCTCCGCAACAGGGCCAAGGTCGACCCGTAAAGAAACTCCCGAACAGAAACCGCGCCAAACGGTGATCGCTTTCCAGTTATCAAAACAGGATCAATGAATCCCCATTTCAGTCTAGTCTTGCACTTTGCAGAGTTTTGATCACGCATCTCATCCCATTCGATCTATTGGATTATCGTTTTGGCCGCCCCAACGACTTTTTTTGTCAACACACCACTGTATCGCTACGCACCCACGCACAAGGGGGTTTTGCAAACACCCATACCATCCTCAGGATTTTTGGCTTGGCTCAAGGCCGAGGTATCTGGCGCACTTGTAGTTCATCGCTTTCCGTTCTTTTTTTTGTTTGTGTTCTTCTAGGTAGGTAGATATGTAGTTGGGTTTAATTTGTGGCTTAAGGCCACTTTGTCGGTACAGTGTCAGCATTCTCTTATGGAGGGCTTTTTTTGTGATTCGAACATCCTTTTTTTCAAACTTCTTCTCTACGCTTTCCTGATAATTTATGTGGACAATGCACGATTGTGCACGCACAGCATGTTTACTGATACTCCGTTCCCCCCAAGATTTACCCCTCTCGTGGCTATATCTCAACATGTACAATCTCCCCCTTTTTTTCTAATTCGCAATGCAAGCTATAGATGGAGTTGATTTGAGACAGGGTTTTGAAGCTTGGATGTATGCGTGAGATCGAATTTTGAGAGTGAAATATTTTGAGTAATGCTGACTCGGTATGATATGTCTGAACTCGAGCGGCTTTAGGCCACTACCCCACATCAATCGCCTTTTTAATGTCTGCCTGCACTCTCTCCTATACTCTCTACCAATGGAATCTGGCACTGGAATGCAAGTGATTGACGGGAGTGTCTTGGAAGGCGGAGGACAGATTCTACGGAATGCGATTTCGTTGGCAGCTCTACTACAGAAACCTGTTCGTATAGAGAACATCCGGCATAGTAGGTCATCGCCTGGTCTGAAGAACCAACACCGGACAGGTGAGTAGACCCAAGCTCCAAAGTTTCTGTGGTATGTATATTGATATGTATATGATATATGTGCATACAGGATTAGAGCTTGCAGCTCAGATCGCTTCAGCTAAACTTACGGGGTGTTCTAATGGATCTACGCAGGTCGAGTTTGTGCCGGGGAAGATTGAGCTTCCGGGGTACTGGAAGGCGGATACGGTTACTGCGGGTGCTACGACGTTGTTGGTGCAAGTTGCGTTTCCGATGTTGCTTTTCGGGGGTAGCCCCTCGGCTTTGAACGATGTTAGCGAAAGCGTGTTGGATTTAATGGGGGGAACGAATGCGGGCCAGGCACCGCAGATTGATTATACTCAACATGTGTTCTTGCCGTTCTTCAAGAACCAATTCTTACCCCCCTCTTGCAACGACGACGACGACAATGGAACGGCGGTAGAACTGAAAATCAAGAAACGAGGGTATTTTCCGAAAGGCGGAGGAGAGATTAACGTGCGGGTACGCCCGCTTAGACCAGGTCAGAAACTCCGCGCTGTGAATCTCGTAGAGAGGGGTCGGCTAGTCAAGATCGGGGGTTTGGCGCATTGCGCGGGGTTGCCAAAGTCTGTTGGGAATGGGATGTGTGAGGGAGCGGTGGAGTGCGTGAAGGAGAAGATGAAGGCGTGGGCTCCGGAGGTTCGAGTCGGGGTCCGGGGTAGTGTGAGCGTGGATGGTGGGGCTGCGGTTGATCCGGATGTTGAGGTGGATATTGAGGTGAAGAGGGAGCCGAACGAGTTGACGAGAGGAGCTGGGAGTGGGATTGTCGTGTGGGCGGAGTTTGAGAATGGGGTGGTTATGGGTGGGAGTGCTGTTGGGAAGAAAGGACTTGAGCCACGTGTGGTTGGGAAGAGTGCGGTTGAGGAATTGTTCAAGGGTATTGAGGCGGGCGGGTGTGTTGAAGAGGTGAGTCCTTCGTAAGTGTTGGTTAATTTCGTTGGTTGTTTATGTGTCGGCGTAGTGGATGCAAGACCAGATGATTATTTTTATGGCTCTTGCAGAAGGGAAAAGTGAGGTTCGGTGTGGCACCGAGGGGCCGAGTCTGCACACCAAGTGAGTATCAGGATATTGAGACCGAGTTTCTGCGATTGACGTTGTACTAGGACTGCGATATGGGTTGCTGAACAGTTAACCGAGGCCAAGTTCGAGGTCAAGCAGGAAGAAAGCGGACACTGGATGATTTGCTGCGAGGGGATAGGATTCACTACGAGGTGAATGGACATATATAATAACACTGTTCATTAAAGTAAGACAAGGAGAGTTACTACGTATTACACAAACTGAGATAGCACGGGAGAGGTGGGAGTCTATGGGATCATCTGTTCCAAGAAAGGAGGGACATATCCCCCAGGCGTCTGTGATAGATGCAGATGAGCGAGTACCCAAAAGGAAGAGTAGAGATGGATAGATACCTCGGTTTGATGAGATGACGTGCGGTGCCAAGGATGGCAATGAGGACAAAGAGGGCGGATGCGGCCACGTACGCCCATCCAAGGAAAGGGTTCTTACCACCTATCCATGAGACGGTGGAAATAACGATGGACTTTGTGCCTTTGTAGGACTGTACGGGGAAGTCTGGAGGGAATGAGGCCGGGGGACAGTTGGGATTAGTGCGAGTACTCACTGAGACCAATGACGACACGGTAGATTCCTGCGCGCATGACATCGTTATCATTTCTGCCATAGAGCTTTGTGAAGGTAGGCAGGCCGGCTGTGCGCATCCAATTTTGGAAGTGTTCGTCACTGCGGAGGTCGGGAATGTTGTCTTCAGTGTAGTTGTTAGGGAAGCGTTTCATCCAGTTGGGTGGTGGAATGATTTGGGAAGCGTTCTGATAACCACCGTTGCCGATGGGAGTCGTGACGTATTTCTTTGCTTCGCCTGACCAAGCAATGCCCTTGTCTGTAAAGACATACGGCTGGGGCTCTGGAGAGTCCTGGGCATTCTGAAGCATCGGGGTATAGAAAGTGTCTGGTGGGAGATAAGAGGACTGATTGGGAAGAGATATATTGGGACTGACCATTGAACAACGAGTTGGCAATCAAACCGCAAGGATAGACGGCGACGCCACCAATGGAGCCGAGTGGATCGCAGTCGCTGTTATCGAGAGAGCTCGGACTGACGAACTTTCCCTTGAGCTGGTCAGAGTCAAGGCTCTTGACATAGCGACGGTGGTTTTGGAAGAAATTCGTGAGCTTGTAGTAAAAGAAGACAGAGTTGCTGAGGTCCATGGGAACGTGAAACTCGACGATGCACTGGCGTTGGTTGAGGACATCAGTGAAGGAGGAGTTGGCGGAGTTGTCGAGGAAGGCATAGCGGGGGGGCTGTATGGTGACCCCGTCGTTGCCAGAGCGGAGACGGTATGAGTATCTGTTGGCGGGCATGTCCGCAAAGGTGAGGGTGTCATTTGTGGTGGGGGTGAGGTTCTCGCAGTCCGTGTAGTCAAAGGTCATTTCTGTAACGAGGCCTGAGCCCCAGATAAGGAGGCCACCGATTGGAGCGAAGATGAAGCCGATGATGAAAAGAGTGGGGAGGACGGTCTTTGGGGTGAGAATGGGCTGCCATGCCTTGAGCCGCTGCTGCTTGAACGCGGTGTCTGTCGAAAGAGTGAGCGGACAGCAAGAAAGAGAAGAAGAATGTCGTACTGGCAGGGCGTCGCCAGCCGCCCTTTTCCTTTGACTTGTCCGAGTCGCTGTCCTGTTTTCTGCGCTTGAAGAGGCCCATGGGTGAGTGAGAGAACGAAGTAGAGAGCAGATGACAAAACACTGCCCTGTAAATCACATTATGTAAGCACTCTTCCTCCGACCATGACAGACTCTGTTCTCTCTGTGCTCCTTGGCCCCGCGGACGATATAGACTCTGTTCCACAAAAAGTAGCGGATCACTTCTCCCAGTTGTACCAGGATGTCACCCAGGTAATCTCTCTCAGTCCCTGCAACACCTCAAATACCCACGCCCCAGCCAGATCCCTCTCCTCAGCGTCCACAATCCACCAGAGGCATTTCCACACAGAGCCCTCGTCGCATTCCGCGCTCTCGTCCAGGACACTTCTCCTTCCCCAGAGATTTACCTTGCCAGGCGACCCAACGGACACTGCGGTGGATGGGGCATTGCCGATACCCGGGACATATCAGACAATGTGAACTATTCAGATTTACGCGAAATCACTGTCATCTGGGCTGTCTCTATCCCGGGAGAGTCCCCGTGGTGCTCAGCTGAGGGCCTCGCACATCTATCCCACAACCCTCCCCGTCCTCACAAGTATCCCCTGCCAGGATCCCCCCACATCGGGGTACAAGTAAAGGTTTGTTATCTGATACCTCCGCCAACGCCTTTTAACGCTGGAATAGATCTATGACCCGCGCCTCGCCCAAGGTCTCAAGGCCTCTGACATCTGCACATTCGTCGGGATCCTGACTAAAGAACCGTACGTATTTCCTACCACAATTTTACCGATCCACCCTCTAAAAGCGGATTAGACTGTACAGCGAAGATCTCGATTCCTCAGAATCAATCGACCTCGTTCCTACGCTTCACGTCCTCTTCACTCGCAAAACACCCCCCACTATCACTCCACGCAACTTCCCCATCGAACCCTCTCTTCCCAACCTTCGCGCAACTCGCGATAAACTTGTCACATGGATCGCCAAAGAAGCTCTGGATGGCGACAAAGATGCAGCAAAATGGGTCTTACTCTCTGCTATTGCTAAAACGTGAGCCCATTCCAACTCCCTATCCAATCCTCCAGCTCACAATTTCATCCAGGCAATCCAGGACACCCCCCATCTATCCTCCATCACTCACCCTCTCCTCCTTCCCTGCACCGTCAGATCCATCAGCAACCCCAACCCTCTACCACGTCCTATCTCTCATTCTTCCCATTATCAATATCCTCCCTCTTACCCTCGGCACCCTCAATAAGACCTCGTTCTCCCCAGAATCAAAAAATGAAGATCTTCACAGTGGATGGTTGCAAGTCCCCCATGGTTCACTTTACCTGCTGACAGAAACAGGCGTGATGGAAGGAATCGTCCTTGATAAGGGGATCCAAAACCTACGAGCGGTGCAGGGTGCAATCACCGGACAAACTTTGGATTATATCTTCCCCTTTAGTAGATTTACGTTCCAGACCGATATCAGCTTCGTCATTTTGACGGGTGGGAAGAAAAGCGCATTCTTCCAGGCGAGTACTGTGTTATATTGTCTGTCCGTACCGTGCTGACTATTTGGAAAAATAGACATCTGTCAATGTACCTTTAGACAGTGGACGGGATTACGATTTCTACAAACCACTTGATAAAATTAACCTGCCTGAAGGTGATCTGCTTGACCACTGGAGAAATCTTGTTGGCGGCAGTAAAATCGGTACTGTTACGATTAACGACGAGGTTGCTCAGGTAAGGCCGTTGCATATTCATATTAATTGTTGACTGATTCATCCCACAAGTACATCCAAGACGACTTTGTCAAAGAGCGTAAAGCTACAGGTAGTGGCGATAAAGATTTAGCTATCACCTCGGACGATTTGATTCGTTGCATGATGACCGCAAGGTTTGTATCTTTCTTATTCATAAAGAGTTCTATGTTGACACATTGGCTTATTAGATTACTGGCTTTGTCGTATCATGAATCCCTCGTCACTAAGGATGTCTGGGAAGAAGCCAAAGCACTGGAGGCGAGGAGAAAAGCGCGGTCCTAAAGTATAAATAGGCCTGTGTAGTTGCAGCTCAAGATTTACCAAGACCATGTTTACTGGCTTCAAGCCAGACATCACCGAGCTCTTGGATGACCTGAACTAAAAGTACCTTGACTGCTTCGTTGTCCTTGCCACTTCCTTCAAGATAATACTTGATCTATAAAGAGTGTCTTGAGTGCTGTCAACCTAGCGTTTGTTTACTGAGAACCCACCTTTGGCTCAGTACCACTCGTTCTGATGAAATTATTAGTCTTGGCGACATGTGATAGAGGTATACGTACCGCGTGGTCAGAACAATCTTCATTGCCGAGCTATTTTGAGCCCGGAACTGAATCATGTGTCCCGAGGAAAGTGGGAGAGAAGGTTTATATGTCGGAGGATTGGTGCTGTCGTAGCCTGTTGTGAGATCTACTATAGATGTGATGGAGAGCCCTGCGATTTGTTTCGGGTATGATGGTGATGTTGATGACTACGATACCCAGGTGATAAAAAATACTACACATCAGTAGATGAAAGAGGAGCGCACATCAAAGTTACGGATTCTCGCAAAGATGCGGTCGATGGTCGGGGGATCGTTGCAGATAAAATATCCGTTGTTTGTCTGGTATCATCGTTAGGAGAGGGGCAGTTATCCGGTTGTCGAGCGCTTACTTGGAAGTAGCCATATCTGCCAAGGGTGTGAGATAGAAGCATGCAAGGGGGTCGGAGGGAGACTTACTTTTCATATAGACCCTGCAGATGACCTTTGAGCGTCTTGCCTTGTGCATTCAGCGTAGCGACGAGTTGGACAAACGTCATCTAGAGAGAATTCTCAGCAACCCAACTCTGTTCGAATGATGTCCGTTGCTCACAGTAGCAGCGACGCCATCTTTATCTCGAATCTGATCTCCAAACATAAACCCAATCGCCTCCTCGTATCCAAACGGCACTTCATACCCAGCCTTCACGAGGTCCAAGCCCGTGTTCCCGATATACTTGAACCCAGTCAAGCATTGCGCAAATTTGAAACCCTCCACTTCAGCCATGGCTTCGATCATCTTGGAGCTGACGGTCGATGCGACCATTGCGAGTTTGTCGAGTGGTTTGCCTGTTGATTTGTATGTTTTGAGGATATGGCTGGCGAACAGGGAACCGAGTTGGTCCCCAGTAAAAACTGTCCATGTGCCATTGGAACTAGATAGAGAGTATGTTAGTTGGATTGGATTGGAAGTATGAGCTGGATCATACTACGTACTCGCGTTCTGCACCTGAGAACCTGTCGGAATCGGGGTCTTGTGCAAGGACGTAGGATATGCCTTCACGTTCTGCGGCGGCGAGGGCGAGGTCCTGAGTATCCGCTATGAGGGTCATACATGGGTGCGGCAATTGTGGAACGTACGAGAGCACCTTTCTCTTCTGGATTGGGGAACCGGACAGTGGGGAACTCGGGGTCAGGCTGTTGTTGTTCTTTGACAGGGATATAAGGGGCGAAACCGAACGTTTCGAACGCCCGTTTGACGTAGGGATCGCTGACCCCGTGCATTGAAGTGTTCACGAATCGTACTGATGTGGTCCGATTCATCTGCCTGCACGGTGTGAGTATACACTGGCGCTCAAAAAAGAAACATACCGGTCAACTAGGAGGGAGGACAAGGAGGTAAAATAGGCATCGTGCATTTCCTGCGTAATGTCCACGGAGAGAGAAGACGATGTAACATTGCTTGTGTCCCAAGTATCAGGTGTGAGATTTGCTTTAATGGATTCTGAAATTCCTCCGTCATGAGGTTCAATGATCTGTTTTGGATGTTGGGTCGAGGCGTGCCCAGACCAGTGCGGAAATACGAACCTGTACTGCGTTTTCCCAGTAGACCTAGGTATCGTGGATTTATTAATGTTGGCTGCTAGACTGACTTTGTACACACCTTGTACCCATTATCTTGCTGCGCTGGAGTCAGTGGATTTTTTATAAGTATCGCGAATGGTCGTTACCTTGGGGTTATGGCTTGCTACGGAAATATGAGCTGATGAAGAGATGATTGTGTAGAAAATCCGAACCAGTAATCATGACACCACACGCGGCGCGCAATCGTTTAACGCTGAATGGAACCCTATGGACCAAGAATCGGATTTTAAATACATGTTCGAGATTCCTAGTATCCAGATCTTACATGGGGGTGTGGACAAGACCGCGAAGGAGGTATACCTTCACATCTTTCGCAAGAAATGCTGCTGCAGTGAGCTTTGCCCATTGTTCAGAGTTGTGCCTGTGGTCGTGGCCTATAACAACTCCGCGGCTGAGTGCATCAGGGACTTGTTTAATCACATATGCGGCGAGCCCCTTTGTGAATTGGCAGGATTAACGTCTACTCGCGACCAATTGCAAGGGTCGCGCCACACCTGTGAAGCTTGGATGATGATCAAGTCTGGTTGCCATCATTAATATCCGATACTTTCACGCAAGAGGAGTTCGGGGGTACCGTTCATTCGTGCCCAACCCGCTTCCATTCTCCCCCGAAGACCTGATGATATGACGTGATTCTACGAAATCGAAAGTCTCTATCATCTTTACCTGCAGTACCAAATTCAATGCGGTGCCTAGAGAAATTACAATATGAACAGCATAAGATCATGGTACAGCACGGACCTCATCCGGCTCTCGAGTTCTTGGATATTGCCCGAATCCCGTAATCCCTGGATCTCCGCACGAGTTACAGGGTTCTGGGGGAGAAAGGGAGTCAGGTTATTATATTCAAGGTTTTCTGGGGACTGACGCGGTCAAACTCAAGCCATTTGGATACTAGTTGTGATAGTTCTGCCATGATCACTGTCGAGGTCGAGGAGCCGAGTCGATCAAATCCGGCGTTCAAACGCATAAATCTCGGTCAATAGATGACCGCGATTTCTATTTGTCATTGTGGGATGGCCAGTGAAGGCAGTACTATACTTGCTCATAGAATCTCGTTGTTTCGCGGAGGAAGTGTACAGCGAAATATCGTGATAAAGTCCACTGTGTTATGAGAAGAGTTTGCAGAAAATGAGCAGCGGCCATGTTTGTTTGGCATCAGCCTCCGAAACAAACAAGGTGCGGTCTACATCGAAAATTCCTTGTCACTCCGGAAAGAGCATCATTTAGAATGGCTTCACGCGTCCGTTTGCCCAGAGTCACTCTTGCCAACCTCAGGCCGGCCCCGGGCTCACAGCAAAACGTGAGTCTTAGTGATTCTAAGCTCCTGGCAGCTCTTGAATAAGTCTACAGCAAAAACGAGTCGGTCGAGGTCAAGGTTCTGGCTATGGCCGCACAGCTGGACGCGGTGCTAACGGTCAAAATTCTCGTTCTGGTCCCGGGCCAAAACTCAGCTTTGAGGGTGGTCAGACACCAATTACCAAGTTGTTCCCCAAACGTGGTTTCGTCAACCGGTGCGTGTGGTACTGGCTGGGTTGTTTGTTGTCCTAACGCGGCTTTCTGGTTTGCAGGAATGCAAAGACGTATGCGCCAGTGAACCTTGACCGAATACAACACTGGGTAGATCAAGGACGCTTGGAGTCGTCTCCTGAGAAGCCTATTACCGCGAGGGAATTGTTGTTGAGTGGTTGTGTACACTCTGTTCATGACGGCATCAAAATTCTAGGGGATGTGAGTTGGTTTTTGTGTTTCGGTTGTGCTACTTTGTTCATTCGTGTTTTAGGGCGCAGAACACCTGAAGTCACCGCTATATATTGTTGCTTCAAGAGCCAGTTATTCTGCAATCCAGGCAATTGAGAACAAGGGCGGTAAGATCGTTTGCAAGTTCTACAATGAACTGGCAATCAGGGACTGTGTCAAAGGAAGAACAGACAGAATATCTGCTGCTCCAACGCGTCGTGAGGATATCCGTGAGTTCTTATTTTTGTTTCCTGGAGCCACATTGACATGTCTTTGATAGAATGGTACACTGAACACAGGAACCGTGGATTCTTGTCACCGGAAACACTTGGGGCATTGGGCAACCTACCCTTCGTCGAGGAGCGCTGGGGTCTGCTGGCTAAACAACTCAATGCCTTCCGGAAGCAGAGCTTTGACAGGGGACGCAAATAGTAGAGTAACTTTATTGCATCATCTTAATACCAGTTCACGTCTCCATTCTGTCTGGCGAAATACTGTGACTGCGTGAACGATAAGGCGACCGCGAGCCCGAACGCGATCGAGAGGGACTTCTAGAAATGTATCTTGACCCAGCAGAAACACGACTACCGCTCCGAGACCTTGATACACTCCTTCCTCGACTGCTGCCCCTACTCCTGCTCCTGCTACGGCTTCTTTCGCTTTCATGGCCACTCTTTCCCTCCATTGCGTCGAGAAGTCGACTTTTTCGCGGCCCCAGCTCTCCTGTTTCCTCCAGAATTTGTCTCTTGGGTATTCGCGGGAGAATGATATCGCATACTCGCTCCTCCGTCAGGAGCGCATAGACAAACTCGTCCATATGGGTCAGCACGTAGCCACCTGTGATATTCATTCAATTAAACGCGCTTCAACCAGGGGCGAAACGCTGCTCACTCGTATTTCGTTCCCGTAATTTGCGATAGTCTTTCAATAGTGGCTCTAGAATCTCATATACGTCCACTGCTCCAAAGGTCATTCGGATATACATAGCCGCAAGGGCCCGCAGATACCTAAGAAAAATCAGAACGTTGCGAGGAAACGAAGATAGGTCGATACGGACTTGAATTCATCCGCTAGCAGATATTCCACGAGAATCTCCTTTTCTGGTTGAATTTGTAAGAGTTTGAGGAGAAGACATAGAAATTCCGTCGGTCTCTGGTTGCCTCCGTAAACTCCTCCGATGGTTCGTAGTTCAAGAGCCTTGTCTATTATACTGGCAGCTGGATATATGGTCAAGTGGGCATGGGCTAGGGGTAGACAATAAACATACCTGTGAGAGCAAAGCAATGTTCCTTCCAGAACGCTGATTCATAAATACGGTTACGGATGACCGTTCCAACTAGATACTGCACGAATAAGTGGGTCCGGACGGAGAGATATGGCTTAGACTCACCTGTGGATTTTGACCGTGGATTGCTTTTGCACCAGTGACTGTGGTGTTGGCCATTGTGGAGGGAGAGAAAGTTGTTTGGGCTTGTTACATCATCCGTCTATGAACTGTATTCTTTATCTTGTACTCTTCCCTCCTCTATGCTTTAAGGAATGCCCTCCGAAGCTACAAGGAGCCATGTGCAGCCAGATATCCCGGCTCGGATAGCCCGCTCAGCTTAAAGCATTGGCTTCATCTCCCTTTCTTTATGGGTCGGAGCTCAGCCACAGTAATGAATCCACCTTACTGGAGAATGGGAATCTATGTCCTAAAATCGACGTTGCGGAGGACCTACGCTCAAGGACACCGTAATGCTGGACTATTCTAGTGCTCAGATGTTACGCATTGGAGAGTTGCATCATCGGCTCATCATGTGGAAGGAGATTATGAGCTCCTGTACTGCGTGCGGCGCTAGCACGCCCTCTCTGGGCTCACATATGTCGTCGCTGGCAGGGCTATGAAACCGAATTTTCACACCGGCCGTACGTCGTGATGACACCGGAAGCGTACCGTTCGGGTTATACGGATGACAGGAGAGGGCGGTCCCGGCCTGCCCGCCAGCTCAGCGGATCTTGCAATGATTCTCCTATTGGCATGGTTCCCCTGTGCTCAGCAGAGGACAGCGAGGGGGATTCCTTGGAGCATGTGTAGTGCGTCGAGCTTGGTTGCTCAAGCGGTGCGTCCCTTTCGCTATCGCCGTTCATCTCTTTTCCACTGACGGAAATTTGATAGATGACCGCTGATAGTGATTTTCTGTCTCTACGACGACAAGACCGTGCACTTGTTCATGGATATGTTGTCGTGCGAGCATGGGCGGTGAGATTGTGGTAATATTGGAGCGAAATTTACCTGTCGGACAATTGGAGCGCCGAGAGACAGCGTTCACGACAGCTTGGGTTGGTGTTTGTTGGGTGTAGAATAGATATCTTCTCTGTATGCATAGAACAAGAATGAAAGTATGGGCATGTAGTGGAAAGAACGGCGTAAGCGAGGGGATTTACGACTGGGGATGGAGACTGAGGCGGGAGTGACCTGATTAGTGTGGTTGTTCCCTGACCTTGTCCTCCTCTATCCTGGTCTTGTCAGTTCTTGGTCTTTTTCGTGCTCCAGGATGGCCACAACAGCAAGCATCCCGCCGTATATGATGCCTGGTGTTACTGTCGAACAGCCATCTCATCTGGAGGGAGAGGCTAGTCTTGCCACTGAAATATTGCCAGGTCCACCTTCAATTGCCTCTGTCCAACAGACTGCACAAAAACGCGACCCCAGAAAACCCACCACTGTCTTTTCCTACTTGCCCCCTTCAGATCCAGGATCTACGTATTCTGGCATTATGCACGGCACTCTCATCGGTCAGGAGTCCCAGGACGGTCCACGCACAAAGCGCTCCCGGGTTGACAAAGGGTGAGTTTTCTACCGCTCTCTTTCTTTCCCTCGACTGACTGTTCTATTCATCCTTATTCTGTTCCTCTGTCTTCGTGATGTTGGATTATATCACTTTTCTACCGCTACACGACTCACGCCGTCGCTATCCTACCCGGGAAAGAACGGCCTCCGGGCGTGCTCAACGTGCCTCTGCCCGCAATCAAAATGGGGCAACCCCTGCTGTGCCCTTGGAGAGCACCAGCTCTGCAGATGGTCCCACACAGTTCCAACCCGGACCATCGCCTATGGAAACAGACAGCTTGACCGGCATACCAGACGACGAACCCGCCCTTTCTCGTTCCAACTCCTCTCTCAACCTCTATGATCTCCCTGTCCCCACGTCCCACGGGAGGGCCAAGCGCAAGGACAAAGGGAAGGGCAAAGAGGTGGACTCAGCGAACGTGAAAGTGAAAGAGGAGCCGAAGAATGTCCTTCTGCCGTCGCCCGACCCCCCAACATCCAACTTGGTGCGTCGTTTGCGTTTCCCCGAAATCTGACTCATCCTCTTTCCTCAAGCTGAACAACGACGATCACTGCTCTTCTTGTCGTTCTCATGGCGGTCTCGTGTACTGTGATGGATGCCCGCGAGCCTTCCACCTTTGGTGCCTCGATCCGCCGATAGAGAGTATAGAGGAGGGTGATAGTAGATGGTTTTGTCCAGCATGTGTGATACGTAAAGTGAGCCCGAGGTTTTCCTCTCTCAGTGCCATTGGCCTCACTCTCCCCTAGCAACCCCCTGCGAAACCGCCACCCTCACTGTTGTCGCCCTTGATCCATCAGCTGAATGCATCCATTCCGGTAGAGTTTCAGTTACCCGAAGATATCCGGAACTACTATAAAGACGGTGAATTACATTTTTCCTCCGGCCTCAACGCTCACCAACATCATTTTCTAGTGGGTTCGGGTCCGAAAGGCAATTATATTAACACGGCTGAGTACAAACCGCCCCGTCAAAAGTGAGGCCACTCTTTATCTATGTCCCTGGATGTCACTTGAACTTTTGTGGTCTAGTCGTCTTGGGCTTCTGGAAGATAGGGATCCCTATCGTCTAAAAGATAGAAATGGCGCACCGGTATTATGTTTTCAGTGCGGAATGACCGCCCTTCCTAGTGGCCTTGCTGCAACAGCACCTGCCGCAAAGAGAACAAGGCGGTCGTCGCTACCCAAGGGTGCTTCCGATGACAGTGGGAAGTGCATAGTTTCATGCGATTTCTGCAACCTCCATTGGCATTTGGATTGCCTCGATCCTCCTCTTCCAAGCATGCCTCCTTATAATAAGAAGTGGATGTGCCCGAATCATTCGGAAAAGGTCTTGGTATGTTGTTTTCTCCTTTTACTAGTCTAGTTAATGGCTAATTGGTTTACCAGCCCATTAGACGTCGGGTTCCGAAATCAAATCCTTATCCAATCATTGAGGTCGACCGGCCAGGACAATTCAATAATGGGAACATTGAGATCATCCCATCCGAAGGTGCTACACCTGTTCAGCAACCAAATCGAATTGCCACCGACGAGGTGTTAATCAACGGTCGTCGATATCGTGTCCCGGAACGAACGATTGTTCTCGACTTCTGGGGTAAACTCAGCAAAAGCAACGGTTCTCAGCATCAGTCGGTTGTTCTGTCTGATTCCTTTTAGCTAACTCTGACCCTTAACCCAGGGAAGAGAAGGATGGAATTTCTTCCGCGGTGTCTTCCCCGCTCACATCACTCAGCTCGTTGGATGACTTTGGCGAAGATCCTCACGACACGGGTTTCACCCTAGAAACTGATGAATTCAAGGTCGCTGAGGTACAGCCGAGTAACACGCCTCGGGGTCAACTATTCGTACTAATCATAGTTCCCACCCACATAGATGCTTTGCAGTCTGAAGATAGGAAGACCTCAGCCCTCTAATGTGAATGGCATCTCACGACGAAGAACCACCGATCGGGCGGTGCAGACAATCTCCGAGACAGAGGTACCCATCAAAATGAGGGGCAGAGCCGCCAACGCGAGTACGCATGCAAAAGTCAGTGCTATCCTATTTCAGGTAACAGTGTGTTAACTACCACATATCCAGCGTCTCACCAAAGCTGCGACCGTCAATGGGTACATCCGGCCTCAACCAAGCACTTCTACTGATTCGACCAGTACGCTTGCTACTTCGGTATCAACTGTAATTACCACGAGAAGAAAACGCTCGGCTCAGAGTACGCAACCTGACGCTAGCACACGTGAACTGAGATCAAGAAGTAGGAATGTAGCACAAGATTCTTCTGTCACCAGTGTGTCTTCCAAGGTGAACTGATCCACAAGTGCAGACTCGCTCCAGAGTTGTGCTCATAACATACCTAACAGGATGCCACGAAACCGAACAACCCCACGCCTACAGAAAGTATGCCGGAGGCAATTCCCACTATACCACCGAAGAAAATCGTGCAAGTCAAGGTAATCACGAATCACCTTCTCCGAGACTTGTGCTGAGCATAGCCTTGATTCATCCACTAGGTTGAAGAGTCAGATGACCCGCTGGCATTGATCAACGGGACCAATACAGATAGCCCATCAACTCCCCTCCCAGTTAAGGTACGCGTCATCTAAATCAGGGATTTCTGATAGAATCCTAAGATCTTTTACAGCCCGCGCCGAAACGGCGGGGACGGCGGCCCACGGTTCTTAAGGACGCAGAAGAAACAAAACCTATTCCACCCCCTGCGAAACGTGGGAGAAAAAGGAAAGAACGGGATGACGATGCCCACGACCCTTCCTACAGACCTAATGCATCTGAGAACACAAAAGAAAGGAAACTCGATCATGAAGAAAAAGAAAAGAGAGTGACACGACGACGTAGTGTGCGCACTCCATCACGTTCCCGCATGCCTCCTCCGACTTCTGCGACAACCCTCAACCCCCCTTCTTCGGCACCTACGACCCCCTCCCTCAAGATCCGCCTACCACGACTGAGCAACATGGGCTCTATTTCAGTATCCAATTCCGGAGGCATAAGCACTCCGAGCAAGTCATGATGTCAGTTCGTTGGTCCACGCGACCGGACCCGAATATTTCGAATGTTCTCGTTGCATCCACTTCACGACCTGAACCATGGTTACCGTGTCTATACTTTCTTCTCCTCCCCAACATTGACTCAAAGTAGGAAACATAATTTGTTTAGTTGGTCTATCATACTTCCTCGTTCATTAGATGACCTTCCCTTCCCTTCCCTTCCCTTCCCTTCTACAACTTGTAATAGAGCTCATGAAGCATGAAACAACAACAAAAACATTAAAACTGGAGTAGTAATTGTATGTAGGTAGTTGCGCTCCGACGCCTTCTGATCCGAATACATACCCAAAGCAGTAGCAAACATTTATATTACATCAATGACCGAACTCCTTCCTACCCCCATCGAACCTGCACTCTGCTAAGAACATTTTAGGCCGCACTGCTAATGACTCTAAGGCCGCTCATTGCAATCTGTGGAACCACCGGTGTTGGAAAATCCAACATTGCGGTAGAACTCGCGCTGCGACTCGGGCAGGGGGGCTTTAGGCACGGTTGGCGTGGTGCCAAAATCATAAACGCCGATTCTATGCAAGTGTACGAAGGATTGGATGTCATCACGAACAAGATGCCCAAAGAGGAACGGAAGGACGTAGAGCACCTTCTCATGGACTTTAAGAAACCTGGTGAACAATACGTAGTTGGGCAGTGGGTCCAGGATGCCACTAAACTAGTAAGTGTGTCACCATCCAATCATTGAAGGATGCTGTTGGCTGATTTAAAGGCATAGATTAATGAGATCCATGAGAACGGAGAAGTGCCGATCGTCGTTGGCGGAACATCGTACTGGATTCAACACCTCGTCTTCTCTGATCGCTTGATCGGCTCGCCTCCAAATGAGAAAGTTTTAACACCACCGAAACAACCGCATAAGAGTCTAGATGAAATGCAAGAGCTTGTTGCGCAGGTCACCGAACCGGAACTGCTTCAGCTTTTCGAGTTCCTTCCAGAATCTCCGCCCTCGGCCGGCACCGATCCTGATGCAGCGTTCAAGATGCATAACCTCCTCAATGCACTTGATCCTGTGATGGCTGCGCGGTGGCACTGGCGGGACACCCGTAAAGTTTTGCGGAGTTTAGAAATAATCAAGGAGACTGGTCGGAAGGGGAGTGACATTGTCGCTGAGCAAGCTTCGAGGAGTGCCGTTAGTGAACCAAAGTCCGTCTGTCTTCAAGGGTGTTTGGATGGTGGTGACTTACGTGGAAATCAGATTCCGGACGCTTTTCTTTTGGTTGTATGCGGAACCCAGTGTCTTAGAGAAAAGGCTATACGAACGCGTGGACAAGATGATAGAGGTATGCACTATTTTCAGACAATCTGTTAAGTATCTCACTGGTTCGTATCCTATCTCCAGTTAGGCTTGCTCGATGAGATCCGCACACTCCAGAGAATAGCATCTGAGGTTTCTCCAGATAGCTCCCCATCCGCCCACAACTCCGAAGTCGACTACAGCTTGGGTATATATCAGGCCATTGGTACGATTGTATCTCCTTTGGCTGATAATTTCATTCGGCTTACGAATGGCGACAGGCTACAAGGAATTTCACGATTTCCTGTCCGGCACTGAGACCTCACAAGGAGACTTTTCCCGGGCTGTTGACAGAATGAAGCTATCAACGAGACAATACGCGAAGCGACAGATATCTTGGATTCGCAACAAGCTCATCCCAATTGTTAATTCCGTAAACCAACAACGCACACAAACACCCTTGTACCTCCTGGACGCGACAGGTACGCGTAAAGTGACACCTGGTCTTCTTTCACTAAAACTTCTTTAGAGCTTGGAAGTGAATGGATGACGAATGTTCAGGAACCAGCAATCAAAATCATGGAAGGTGAGTTCTGATGAGCCCTACATACTCGTCTCATCCATGCCTTAGATTTTCTGGACGATCGCGATCTTCCGGAACCTAAATCGCTATCAGAAAGGGCTCGTAACCTGCTCAGCGTTAGGGAAAAGGCTGTCGAGTATGTCTGCACAAATTCATTTGAATGTACATTTTTAAACTTACCCCACAGACCTACTGCCGTCCTAGAGGCCAGAAGAAAAGTGATTTGCCCAATATGTACCACCGAAGAAAATCGGCCTGTCATGATCGAACAAGGACCGGAATGGGAGATCCACCAAGGGACAAGATCACACAAACGTCTAGCAGCGAAAGCAGAGCGGGAACGACGAACTAATGATACTATTTCATGATACGAAACACTTTTGTACAACGTAAGACGTCTCACTAATCAATTCTACGAAAGACTAACGCTAAACGTGGCGAAAATTACCACTTTCCGATTTCGCTTGAGGATGTCAAGACTTTAGGTAGAGTTTGCCCACTGGACCAACCAGTCCTCCCAATCCTCCCAGGAATTATCGTAGCCGTCATCTGCCTGACCTTGTTGGTAGGAATTATCGTGACAATCGTGGTGATGGCGGTCGCGACGAGGATCTAAAAGATGGTCCACGACATGGACAGCTGCGTTGTTAGCCACGAAATCGCGAATGAAAACGTCGCGGCCGTTGACTGTGAATTCCGTCTTGGTAACTGTTGGTTTATCAGGTCCTGGAACTGGAAGAGTAACTTCCGCTCTCATGATATGGGCGTGAACTGTCTTGTTATCAAACAACGTCGGGAGATGGACGTGACGATTGGAGATGATGTTTTCGTATCCATGAGAAGCATAGCGTGCGTGCGCTTCATTCACATATTGGGGAGCGGCGTGAGCACTCTTGTTGTATTGATAATCTGAAAAAAATAATATGATCCACGGAACGAGAGGAGAACCGAGAAACTGCACTTACCCGAATGGACAATAATGCCAGGCACAATGTGATATTCCAACACTTTGCGCAAGATGTGATGACCAAGGGGCGAAAACAAAAACAATTTCAATTTGAGCGGCAAGCGGTCGAATGCTCTGTTGGCCGGAGCGAAGAGAGTGAGTGAAGAAGTGCCGACAAGTTCGTGCCCTTCCTTCTCATCCTTCCCGTGCTTGTGTACGAAACGCAAGTCCGTATCGTGTGTAAGACCAACGCGTTGAATGGCCGAAGACTGGATTATGTCAGACAGGTATTGGTTTACTCGTCCGAGAAGAACATACCAGAATGGAGAAGTAGTCAGGGAGCATGAACAATGTCTGGAAAGCCGACAACGGCGGCAACACTGGATGGTTAACAACATGAATGATGCCTTCCAAGATTTGTGAGCCGGGTGCGTTCCATGAATAGAAAGGAGACTCACCATTCGATGCCTTTACGTCAGGATAAACAACCTTGGCGTAAAAATTGACGGTGGTTGACGGTGGAAGCAACTTCTGCTCCACTCGCATGCGAAGGGCCTGTCCCTCCAGTACACCGGGGATGGCCAACTTCGTCGCATAAGTTGAATTTTCTCCGAGTGAATATATGTCAGTGGCTTCCGGCAACGATTCGTAGGCAAGGATGGCGCGAACTAGGCGCCTGAAAAACTTCTTGCGGCACTCTTCTTTGTCGTCGAAAAGAAGCGAACTATCGAGACCTTCGTGAACAACAGCAGACATGACGTCATTCCAATGGCATTGTTGGCCGAGGATGATGGACGCTATGTTGCTCTCGGAGAGATGATCGGTCTGGGAGAGATCACAGCCATGGTCGTGGTCATGGTGAGGGAGTGCCCAGTCCGGGGTTGCAAAAAAGGTGAGACTGTGCAACAGCTCGTCAGACACGACGGGGCAATCAAGAAGTGGAGCTCACTCGGCATCATTGTCATTGAAATAATCAACTGCATCAGCGAACTTAATGGCCTTGGTTAATTTAGAAAATCTGACATGGGTGTAAGCTAATATGCGTTATAACTTGTTTGAGGAATATCTCATGCCTTGAGTCATTGCTAACGATCTCCCAAATGGTTTCTTCCTTACGATGTTTTTCTTCCGCGAACAGTCCTTCGGGAAGTGAACCTTTAACAAGCTCCGGGATGGTGCGCAAAGGGAGTTGGTCTGCAGCAAAGTTGAAGATGTCCTTTCGACTCCATGACCCAAGGGTGGGCGTGGCAGTCACAAAGTTGCTGAGACACAAAAGAGGCAGAAGTAACATGGTGAAAGGTGTTAAGACGCTTCCAGTTATCGTGAGGTTCATATATACTGTGGGTTATTCGCGGAGGCTCCAAGAGTCTGACTGAATGACGACATAAGTTGCCAACTTTCGGGGCAGCATCGAGGGTTGTGTCTAAACGTAGATCATGCGACGAATAAAAGGTGATGAGTTTCCACTTGGCGACGGTGAACAATGTTTACTGCATTTGGAGACCACAGAATTGACCCCACAGTAGATTTTGAACCGCTAGAGCTCGTGTTTTCTAGTCTTCTGGTCAAGTCAGTGACTAGTTTTGATCAATGTTGGTGTTATTTGACTAGTCAACTAGTCACATCTGGTCACTTGTCAAGGTGTTACATCACGCTTGACAATAGGCTTTTCCTATTTGCTAGACGTGCGCTGAAGCTTTTATTTTATTTCAGAATATTTAATGCTGGGATTAAGTCCATCGATTATCTCCCGCTCTCCTTTATCTCGCCGTACCATGGCTACCATACACTCTGCCCTCGCTGCCCTCAACATCACCGCCGTCGCTACCGTCGACCACCCTCATGCAAACTCTCCCCAGGCCTGGCGCGACGCCCTCGCAGCCACAACCGCCGCCCCCAAGGACTTTCAGCTAATCAAGACTCTCGTTTACAAGCCAAAGACCGCAAAGACCGCAACCCCCGTCCCTGTCGTCGTCGTCGCCCGTGACGAAACGGAAACTAGTTCCTCTGCTATCGGCAAGGCCCTCAACCTCAAGGAGCTCAGGCTCGGCTCAGAGGACCTACTCACCGAATTTTTTAGCCTCGACAAGAACTCTCGTGGGTACTTGTGATTTCTACTCGCGGTCCATCGCTGACACAAAAGCCCTAGTCTCGCCGCTTGCACTGATCTCGGACAATTTTTCGCGCGTCACTACTGTCGTCGATTCCACCATCTCCTCCACCCCCGCCCCCTTTGCTGTTCACGCCAATTCTTCCTCCTCCACCCTCTTCCTCTCTGGCTCAGATATCCTCCGCTACCTCAAGTCCCTTGAGACTGATAACACTAAGCTCAATGAACTCGATTTCGCCAACATCGCTACTGCCAACCCCGCTACTGCCAACGCCCCCGGCGCGGCTGCGAATACATCGAAGCCCCCCACCAAGGAAAAGGAGGATGCCAAGATAGAGGGTGCTGCTCAGATCGCCATCGGTGTCAAGAAAGAGGTCGACTTTGCCGCGTGGTATACCAGTGTACGTTTACACCACAGTTTTCTGGTGCGGTTATCATCGATCGCTGATCCGCCGCCCAGGTTTTGATCAAGGCCGACATGCTCGACTACTACAGCGTCTCTGGCTGCTACATCCTCAAGCCATGGTCTTATAGCATCTGGGAGATAATCCAAGGTACGTCCCTCAAATTCGACCTTCACGACTCAACCCGCTCAACCTCCGCAGAATGGTTCAACGCGCAGATCAAAGAGCTCGGTGTCCAAAACGCCTACTTCCCCATGTTCGTCTCTCAAAGCGTCCTTGAGCGCGAAAAAGACCATATCGAAGGTTTCTCCCCTGAAGTCGCTTGGGTGACTCGAGCGTACGTCCTTTATCTTATCTCCTACTTAGCTCATCTAATCTTATCTTCACATAGTGGTCAATCTGATCTCGAGGAACCGATCGCCATCCGTCCCACCTCCGAAACTGCCATGTATCCCTACTACGCCAAATGGATCCGGTCGCACCGTGACCTCCCCCTTAAACTCAACCAATGGAACTCTGTCGTGCGCTGGGAATTCAAAAACCCCCAACCCTTCCTCCGCACGCGTGAATTCCTCTGGCAAGAAGGCCACACCGCACACCTCACGAAAGCCGAAGCTGACACTGAGGTAAGACAGATCCTCACACTGTACCGTAAGGTCTACGAGGAACTCCTCGCGGTGCCCATGATCGAGGGTGTCAAGTC
The DNA here is from genome assembly GCA_015584085.1 of Macrolepiota fuliginosa MF-IS2. NCBI lineage: Eukaryota > Fungi > Basidiomycota > Agaricomycetes > Agaricales > Agaricaceae > Macrolepiota > Macrolepiota fuliginosa. Next base: position 46,648 of record MU151067.1, on the reverse strand, counting down.
TGAGAAGGAGAAGTTCGCAGGTGGCTTGTATACTACGACTATTGAGGGCTTCATCCCAACGTCTGGGCGTGGCATCCAGGCCGGTACTTCCCACTGCCTTGGGCAGAACTTCTCGAAACCGGAAATGTTTAACATTTTCGTCGAGGATCCGGAAAAGGACGGACAGAAGTTGTATGTGTGGCAGAATAGCTGGGGGTTGTCGACAAGGACGATCGGAGTGATGGTTATGGTACATGGAGATAATCAAGGTTTGGTGTTGCCCCCGCGCGTCGCGAGTATTCAGGTTATTGTTGTTCCGTGTGGAATCACTGCGAGGACGAGTGATGAAGAGAGGAAGAAGATTAATGATGCGTGTGAGGAACTTGCAGTTAGTTTGAAGAAGGCTGGGGTTAGGGCGAGGTCGGATTTGAGGGAGGCATATACCCCTGGATGGAAGTTTAATGAATGGGAGCAAAAGGTACGCTTAGCCTTAACTCTTTCTGGATCTGTATTCATAGTATTATAGGGCGTTCCGCTTCGCCTCGAAATCGGGCCCCTTGACCTCAAGAAACAACAAACCCTTACGGTGCGCCGAGACACTGGCGCGAAAGCCCCGCTCGCATTGTCGGATATTACGAACACCGTCCCAGCGCTTCTCGAGACAATCCAACAAGACATGTTCGATCGTGCGAAGAAGACGTATGACGAGCGATTGGTTGAGGTCACCAAGTGGGATGATCTCGTTCCTGCGCTGGATAATAAGTGTGTCGTGGCTATTCCGTGGTGTGAACGGACTGAGTGTGAGGAAGAGATTAAGGAGAGGAGTGCGAGGGCTTCGTGAGTCATTTTCTTATTTTGTGTGTTTTGGATGGATTACTGACGATGGATTTCTTTTCTCAAGGGCGGAGGTGGCAGATGAACGCGCGCCGTCGGCGGGTGCCAAGTCGCTTGCGATTCCGTTTGATCAGTCGAGGTGGACCCCGATCGTCCCCGGACAGACGAAGTGCCCGAATTGTGGACAGGATGCGAAGAGGTGGACTATGTTTGGGAGGAGTTACTAAATGATAGATTGGGGAGTTTTTCTTTGGAATTTTTCTGGAATGAAGTATTGGAACTTGCTGCTTCATGTTTAATCTAACTTCATGGATAGAATAAGTGCCTTGTTGACGGATAACAGTCTCAATGATTTTTTACTACGGCGGTAAAGCCCATGGAAAGCCAGAGTGGGCAGCTTCAATGGAACGCTCCTTGTTCACACTTCCCGTGTCTGTCCATCCCGCTGCCCGCGTTCTTGCCTTGCGAGTGCGTTCTCCCTCAAACATGTTCATACGTGACTTCTCTTTCTCAGATTTCCGCCACACTGAGCATCGCACGGCGGCCTCCTGTCTCTCTAACCCCAGAACCTCGGTTTCATGACACACCGCCACAATTCATTGGGACAAAGAACGGTCGCCACTGGTCAGGACAATAGCACACCTTCGCTGTTAGTGACACGGTAAAGACATATTGCCACAGCTGCAAGTCCCTCCCTTGATATTGTATAAATTATATATATTGAATATACCCGCCGCGAAGGATTTTCGTGAACACATCGCCCAGTACAATACAGCCCTCGCAATAAATCATTCGTATACTGCTGTCCCCCTCTGGATCAGGCGGAGGGCCCTCATCAGTACTGATTACTATCACCTTCATCCAATGGTTTGAGCCGAGCTTCCCCTATTGGCGATTATTTATTTATTTATTTTCAGACCACAAACAATCTTATCAGGCCAAAAATAAACGCATGTGGATAAGTACATAATGCGAATACGAAGGTGAAAATTATTCCGAAAATTATTGGGTACAATGAAGTTCCTCACTCGGCGATCTGACGGAACTTGTCTTGAATCTCATTGTGCAAGGCATCCATCTTCTGCTTGATAGGCTCCTTGCCCTGAGAGGGAGACTGCGGGGAACCCAAGAGTCAGTTTTGTCATAGAATCAGGGAACGTATTAGCTCACCTCAAACTTCATCTGCGAAAGCTTGAACATGATGTCTGCTGCGGAGTCCTTGATCTTTGCGAATGTAAGATCATTCTGAGTCACGGCCTTGATCGCTGCGTCATGGAACGCCACAAAGTTCTTCAGCATGGCGCTGGTCTTGTAGAAAGGACAGTATCGGTCGTATTCGCTCATGCCGTTCTGTTGTAGGAAATCGTCCTTGAGCATTCTTGCAACCTCTAGCGTGATCTTGTCGTTTTCGCCCAAAGCGCTCTTTCCGACTAGCTGCACGATTTCGGCGAGATCATCTTCCTTCTGAAGAATTTCCTTCGTCTTTGTCCGCAGCTCGACGAACCCGGGTTCCTCACGCTCATAGTAGGGCTCCAATACCTTGGTATACTTGGAATATGAAACATTCCAGTTGACGGAGGGGAAGTGTTTGCGTTGAGCGAGCTTCTTGTCGAGACCCCAGAAGACTTGGACAATGCTGAGTGTAGCAGAGGTGACAGGGTCAGAGAAATCACCACCAGGAGGCGAGACGCTGCAACATATAAGTGAGGATGCGATGAGTAGAGGGGTTCACGAGGATACTTACGCTCCGACGATGGATACCGTTCCTTGACGAAGAGGGTTGCCCAAACAGACAACTTTGCCAGTTCGCTCATAGAAACTCGCAAGCTTAGTACTAAGGTAGGCGGGATAACCAGAGTCAGCAGGCATTTCTGCCAAACGACCTGAGATTTCACGAAGGGCCTCAGCCCAACGGGAAGTAGAGTCGGCCATCATGGCGACGTTGGAACCCTGGTCACGGAAGTATTCTGAGAGTGTGATACCGGTATAGATGGATGCTTCTCGGGCGGCGACAGGCATATTGGAGGTGTTGGCGACAAGTGTGGTACGCTTCATGATAGGTTCTTGACGGTCGCCGACTTCCATAGTCAATTCGGGGAACTAGGGGGGATATTGAATACAGACAACCGGAAGGTAGAGGAACCACAACGGACCTCCATCAGTACTTCAGCCATCTATAGGAGTGTTAGTTGTAGAGACAGGATAGATGAGGAAAGCGTACCTCGTTTCCGCGTTCGCCGCAACCGACATACACGATAATGTCACTGTTAGAGAACTTGGAGATGGCTTGCGAAATGACGGTCTTTCCACAACCGAACGCTCCAGGAATTGCGGTTGTTCCTCCCTGTACACAACTTTGGGATAAAGTCAGAAAAATCCTCGATAACGAGCGGGGTCATTCGTACGGGAAGAGTGCATCGAGGATACGTTGTCCAGTAAGAAGAGGATAGTCTGCTGTGAGCTTTTCCGCTACAGGACGAGGAGCTCGGACAGGCCAGAGCTGCATCATGGTATGTTTAGTCGTCTTGCCTTCGAACTCGGTTTCCAAGACTACATCCTAGGGCAGGGTTAACGAGTGGCAGTAGAGGAGATATATTATTTACATCGACAGCGTAGCTTCCAGTTTCAGCAATATGTGTTATCGTTCCGAGTGCTCTTGGTTGAAGTATGATCTTGTGGTTATCGACAAGGGAGTTCTCGTATACGCTACCGAAGATATCGCCTCCAGAGATATGATCGCCAACCTACGCGCCGCTCTTAAGCGCGAATCCAATCATCTGAGAGCGAGCACATACTTTGTAGTTGACTGGCTTGAAGTCCCATTGTATCGAACGGTCAAGGGCGGTGGTATTGATCCCACGAGGGATGTAGATAGACTTGGAGAGTTCTTGAATGGACTACAAGTACGTCAAGAATCAAGGAACTGCCGTGATCCTGAATCGCGCTCACCCTTAATGGACGTTGGATGCCATCGACGATATTACCCATAAGACCTAGAAAACTGATGAGCCAATTGTAACACGGGGAGGGAGTTGGTAGGTACCAGGTCCGAGCTCAACACTAAGAGGTTTCCCAGTTCTAAGGACGGGATCGCCGACCGTTACGCCTGAAGTTTCTTCGTAGACTTGGATAGTGGCTTTATCGCCCTCAATACGAATGACCTCTAACGCAAGACTTAATCTACCGCTGTGAGGGCGCTAGAAGGGAAGCACATACCGCCGACAAGCTCATCATGGCCGACGCGGACTAGTTCGTACATGGCAGCGCCGATCATGTTCTCAGCAATGACGACGGGACCCGACACGCCGAATACCTGACCAAACCTGGATTCGTGGTCCTCATCGCGGATTTTTGGAAGGTCGCGCTTTGCGTTCTGGAGGCCGCCTGCCATTGTTGTGGGCTGTAGAGATATCCTTTTCTGGCCCTCTTAAGATCGGTCTAAGCCGATGACCACGTGACCAATGAACGCGTAATGGGATTTCGTTCTGCCCAGTGTTGCGCAACTCGTTCACCTATCCACCACAAACATGCCTCCGAAAGCGTGAGTCTCTATTTTCTCAATGGTCATTTGTGTCCTAATAAACCGCCTAGTGATTGGGAGAAGTGTACGTAGAGACTATCTCTGGACTTGGGAGTTGACCCACTTACATCTTGTGCAGACGAGAAGAGGACGGATGACAAGCAGGACGAGAAGATTGTTGGTGCGTCCCTTTGCCTTCGGATTAATGTTCTGCACTGACTCTTCACAGCACTCGATGATAGCGACATCCAGATCTTGAAGACATATGTTCGTATGCGTGATTTCAAATGGCACTTGGGTACTGACGTTGGTTTAGGGCCAAGGTCCATATGCGCGGAAATTGAAGGACACGGAGCAGGACATAAAGGACATTCAGAAGCGTATAAACGACAAGCTTGGTGAGTCATTGTTATACTTCACGGTGGTCTCTTGCTAATTGAGCTACCAGGTGTCAAGGAGTCTGATACTGGGCTTGCGTCACCAAATCTCTGGGATCTTGCCGCGGACCGACAACGTATGAGTGAGGAGCACCCACTACAAGTCGCACGGTGTACAAAGATCATCCCTGTGGACCCCAAACTCGCGGAGGCAGCAAAGGCGGTCAACCCGCTTGGAGCGATGCAAGGGCAGAAGGGTGCTGACGAGCAGGACAAGTATGTCATTAATATCAAGCAGATTGCAAAGTTTGTCGTGGGTCTTGGTGATCGAGTTGCTGCAACGGATATTGAAGAGGGTATGCGTGTGGGGTGAGTGATGTTATGGAATTAAATAATGCGACACGCTAATCCTTCTTCCAAGTGTTGACCGGACCAAGTACCAGATTCAGATACCTTTACCACCCAAGATTGACGCGTCTGTCACCATGATGCAAGTAGAGGAGAAGCCAGACGTGACGTACTCGGACGTTGGTGGGTGTAAGGAACAGATTGAGAAGCTGCGGGAAGTTGTGGAGACGCCACTACTGTCGGTGCGTCCGTTCATTTTGTCAACCTTTCACTCTATTCTGACGATAGCTTCAGCCGGAGCGCTTTGTGAACCTTGGTATTGACCCTCCCAAGGGTGTTTTGCTCTTTGGTCCTCCTGGAACTGGAAAAACACTGTGTGCCCGTGCTGTCGCAAACCGAACAGACGCGACTTTCATTCGTGTGATCGGTTCAGAGTTGGTGCAAAAGTATGTCGGAGAGGGTGCCCGTATGGTTCGCGAGTTGTTCGAGATGGCGCGGAGTAAGAAGGCTTGCATCATCTTCTTTGATGAAGTAGATGCCATTGGTGGTGCTCGTTTTGACGATGGCGCTGGTGGCGACAATGAGGTACAACGGACGATGCTCGAGTTGATCAACCAGCTTGATGGATTCGACCCGAGAGGAAATATCAAAGTGCTCATGGCTACCAACAGGTGTGAAAGCTGGGGTTTGTGGCGTATGCATATATATATACTTACATGCCGTTCAGACCAGATACACTAGACCCCGCGCTTCTCCGTCCAGGCCGTCTTGATCGTCGTGTGGAATTCTCGCTACCAGATGCGGAGGGTCGTGCGCATATTCTGCGTATCCACGCGAGAAGGTTTGTCATTTTAGTTTTTTTAGCGAGGAATAGGTGGTTGACCTGGGGATAGTATGAGCGTAGAGCGCGACATCCGGTTCGATCTCCTTGCCCGACTATGTCCAAATACGACTGGTGCTGAGCTTCGGTCCGTCGCGACTGAAGCCGGCATGTTTGCTATCCGTGCAAGACGGAAGGTGGCGACGGAGCGTGATTTCCTGGATGCGGTTGAGAAGGTTGTGCGGCAGGGCACGAAATTCTCTAGCACGTAAGTGTTAATTTATATGGGATAGAAGCACTACTGATATGGATTCCTTTCAGACCTCTTTACCAAGTGTATAATTAGAGACCATTGGCATATTTTAGTTGTTTGTGTAACATGACATATTTCTGAGATTGGTGTGATGTTGAGTTCCATAAGAGGATAGGGGTTTCCAAGATCCAGCCGCGCTGGGGGGTTATTCGGCCAGCGATGCCCTGACGCTAGCTGTCCACAATGCTCAGTCCTCGCATCGCAGCCACTGCGCGCCAGGTCCACGTACGCGCCGCCGGAGAGAGCGGTGAGGTATCCTCGCTGTTGTCGAGATACGCCAACATTGGGCCGCGACCGATTAACCTGTCACAATTGCTCTCGTTCGGGCGACCAGTGACGCCCGACTCTGTGCTCGCGTCAGTTTCGTATACACTTGCGGAGCTCCCTCGGCGACTTGCAACACGCGTTCGGACTCTCGAGACGCTTCCCTTCATCGTCGGCACAAATCCATACATCACAAAGACCCTCAATGCATACAAGGATAGCTTCACCTGGCTTGCTACCCATACTCCAGTCACCACTCTCGCTCAGAACGAAATCTTTGTTGAGAAACTCGCAGAGATCGTTCAGTACCACGCCAATGACATCCCAACCATGGCTAAAGGGTACGCTCAACCTTATCAGCCCGCTTCAAATCCTGACTGTCCCCAACCCACAGCTTCCAGGAATGCTCTCGTTACATGTCCCCAACACAGATAAGCAGCTTCCTCGATCGCGCCATTCGCAACCGCATCTCCGTCCGCCTCATTGCTGAGCAACATATCACCCTCTCCAAAGCCTTGTCCAACGCTCTCGATGTCAACAACTATGTTGGCGTCGTCGATGCCCAGTGCTCGCCCCACCAGATGATACGCATGTGCAGTTCTTTCGTCTCCGAATTATGCGAAGCCACCCTCGGTACAAGTCCAGAAATCATTGTCGATGGCGACGTCAACGCTACCTTTCCGTGAGTCGTATCCCACTCATCCACTCGCAAGTAACCAAACATCAACCTCCTACACAGCTATGTCCCCGTCCATCTCGAATACATCCTCACAGAACTCCTCAAGAACTCTTTCCGAGCAACAGTCGAACACCACTACAAGGCCTACGGCAATACCACCACCAAGCGCCTTCCCCCAATCACCATCACCCTCTCCCCGCCAGTCCCATATAACTCCAACCATGAACACTACTTTTCTATCCGTATACGTGACCAGGGTGGAGGCGTATCCCCTACCAACATGGCCCGCATCTTTTCCTACGCCTTTACCACTGCTGGACGCGGTGCTCAGAAAAATATCCAAGATGACGACGAAGGTGGTCCCTATGCCGCCCAACACGTCGGCGGTTCTGCTGCTATTGGCGATGGTGGTAACGGTGGCGCCAGTTTGTTCGGAGAGATAACCGGTAAGGGTCTTCAAACCGGTCTCGGCACAATCGCTGGGCTTGGCTATGGTCTTCCTATGAGTAGGCTCTACGCAAAGTGCGTCATCTATCTCTTCGCCCCAACTTTTTTTTTCCTAAAGCATAATTTTCGCACAACAGATATTTTGGTGGTTCGTTAGACTTGTTCTCTTTAGAAGGCTGGGGTAGTGATGCGTTCATTAAATTGCGCTGTTTGGACGAAGCTGGAGATTCTGCTATTTGATCCCTTACTTTCCATACTCATATTATATCACGTCCCCAGTTACCCCGTTGAAAACAGCTCATCTAGTGAGCATTCATTATTTATTGCAAAGTGCAGACGAAACTATGCGATACTCGATAGTAAAATAACAAAGCCGAAATTCAAATGCAGCAGACCCCAGGTATCATTGAAGAAAAACAACATTTCGAAAACGTAAATCAGATTGCAAGCATGAATACCAAAATTATTTTGTACCTCCCTGTACACAAAGTTGTTAGCACCCGCAACAAATCATCATCTCCTACTATTGACTTACAACATATCCACTCAGAGTTCTACTCGAGTGATAGGATGAGGATATGCTCTGAGTTTGAGAAGTGCGATATGACCGCGTCGCAGATCCCAACGTCGAAGCGTGGGTTGTACTGGGCGTAGTCGGCACTCCGTTCGTTGTCATCTTACTTGTCCGTGCTGTGAGTGGTGTAGGGGCACTGATCAATGACTTCTTCGGCGTTTCTGTCACTTGCTTAGTCCTGCTTCCGCTCAAGCTCGACGATGATGGTGTTGACCGTGAACTTGTTGTCGCCGCTGCTTGTCTTCGTCTTCCCGTCAAAATGAATGGATGTCGCATGGCCGTCTGGGGTTTCATGCGACGTTCTGGATCCCAAACAAGGCACTTTGCAATAAAATCTACAAATTCCTCGTCGTTGCATTTCAGTGCCTGTGCAAGTGTCCTCGATCCCGGTCTCCGTCGTCGGCCCTTAGAGTTGACCACAGGTCTAGGTGTACCACTTGTATCTAACCAACCAGTTAGATCTCGAGACCCTGCAATGAAACTAGATTACGTACCAAAGAACAGTTTCTTGCGCGAGCTGCGGTTGACGAAATCCTTATCAGGTACACCCAGAACCTCCATAATGCAAGACAGTTGCTCCTGCTCATTTTCTCCGGGAAAGATCGGATATCCAGTGTACAACTCAGCCAGAATGCAACCCAAGCTCCACATGTCAATAGCCATGTGATAGTTCATCCCAAGGATGACTTCAGGCGAACGGTAAAACCGACTCTGGATATAGGTGTATACTAGAATGATCTTAGCGAATGTGTCGACTGATGTGATTTGGACACTTACTTTTTTCATGTTCGAAACAGCTGCTGCCGAAATCGATAACCTTAATAGCGCTCTTCGCAGGGTGTTTCAAAAGAACGTTCTAAATCGAATCAAGATGAGAATTTGGATAATGAAAGTGGCTGCTGGGGTTACCTCTGGCTTTAAGTCACAATGAACAATCCGGTGATGCCGCATGAGCACCAGGGACGCGAGCATTTGCGTGGTAAACCGCCGAATCAATGAGGTCGTGAACCCAACGAAACCATTGGCTTTGATAAGCTCATAAAGATTGATGCTCAACAGCTCCATCGCAATGCACAAGTGATTCCGGAAGTAAAAGTGATCGTTCATCTTGATGACGTGATGCGATTCCTCAGCATCCTGTGTGCAATTATGAGCACGGCACACTTAACAACAATCCAGATGACATACCCATTTGCGCAAATTGTCCAAAATTTTGATCTCAACCAGCGCTTGGTGATGGAAACGTTTCTTGTTGCGAATAATCTTGATTGCCACAGACTCGCCCGTACAATGGTCCCGACATTGAAGTACCTGTCCAAAGGATCCTTTACCGAGGGTATCGATCACCTCATAACGGTATGCAAGGTGATCATGGTTAACAACGAGATAATCTCCACGTTCATCGTCATATCCGTGATTGTTGCTCGAGTTATCCAACGTTGCCATCTTCTTCTTGCTTTTCGCGCCAATGTAATAGACCGAAGCATAATCCTGAATTTCCTTCCTTTCAAATTCCGATAGGTATTGAACCTGGCTGCTTCTCAAGGTGGCTGTCATAAAGCTAAGCTATAAACCCACTAGAGATGGGTACGTAAAAACTCACCATTAGGAGATGAAGGCGGAACCGGGTCAATGGGTTTGGGGAAATCCATTAGGGCTTCCAGTTCCTCTTGTGTAGCACCGGCTGCCAGTTTTTTGGCCTGTTGGCGCCGAATGTAGTTCTTCATTTCCTCATCGCCCAGAAGCTCCTCTTCGTCCATGGTACTTGGAACGGGTGACGGCGTAGACAACGACTGTCGACTGGAAGAAGGCGAAGCTCTGGCGGGCGGAGCTTGAGTGCTCGAAGAATTTGCTGAACGCAGGCTAGGCTTAGGCCCGAGTAACTTCAGACCTTTCGAAGGAGAAAGAGCAGAAAAGCGGTGTGATGATGAAGGTTGTTCAGCATTTGCTGCGGGAGTGGAGATTGAAGCCACAGATCCAGTAGAAGGCTTGCGAAGACCAATGAAAGACATAGAGTCACGGTTTGACTTGCGGGGTAAGATGCTGCCATTGCTAGAATTTACAGTTGCTTGACGAGGTAGTCGCGACGTCGCCGTAGAAGGTGATGATCGCATGAGGGATTGATGAACAGACGATTTGGGCGTCGGTCCATCATCGTTAATCACTCCGAATTCTGAAGTTACCAGGCCAGTGGGGGATGGGTTAGCTGAAGTAGACGCAAGTCCGCTTGCACGTCGGGTGGCCAATGCCGAGGAGGAGTTTTTCAGGGGGGGAGTGACCGCTGCAGCACTAGAAATTCGGGGGATCTTGGTGGGGGTCTCTTTAGGTAAACCAGAAACGATGTTGAGGGAAGAATTAGAGGGTTCTCTATTTTCCTTCGCAGCATGCGAAATACTGTTTACGGTACCAACTGAAGGTGACCCAGCAATTGTCGGAAGCTGATTGCGACTACGAAGCGAGGCATCAGATTGCTTTTGCATGGAACTCACGGTTTGTGCTGTGAATCGAGAAGACGTCGAGGGTGTCCGTGAAGCTACAGGGGTAGCCGAAGCAGTTGACGAAGTCGAGGATTTGAGTTTCGCAACTCGCTGAGCAGTTGCCGGTTCCAGGGCCGAAATTTGCATGGGCGGCATAGCTACTGGCGACTTGGGCTTCCCGGGATCCGTTGAAGATAAAGTCTTGAAGCACCACTGAGATAATCATTCAACCAATTAAAATGACCTTCCTTACCTTGCCTCGTTTCCTGATCATCAGTCGTGATATACGACTCTCACTCCTATCTTTCTCCTTCTCCTCCTTCCTCTTCTCCTTCTCGGCTTTCGCCCGGACCTTCTCGGCTTCCTTATCAGATTTTGCGCTCTCCTTGGCACTATCCTTGGCATCTGAATGCAAGCTACGGCGTGATGACGACTTGAGCAAAGAGGGAAGCCCCAAGCTCAACACAGAAGATTTCTTCGACGCAGAACCTGGCACCGAAGTTGACATTGTTGCATAATCACGAGAGGGAGAAACACTATTCTTGGAACGTGGGGTCATAAAGTGACTGGGAGGAGAAGTAGACGGAGGGAGGACAGGTGGGACTTGCATTGACTGAGAAGAGGAACGTCTGAAAAACGGGATTGATGACGGGGTAAGCCGTTTAGACTGCGTTCGGCGGACTGGGGCTGAGGGACTGAGAGGACCAACTGGAGGTGCCGATAAAGCAGATGTTGTGTGGTTGGTGCTTGCACTTGAACCCGTTCCTGGTCGACTGAGGCCTCGGTCAGGCGTCTTTGAGCTTCCACTTGCTATAGCGCCAGATACTTGCACAGAACCCACAGATGACATGGACGCTAGAGAACCCGCTGAGGTCATGGCATCAGGTTGCTTAGGAGACCATGGAGATTTAGATGAACCTTTTTCCTTGGAGGTGGATTTACGTTGTTGACCAAAGCTGACTGCACGGGGGCTGAGTGGGAAACTCGACTTGGAACTAGAAGAAGGGGAGCTCGATAGACGCAAATTCAAAGCACTGGAAAAACTCCACTTCTTTGAAGGCGTCTTTGGTACGACGGGTGCCGAGTCAGTGCTAATATAGCCTGAGGGTGCCTGCTGCTGACTTTGTCGTTGAGGTTGATTAGGATACTGAGGGACTTCAAGAGAAGATGTACGCTCGAGTTTGCTATCGTGACTGGGACGTTTTGCAGAATCCTCGCTACCGGAGAGAGAAGGGAACGAAAGGCTAGAGGACGTGGCCGGTGGCGAACGATAAGAGGAGATGTCTTTTGGCAATGGGGGGACTGGCGGGACAGCTGCGCTCTCCGATAAGTCACCGGTGACAGCAATTGAAGCCACTCGGTCCTTCAAAAGATTGGCATCGCTAGAGGATATATCACTACCTGCACTGTTGCGCCTAGCTTTACTGGTGGAGTGACGCCCTGATGTCCCGGAGACTGACGTAAGACTAGTACCGGTTGACATTGAGGCCGAATCACGAGAGCTCGTGGTTGGAGTGCTAGTGTAGGTGGAGGACGTTGAGCCACGTTTAGGGGTGAAGCTCATCCGCGCGCCGGTTTTCTTGGGAGTCTTGTCCTGAGGTGGTAGACTCTGTAGCTGGTCATCCGTGGAGCCTTCTGGTTTCGCCTCAACATCGACCGAACCAGAGACCGAATGGTGTCTGTGAGCAGTGTCCTTTCCCTCCTTTTCACTCCCAGTACCAACGCCGCTCCCTCTCCTAGATTTTGCATGGTCACTCCCGATACCTTCCCACTGGCTGCCGACCTTGGCTGGTGTCACAGGTCGACTAGAACCCGATGCCCGACCAAAACTTCCAACACTGGCACGGGCCCGCGCAGTTTTTCCGGTGAGACCATCTAACTTTCGTAAAGCCTCGGCGGTCGCTTCATCGTCAAGGGCAGACCATCCCTCTTGAGTGCCCCGAAGTAATGAATGCGCAACACTGGGAGACGCCATCTGTGACGAACTATCCTTGGAACTAGAGCTCAGAGGGGGGGTATGAGACTTGCCGGCCGACTGCTTCAGTAGGTGTTGGATAGACGACGAAGCAGGAGATGGAGGTAAGTGAGAGAAATCCGCATTCTGAACACGTCGGGCATCAGTCAGGGCCGACGACGTTGAACCCGCCGAAAGTTGCCTGGAGTGACGTTCTGTGGTCTTTTGTGATGACGAGACCAACTTGGACATCGCACTTATGGAGAGACCAAGACTCTCACGGCGGCGATCCCTGGTTTTCCCATCTCTGGGTGAGGTGACAGATGAAGTGCTGACGTTAAGACTACGATGCTTGCGCACGGATGCCGTTTTCTCGTCACTGGCCTTGTCGGAGCTTGCTGAACCAGATCCTGCGCGCTTAGAAACAAATACACCATGTTGATCCATCTCGAACTCGTCTGAACTTCGCTTTTTTGCCCGGCGTGCTGGGGTAAATGAGCTAGGAGGTGAAGTGGGAAGCGTGTCAAGATTGAGTAAACGATCCTGAGAACGAGCCACTCTCGGAGTATCATCTTCAAGAGGGTCCATACGAGCGGAAAAAGAGAGTCTAGCACCCTTCCCAGACTTGGTAATCTCTGGGCCACTACCACCGAGATTGCGAGGATAGAGAATTTCTTCCCCACCACTCTCCTCGGCAATTGAAGGGCGATTTCTGAGCAGCTTAGGAGGGGGCTGGAGTTGGGCCTGTGACGGGTGGGGTGAGCGAGGGTAGATACGCATAGAAGTCACATACATCTTCCTTGTCCGATATTTCACCATCAACAGCTTCTATTGTCCAAGGGCTATCAGACTCATCGTCGCGTGGGTCCTCGTTCCCGAGGACCTCAACATCGTCAAAAGACGGGGAGAAACAGTCACCATCATCAGTCTCGCCAGCTCGTTCACTCCTCGTCCAGCGGGGCGTCGCAAGTTCACCCACGCCGACAAGACCGCGTCGATCTATGTTGGCAGGGTTCCTGGCCGGGGTGATGGGTTCATTAATTGGCAACTGATCGGGGGTAGATGCTGTCTGGGGAAGCGGGGGAAGGGAGGGAAGGGGAGAGTCTGACGGAGACGGAAAGCCAAAGTAGTAAGGATCGAGGGACGAAGAGGCGGAGGCAGAGCGCGACGGAGGGAGTTCTTGTTCTGGGTATGGATCGTCATCATCTAGCGTAGCAGGGGGGTCGTTGACCTGAGCAAGTAGAAAGTATGAGCCGAAGAAAAAGCGAGAAAGAGCAAGGAAAAAAGAAAGAACCTGGTGTGTTGAGGTATAGTGATGGGAGGAGTTGTGTGGGTCGTTAGCGGCGGTGAGGTTGATGGTGATGCCATGGGAGCTGCGACCTTTGTCTGGGTCGGACACAGACATGGACCAGGGGTGGCTTAGAGCCGGGGAAGAAAGAAAAGTTGAGCAGGCGGACTGGTCAGAGAATGAGGACAAGACTTGTTGGCGGACCTGTTGGCTGCATGTTGTTGTTTGTGGGTGTTTGTCATGTGGCCATTTATTTATTATCTTGTTGTTGTATTTTCCCGCGGGGTCGCCATGATGCTGCCTTCTCGATTCCTCAAGGCCACTGGTCCTCTTCTCCGCCCACCATGCCATCCTCCGTAGACGACCCTCAGTCTACCCCCATTTTTCCAATCCCCCTCCACATGTACCCTTTTTCTCAGCCACCGCAGGTAGTCCCTGGTCCACAGCCTCGTCCCAAGCGCCGTCAGGTTAAGAACGCGTGCACTAATTGTCAAAAGGCATGCAAGAAGTGCGACGACGCCCGTCCCTGCCTTCGATGCGTCAAGTACGGCGTTAGTGAAGAATGCGTCGATTCCCAGCGCAAGGAGAGGAAGAAGGGGATTAAGCGCGGTCCCTACAAGAAGCGCGATGGAAGAGGTTCGTGTCCTTTGTCCTCCTCCCCTCCATTCTCATACATCTCAAGGTCGCGCAGCCCGGGCTCTCGACTCTGTTAATCTTAGTCACCACCCCGTAATACCCACAAATCCCCCCTCAGGCCCGGGCCCATATGTTCCTTTTCCTATTCCTCCCCCATATTATGGCCAGTATACCCCTCATGTCTCCAAGCCCGGCGATCCCGCTCCTGCGTATCCGTATTACGTTCCTCAAGTCGCCCCTCCCGATCACTCTCACGTCAATCACCCGGGAGACGATGCCAGCTGCCATCCACAGTCTGCTTACTATCCTATCTTTCATGCCCCTTTTCCGGTCCAGCCTGTTTATCCCCATTCTCAAGGCTTCATCACTGTACGTCATAACACTCAGGTTTACCCAAATCAGCATCCTGTCTCGCAACCCTCTCATTTACCACAACATTTCTCCAGCCCCTTGACAAGATAAGGTGAACTCGAGCCTTGTGTCCTGCCGCCACCCGCGATGGCAATTCCGATAATCAACCGCGGCCTCTTCTTTGTTGTCATCATCCTTCTACTCCGTTGTTCCCTTGTTCTTGCTGATCTTGTGTCATGTCGTGCCTTTCACGATGTCTTGCTTTCGAGGATGTCATGTATAGATATATTTTGTTTCATACATACTCATGTTGGTGTGGGCGAGATTTGTCAATGATTACTGTGGTACATGAAGGTAAGTAACGAAAGTGATGAAAATAATACCCATGCGTTGCTCTTCACGTGGTCTGCATCTTCTGCAATTCCACCGCCACAAACTCCATTGTAGGACGTGATAAAATCACCCTTGACCAGCACTGCTGCATCACACTCCATAACTCATCCGTCAGCCACCGTTGTACATTCGGGTCCGAGGGACGTCGGGGTTGGACACAATCAATCACAGCACGGATGACAGCTGCATCTCGTTTACGTTCCGGAAATGGATGCTGTCCTGTCAATAACTCAAGTATCGCCATGGCAAATGAATACGTATCAGCTTCTTTGGTCGGCGAAGCTCCGTCTATGACTTCGGGCGCCAACCATCGTGCGCTGCCGGACTCAGTGAGTGTTGCAGAAGCAAGCATCTCCGTTACGTCTTCGATCACTTTGGCCATTCCAAAATCGCTGATACATGCGTCTCCCTGAATAGTGTCCAGACGTCGTTTGATTGAGGGGGAAATTCCGACTCACCGACGCGGAGACGAGAATATTCGTCTGCTCATTTGTGAGTCCCAGATCTTGCAGACACAATCGGTGCACTTACACATTTGACTTGGCTCTGATTCAGTAAAATTTTCAGTTTAAAAATAAGAGAAATGTGTGCTTACTGTTTCCATGGACGATGTTCTGTGAGTGAAGGTACCTTAAACCTTCCGCTGCCCCACGTATCTGAGATGGTCACTATACATGAATCGTCCAGCGCCTTTCGGCGAACTTGGACTTACCAGAAGCATTTTATCGGCCTCCGGGTTCTGCTTGACATAGCTGAAATTCTCGAATCAGAAAAAAGGGTAGCTGATTTCCCACCAACATACTCAAGGACATTCCCATTCTCAAGCCAAGGAGAGACCTGCGTTCTTTTCTAGTCAATGCCGAAATACAGGCACCAGGCACTGACCATGTGCATGTGTCTTCCCTGGTCGGTTACAATTCCGTAGAACGAGAGGATATGCTCATTCTTGAGCTTTGACCATACTTGGATTTCGCGGACAAAACGCTACCAGAAGCCACCTATAAGTCATGAGACAGGATAGTTGATCATCACACACTGACCTTCTGGGCACTTTGGTCATCTGCTTTCACATTCCTAAGCCCCTTCAGGGCAACCTGTCGCAACATGAGCTAGGTATCTCCCTATTAATTTCGGCCCACGAACCTTCTCTTCATCTAACCAACAGCCTAACCATATATCGCTGTATGTTCCTCCAGCAACTGGAATGTCGTCGACCTTCACGATCTCGCCATCCAGAATTTTCACAGGCGGAAGAATAGCGGCCATCCGGTGTAGGTTGACTAACCCACGCTGCATTTCAAGATATTGTTGGCTGACTCGCTGGCTTGCAGAAGGCGAAGGCGTAGTTGTTGGAGACATTGGACCGGGTGACGAAGTTCGTATTTCGGTGACTAGCATGTTGCCTGAGGTAGACTGCAATTGTCGCATTTCTCTCAACCGCTAGCGATGCGCTTAAGTGTGCTTTTTGCAACGTGTTGCGAGGACATGGTATATACCTCTTGGCCCTCTTGCATGATCTCTTCCCCAATAGATTCCCCGGCCTGGTGAAGAGCGGTGACTCGCCTCATTTGCTCAGAACTTGCGAGTATTTGCAAGAGGAGGTTCTGATTCTCATAGTGATTCTGTAGTTCCATCGCATGGGCATCCATCTGCGCACGCTGGAAGGTGATTTGATTTCTGTATGTCAACTTGAGCATACACTATATGTACATCGTCGACGCTGACATACCTCAACTTAACATCATCATAAATTAGATCATAAGAGTTGGTAGAGGTAAAGAAGATAACATACCGTGAAAGTTTGAATCGCAGTGTCTAGTTCTTGTTCACATTGATTGATACCCTGTTCAATCTCGGCCCTTCGTACTGGCCGATGTCGTCAGCTTGTAAGGGATAGAATGTCATGATCCACTTACGCCATCGTGTCAAAGCGCTGTAACTTGACCATCTGCGAGTGCGCTTGAGAGTCCTTTCCAGGACACTACAAGTACATAACAATCAATATCAGATTCCGATATCAGCAGAGGACCAATGGAACTAACGCTACGACCTCGTCCATACGTTCTTGCATTACTGTTCCTTCCAAGCCTTGGGTATCTTCTGTCAACGAAATCGCTAACAGCGTGCTCTTATCCCCGAGGGATTTTGCACGTCTCTGCAAATAAGACCATGATCTCTGAATCTATGGAAGGCATGGAGGTATATTTCGCTCACCTTGTATCGAGCCACATCCTGACAGGAGTTGACTATCTCGGTAGCTAAGCCCGTTGCGACTGGGGCACCGACGGCCTGAGCAGCTATTTCCGCGACACCGATAGCTACGTTGATGTTCTGTAGCATCCCGAGCATCGAGGGTGGGCCCAATGATTTGATTGATGGGGGGGTGAACCAACCAACAAAGGCTGTATTTGCCCAAGCGCCAGGGATATCATCATGGGTCTTGGGCGCTTGACAGATTGATGGGTTTGAGGAAAGTGCTCAGTTGTAGCGAAGCCCCTATACGTATTCTGCCCACGTGAATCTTGATATCCGTTCTTCCGTCAATCACTGACAATGTCCGCTCGAACTCGAAGTAGTACTAGGATACAGGCCCTTCACAATGTTGACGATACTGAAGACGACAACGAGGAACAGCCCATCAGCTTGGAAGAGAAGGAGCAAGAGGTTTGGGACGAAATTAGAGACGAACATTACGACAGTGAGCCCCGCCCGACTGTTCCTGCGTGTGCGAGAACTCACTTTCCCTCGGTGTAGTTATTGAGCAACTGCCATTAACAATCCACCGCCAATTTACCCTTCTGCGTCAGCTGGACAACCAAGCCCATGGTGCGTTCTTCTCCCGTCGGAAGGCAGGCCAACACCGATCCTACAGGAACTACTTCACCGTTCTGTTCTGGTATCAGACTATTCAAGTGGTTTACTCCCGGCTATAAAACAATATATCGAGCTGCGCCAAAGGCTGGCAGCGCATAGCAACCATCCCACACAATCGGAGCGGATTCCCTCCCCACAAGCCTCTTCATCCCATGGCGGTAAGCCGTCACCGCACACAAAGGTCACTCCATCTTCATCCTTCATATAGAAAACACGCCAACAACGGCTTCCACGCGCGGCTTCTCCGTTTCATCTGCCACTGGCGCCCAGGCAAAGGCAAAGCTCCCCACGACTTCGCGCGAAATGCTCTCGCACATCGCGTGTTTGAGTGAGGAATACTTGCGAACTTCTCGTGAAAAGGTCAATCTTGCGCAGACAGCGCATGACTCAGTATGACACCTTCTGGCTCTTGTCTGATGTATCTAACATTGGGTTGTTAGGTAGATCGCCATATTCGCTTATTGGACCAATTTATTAAAGAACAAGAGGCTTCCCTTGGTCCCGAGCCAAATGCACCTGTCATGCTCAGCATGTCCGAGCTCTTTGTTCCCAAATGGAGTCGCTCAACTCGTGTAAGCATGAGCCCTATGTTTGACGAGGAAGAAATGGCCCCGGTCCCGCCTACCCAATCCGAATCATCTATGCCACCCGAGCGCTCGAAGCGACGTCCTCCCAAGAATCGCAAACAAAAGGAGAAAGAGAAAGAAAAGGAAAAACCGGATCTTGGTACAGCTGCTACATTGACGATTACGCTTCCTCCTCAACATCAAGATGTATATGTTGATCCAAATGAACCAACTTGGTGTTACTGTAATCGCGTCTCATTCGGCGAAGTATGTAAATCTAATCCAATCTATTTGCCAGTACTCAACTTCGCTCCCAACCCTAGATGATTGGTTGTGACGACCCAGAGTGCAAATATGAATGGGTGAGGCCACAATCACTTCAACCATATGATCTGACTCATTCATTCTCTACCAGTTCCATTTGGAATGTGTGGGGTTAAAGGAGGTCCCAGAAGACGAGGAGTGGCACTGTCGGGAGTGCACGCAACGGCGAGAAGCTAAAAATCGGCGAAGATAATTAACCTGATGTAACTCGCATCTTGAGTTTGTTGGCTAGCGTTTCCATGTAGACATCTGAGAAGACAGTGTGAGTGGTAACGGGTATTTGCAGATGTAGACATACCAGTCTCATGTCGTAACCTCCAGTATTCCGCCAACAACTCGTTCAATTCTGTCTCGTTTTTCTTCAAATGATCTGCCATCTATCCGGCGACATCGTCAGAACCATTAATTCAGGATCCTCTGCATCACTGACCTCTGACTGGATATTGGTTGCTTCAACACGCAACTCCTCCAGTTGTTTGTCATTATCCCGTCTTTCAATGACCATCTGTTCATACTCTCCCTTCAGCCGGGCAATGGTCTTCTCGTTCGCTTGTTTTTTGTCCTCGGCATGCCTTTGAGCTCGTTCCAGTTTTTCGTGGGCATTCGCAAGTTGCTTATGCACTCTCTATACGACCCCGAACTTTTAGCCACATAAACATGTCTGGTCCGTTTACCCCACTCACCTCTCGCTTAAGATGTAATTCACTCTTCTCAATGCTTTTGCCTTCGAGTTGATCTTTGACGTCACCCAGTCCCTTTTGCGTGTCGTGAAGGGAGCGTATTTCCTTTTCAATAGTGTTCAATTGTTCGACACAATTCCGGACATCCTGTTTCAATAATTGGTGAAGGTCTTACTTGGAAGTTTAGGAAGACAGTACCTTTTCAATTGCCAGAAGTGTATTGATCTTGGATTGGAGATCTCTTGCTTTGGTTTCATGAGTGGCGATGGTTCTTTTGTCATCAGTCGCGTCCAAGGTCATCTGTGAGATTCGTTTCCTGATGCGATCGGGAGACTGGACTACTCGTCCTTGGGTTCGTTGCACGGATTCGTTGGTGTTTGTTATCTCCTCTGCTAGGCTTTCCTGCATTGGCCGCCATGAACATCATCAGTGGGGATGATCAAATGCACGAGAAGAATCGTACCCTCTGCCGCACAAGTGTATCCTTTTCACCCTTCAGTTTCTCCAGCTCGCTAACTGCCAGAGCTTGTGAGTTCTTGATTTCAAACATCTTCTGCCGTAGGACATCGTTCTCTTGACGAAGACGTTCGCACTCGGGTTCATTTTCTGCTATTTTGGCTCTATAGAATCTTATGAATATTTTTTAGAGCCACCAACCGAGAAAGGCGTACTTGATTGTGTCAATTTCTTTTTGAACTTTCTCGAGCCCCTCAGCAACATCTTCTCGCTCAACCAGAATCTTCTCAGAGTGCTCGCGCAGGTTCTTTACAAATTGGTCACAGTATTGCTCTGTGAACTTGACGAAGTTGATGAATGCGGAGAGTAGGATGAAGGTTCGTGCCCTCTCGGGCGTGTATAGGTCTCTGACGTTGAAGTCCTCAACTTGGGCAGCCTTGGCAAAGCGGGTCCTAATAGAAATTGATTGTATGCAACGAATTCTTCGTAGCTGTGGACTTACAAGTGGTAGAGGATAAGATTGTTGGAGAAAGCAGAGGCGTATAGGTCCTGATAGATGTGGTCCATATAGCTCGTCAGAGAGGTAGATAAGATGCCAATATATATGTTCACCTCGTTTTCGAGCCCAAGAGACGATAATGAGTTCGCAACTGGATCTCGGAGCGAATCATAGGTGAGGCCGGTGACTTGTTGAAGACAGGCGCAGTAGACTCCCTCAACGAAGTCTGCGGTAGGATGAGCGAGCTGGTCTGGACTGACAGAGAGTCCCCAGCCACCTAGAGCTGTGATGATGTCCGAGCTGTTCAAGTGGGGGAAGATACCCTTGGGCATTGTTGTCGTTAAGATTAATTAGAACTCGAAGAGAATCGCGTTTACAAACTCATTAGTGACACGGTCATGTGACTGGACGCGTTTGGGCGGGACGCGTTGGTGAGCTTGGATGTCCATTGATGTATTGATTGATGGGTAACCCCCATGTCCGTCCCAAAGAACAACCTTGCTGACCTCCTCAAGCGTAAAGCAAACAATGCCCTTAATACCGCCCACACTTACGCCCCCTCTCCCCGCTCAAATTCAGGCGTAAACATCCCATAATTTCGCCTTCATCCCTTTGTACTGATGCCACCTTTCAGAAACCGAAATTTAAACCCGCAATCTCGACTCCGGCTTCGGGAAGCTCCTGTGAGTCTATCGATGTCTTTTAAAGCTCTCTTCCTGATGTCGGGCCATTAGCCAAGCCTGCAAACAATCTTCAGTCATTTTCGACACCCGGGTTCAGGCAGATCAAACCATTGCCTTTGCCAACACCCCCCTCAGAAACTTCGAACAACGTTGAACATATCTACGTCTCCGACCACTCAACTCCCACTAGTCCCAATCTGCTCAAACGAACCTCATCTGGTCCGGATGTTGTGTTAGAACTCTCACCCAAAGCGAACAAACGGCCAAAAACGACAACGACGACGACGGGCCCGGACAAAGAGAATGTCCTCCTTGGTGGACTAAAAACCGACCAGGGAGTCAAGTCCTCGTCCTTCATATCCCGAATTGTCGGGAAAGCTGCTGATTCGTCCTCGCCCACCAAGGACCCATCAAAAGCGAACAATTCTTCGAACCCTCAGTGGATGGAGGCTCACTCAGACTTGTTAAGTGTAGGTCCCATTCTGTCTGCAGATTTGAGCGATAATTTACTTGCTTTTCCAAGTTGTCCCCGAAGAGCCTCCAGAGCTTCAGGAATAATCACCTGGAGTTATTGACCCGTGTCATGCAGCTTCTTCTTGACGGCGGGACAGGGTCCAACGATATAGTCGATAGTAAAGTTCTTCAGAAGCTCAGGTTCGTCGAGGTCGTTTCTATCAAAGATTAGCCTTTTGTGAGTGTTGATGCGCGCATAGGAAGGAACTGGAGCAACGGATAGAAGCTATCAAGTGGGTGGAGGCTCAAAGGCAAGGAACGCGGGACCGCACCCAGACGTTTCCTATAACCCCTCCTTCGGATTGTGACCCGGGCCCCCCGGCAGCAAGTGTGCTGAAGGGCTCATCATCGACCGCGGAAAATGCGCTCCCCGGGCCACCCGCACGGAGGACCATTTCGTACATCGACCCAACAACGCACCCGATGTTCATCGAGGTCGACCAAGGCCCCAGTCCCGAGACGCAAAATCATGCACACGCTGCGGACAGTGATGAAGAATTATGGGATAGCTTTGGAGAGATGCCTCTCGTTATGCTAGACCCACCCGGGAGAAACACTGCCCATCCATCTGCTGCACCCGCTAAACGTCTTCATTCCCCCTATCACAATGAGATTCAGCGCCAATTAAGGGACGTCTTCAGTTTGACAGATTTTAGAGAGAACCAACTCGAGGCGATCACTGCAACCATGGATGGCAAGGATGTCTTCGTTCTGATGCCCACGGGTGGAGGAAAGAGCCTATGCTACCAATTACCAGCTGTGTGCACAACCGGAAGGACACACGGCCTTACCATTGTCGTTTCTCCCCTTACAGCGCTGATGGAGGATCAAGTCAGCGCGTTGACTGCGAAGGGCATCGACGCTTTTTTCTGGAGTGCCGAGACCTCGCAGCTCGAAGTGAACGCCAGACTATGGAATGGAGACAAGAAACCCTCTTTACTTTATATAACTCCTGAGAAACTCAGGGCCAGTCCCTCTTGCAGAAATTTGTTGGAAAAGCTCTACCATCAGAAACAGCTTGCTCGATTCGCCATAGATGAAGCACACTGTATCTCCACGTGGGGTCAAGACTTCCGCAACGCAGTATGTCCCTTGACGTTCATTTAAAGTGCAATCTAATTCAACCCCACCAGTATCAAGGACTGGGTCAGCTGCGAGGGGACTATCCTGATGTTCCGATTATCGCTTTGACCGCAACAGCAAACCAACGTACTCGAGACGACATCATTAACCAACTGCAACTACGTAACCCCGCAAAGTTTATCCAATCCTTCAATCGTCCCAACCTCAAGTATGTGATCAAGCGGAAGAAGAACGTTCTAGCGGACATCGTCGATTTTATCAACACCGAACATCAGGACCATTCAGGCATCATATATTGTTTATCCCGCAAGTCGTGTGAGCAAGTTTCCGGACAGCTCAAGGAGAGGGGCGTAGCAGCAGAGTTTTTCCACGCTGGACTAAGCAAGGAGGAAAAAAATCGTCTCCTAGAAGATTGGAAGGGAGATAAATTCCGCATCATCGTCGCGACAGTGAGGAAATGTTCTAATACGTATTCACCCTCATTGACGTACGTTTAGATTGCATTTGGAATGGGGATTGACAAAGCAGATGGTAACTACCCCAATCCGTTGGTACAGAGCACAGACTGAACCCGCTTCTAGTACGCTTCGTTATTCACTACGATCTACCAAAGTGCCTGTCTGGGTAAGCGAAGTCATGGCCGCTTTTTCAAGTGTCTGACTTCTTTGTAGCTATTATCAAGAAACAGGAAGGGCGGGGCGTGACGGAAAGCCTGCGGATTGTGTTTTATGTGTGTAGTTCGTGCGGTTCCATTCGCAAACTAAAACTCGGACCTTTTCTGCCAGACTATGCTTTCAAGGATTTCAAGACAATCTGCTGGATGATCGAGCATAGCAACGATCGCGAAGAACCACTTATGCCCGAAGCAGTTCAGAGGCAGAAGGATGCTGCTCGCGAAGTTGTAAAGTACTGCGCCAACATCTCGGAATGTCGAAGGGTTCAAGTACTTCGTCATTTCGGACAAGATTTTGATGAACGCGATTGTCGGCGGGGTTGCGATAACTGTCTGGACGATCGGCAGGCGGTTGTTGAAGACGTGACGGTTGTTGCAACTAGCATCATTGACGTTATGCAAGCAATTTCAAATATGAAGGGCAAGATTACCTTACCTCAACTCACTGGCGTACTCCGAGGTTCAAACGCAGCCGACATTCGGAACCGTGGATGGGCCGGAATTGCAGGATTTGGGACTTGTAAAAGTCTGTCCAAAGAGCTCGTGGAGCTGGCTCTGGACCGATTGTTGGATCTCAAGATCCTCTTGCTTACCACGCAGAGGCAACACAATGATTTTCACCATGAATATGTGGAGGTATGGACCCCTCTTGTAACCTGACAAATCATTCAATGTTTCCATAGATAGGTCCTGCGATAGTGACTTTCAAGGAACAGGGAAATCCCTTGTGTATCGAATGGAAACCTCCTACTAAAGCCAGTAAACCGACAAAGCAAATCCAAGAGCGCCAAGGAAAGGGCAAAGGTCGTGCCCGCACCGCAAACGACGACGATCCTATCGAATGTTTCCCTGATGAGAATGATGGTGATTCGTCCACTGGCACTCCATCTTCTCTGAGTCCAGCAGCTATGGAGACCTTCCCTGTCTCGATGCTACAGCTGTACTCCAAGTTGGATGCACTTCGTTCCCAGGTGAGAGAGCCTTTATTGTGGCCCAGTTGCTCGGCTGACCTATCCAAGATAATGGTCCAGGAGGGCCTAACAAGTAAGACCCTCGTCATGAGTGAAGCATTGCTTCAGTCAATATGCTATGCTTGTCCTCAGGGTGAGATCACTCGTGTCGCCCTTGCTACTTGCTCATCTCCCGTTCAAGATTATCTGGAATTCAACCGAATTGTTAATGAAGCTGTCGACGAACATGCGCCGTCCTTCAGTCGATATCGGCATAAAGTACTTGATATCTGTCTACACCATCAAGTGGAGTATGTGATATACTCGTTTTGCTACCTTTCTATCCGACTGACAACGATACAGGACCACGAGAAAAGGCCCCCCTCTTGGGGTTGATGAAATGCACAGCCGGTTTACATACCACCCGTCTACTAGCAGACTATCATGATACCCCATACCATACACCTATTTCTTATCGATTATTATGCTAATAAGTTAACGTGAATAAGTATTCAACTACACACTAGAGACTTATTTCACTGGCAAAGTGCTCATCAGCAAATACGACACTAGTTGCCTCCATCTGCATAGAACTTCCCCCGCCGTTATTCAACCAGATCCACTTGTATCCTTCGTGATACTTCAGAGCAGCACCCCATCGTTGGGCGAGAATGTTGTCCGGGTGAGACCAGCCCTCCCAGTTCATATAAACATCCGTACCGTGCAAGCAGTTACTAGAGCAGAGTCAGCGTGATAATTGTTTTTGACTCGCACCACATACAAATGAAGCAATTTTGGTAAAACCACGATCCCCTATGATAACTATCAGTCAAAAGCTCGAGCACCGATAAAATCTAGAACACACCTCCTGGGGCGTGTCAATCAAAAAACTTTGTCTAGAAAGCTCCTCGCTCTCGTCTGTGTCGTCATTACCCAATCCAATGTTGTAGGTATTCAATAAACAACTTGTCACTTCGAAGTCGTAGCTGAGAGGCTCAAAAATGTCAGGTCGGTGGCTGACAATCGCCCACCAGTACCCTTGATCTCCAAGACGGACGTTGTCGTATCGACCGCGGCCGTCTCCGCCTGGCAGGCCGTACATTGCTCGAAATGCTTCCGGGCCGAGTGCTGAAGGAAAGCGATGGGTGGAGTCAGCTTGATAGATGGAGGAATCCATTAATCGTAGATTGCGCAGCTTTTCAAGGTCGAGAAGCATTACGCAGGAACATATTCGTGAAGCATTATTCCATTCCGGGGAATTTTGGTCAGGATGACTCGACATAACCACTGCAGTTGACGGCTTGAGGGTTTCAAAAATATTCCAGAGGAGTGTGGGGTCAGATATAAAGAAAGCATCCGTATCGATGTAGATTCCTTTCTCAACAGGAACGATCTCATGAATGAAGAGCTTCATCAACCCAGCTTAAACCAATTAAGTCAGAGCTGATACGGTAACCCTACCAACTTGACTTACGTAACCCGGCAGAATGATCCGTTTGGATGGTGCCCTCGCGTTCAATCCTATCGAGCATGCTTTGCCAGCTAGGCTTGTAAAATCGTATAAGAATGTGTTGTCTGGGTCGATGCACCAGTGCGAAACGAGAGCGTAGGTAATTCTCTGCCTCGTCATCGCAGATGATGTGGAATTCCGAAGGACTTGTATTATACATAAGAATGGACTGTCGCATTCATCGTGGTGAGTTCTGAAGCATCATGGGGAGTAGATCATAAAACAGACCTTAACGAGTAGAGCACCTTCAATGGCGGAGGTCTTGGACCACATAATAAGAATGAAAACCACTGCCTTTGAAGGGTGTGGTTGTATAAGAGCATTGTCTTGAACGGTAACCGTCTGGGTGGGTCCTGGAATGTAAACAGTATCCGTCCCGTAGATAGTAGTCCGAGTAGGTGTGGTTAACTTTCCGCACGACGAAACTTGATCTTCAAGGTTAGGTTTAGAATACACAGAGGTGATTCTATGGAAGGGCGCCCCCGCGGAAGTCTTAAGGATGAATATGATTGCCAAAATTAAGAGACTAGAGATGGCTAGGTATCGTCGACGATGCGTAAGGGGGGGCAATGGGGAGAATGAACTGTTGTTGTGTCGAATGTTGTTACGAGGACCTCCCGGGTACGTTGACGTTGTAAATTGGCTGCTGAGTGTTCTTCTGTGGGCGGATCGAGCTAAGGGTTCTCCGACCATACTGGAAGGGAACTGTAAAGGGTAAATTTAGCGCCTATACGGGAGATTTGCGTTTAATAAGCTCGTAGTCAACTCGAAAATTTCCCGTGTGAAGTGAGAGACGTTGCAGTTTGATGATCATGACTGACGGCATACTATGGCAACAACAAAGCAACCAACACTTCAGCTCCGCAGCCCTCGTTTAAGTACTTGTCTAATCCATATGGGGCAGGTTAGACGATGAGATCTGCTTCTAGTAACCTCCTCCTCCGTCGTCATTTCGGTGCGAAGCCATCTGCCTCCGCTGCGCATCCTCAAGCTTCGGGCAATTTGATATACCATGTCCAAGACCTAAAATGAGTGCTTAGAACTAGGACCAAATAAAATGAAAGAAGATATACCTCCACAGACAGGACAGCCCCTTAGCGAGCCGCCTTGGGCTGCGCGGGGATCATCAATTGAAGCCAAAAAGGGCGGTACTCTGATATCATGGATCAAAAGACCTGGGTAATAATTGTTTGGCATGAATCCTCACTTTTGTCCGGCTTCCATCAGTAAGTATTTGAGATCCAGCAACGTCTGTTCAGGCGTATTCATATTGACAAACGTGGTCGCTATTCCGGTCTTTCCGCTCCGACCGGTACGTCCGATTTGATGAACATAGTCTTCGATTTCTTTGGGCATCGTGAATATGATGACATGTTGGACTTCGTTGAAGTCTAGCCCTTTTGACGCAACACCTGACGCAACCATAACGTCTTTGGTTCCTGATTTGAAAGCCTTGATAGCGTACTGGCGTTCTTCCTGGGCTATAACGAAACTTAGATGACTGAAGCGGATTTGTTTCGGTGTTTCCACTTACTTTTTGACCCATGAATAGCGACAGCTTCCACTCCTTTGAGCAACAGGTATTCTTGGATGTCTGGTTCCGAGTTCAGGTTAACCATCGAGAGCGGATTAGGTAAAGTTCACCGTCAACTTCGTTCTTGTTTTCGCTGAATATAATCACAGGTGGCGGAGTCTTTTGTAGGCATTCGAGGAGATATACCATCTTAGCCTCTTGCTTGACATATTCCACCACCTGAAGAACATCAAGGTTGGCAGCTCCGGCACGACCGACGTTTACTAGCACAGGTTTGATGAGTGATTCGCGTGCAAAATCCTGGATTTTCCGCGGCATTGTCGCAGAGAACAATAGTGTCTGCCGTTGACGCTGCCCCCAAAGATCAAATAACGTATTTATTATATGTTTTTAGGCCATACCTTGAAAAAACTGATGATATTGCGGACGTCATCTTCAAATCCAAGATCTATCATTCTGTCTGCCTCGTCCATGCAGAGATATTTGCAATTATTGAACGTAAATCTCTTCTTCTCGAGCATGTCGATCAAGCGACCTGGGGTTGCAATTACAATATGTATTCCCTTGCCCAGGATATGGCTCTGCTCGTTCATGGAAATACCTCCGATACAGAGGAGGGAATTCAGCTGAGGATAATTCGGATCCTGAGCTAGGGCCGAACACCAGGTGTTCACGTTTTCGTATGTTTGATTAGCTAATTCGCGGGAAGGACAGAGAATAACACCAACAGGCCCTTCGCCACGGACGAAAGGAAGTTTCTTCTCTTCTTCAAGTGCCAGCATGATCAATGGTAGGCAAAAAGCGAGAGTCTTTCCAGAGCCAGTGAAAGCTATGCCAATAATGTCACGACCAGAAAATCTGTGCCTTGATCAGAAAGAGTTCAGGTAGATGTAAATCCCACTCACACTGCCGGGAGGCCTTGCAACTGAATTGGAGTTGGGTTGATGATACGTTTAGACCGCAGATGCTGTAATATTGGTTCTGGTATTTTCATGTCCTAGGAGAGGGGTTTAAGAAGCAGCAAGGATCACGTAAAATGCGCAAACCTCGAAGTGTTCAATGGGTGGGGGAACGTCGTCCCCTTCAACAAGTATGTGGTACTTGTCGCGCAACTTCTGATGCTCTTCCAGTGTTCTCTCTCGAACGTATCGTGGAGGTATCCAGCTGGACCAAGGTCATTGTTACTTCATAAAGAAACAAAGCAGTTGTCGTACCTCGTTTTCAATGGGTCAGTATACTGTATCCCTTTGGCGAGTTCCAAATCAGACACAAGTTTTCGTCTGCTTTTAATTGCTTCCAGGATCTCCTGATCGGCTTCTTCAGCCTTCTCTCCCTCAGACTTCTTTGCATCTGCGGAATAAGTGGCGGGACCGATCTACAACTAGGTTCGAAACATACCTTCAACAGCCTTGTGTCTCTGTACTTCCTGTGCCTCCAGTAGTAATGTCCTTTCCTTCCTTGCCTTTTCCCGCAGACGCTCTTCTTCCTTCAAGGCATCCTCACGCTCTTCCTGCTCCTCTTGGAGGCGCTTTGCCTTCTCTCGTTCTGCGGTCACGCCCAAAGACGAAAACTTGGCAAGCTTCTCCTGACGTCTTTGAGCAACGGGAATATAAGGCTCATAGGAGTCGTCATTGTCGTCTAGATTATAGGTAGGAGAAGGTGGGCGCTCAATGCGTCGTCGGTTTACAGCTGGGTCCATGTTCGCTGAACAGTCGGATAAACCAATGATTGTGTGATAACCTAGTCCGGACCGTCGGAACTTTCGGAACGGCGGACCGGAGAGCCGGAAACATATAGATTCGTTAGACCTTCAGCGCTTCAGCCCCAGTGGCCAGCCCCTTCTGCTAGCATGGCTTTTGATCCAACCAGCCATCCACACCGTCGCTGTGAGCATCCACCTTCTGAATATCGATTGTTGTAGCTGCTCACGCTCGAGTCAGTCAATCCCCTGGTTGATGAACATGTTCTCGTTTCCCCTCATCGCACCAAGCGTCCATGGCTGGGTCAAACTGAAGCTCTTCAAACTGTAATACCTCCTGAGTACGACCCTACCTGTTATCTGTGTCCGGGAAATGTGAGATCAGGCGGGCAGAAGAACCCAAACTATAAACATACATTCACCTTCGTCAACGACTTCTCCGCAATCTTGTCTGGCCCTTCTCCCGAAGCACCTCCACCTCCTCACCCCATGCTGACGGTTCAGCCTGTCCATGGCGCTTGTGATGTTATTATATTCCACCCACACCACAATTCAACCCTGCCTCAATTGGACCTCTCGGACATTGAACGAGTGATCAATGAGTGGACTCGCATATACCTTGAGAGAGGGGCACAAGACGGGATTAAGTATGTTCAGATTTTTGAGGTCTGCTCTTGTTTATATTCTTGTCGCGACCTTACCTTAACTTCCGATAGAATAAAGGAAGCATGATGGGCTGCTCAAATGCCCATCCTCACGGACAAGTCTGGTCACTCTCCGAAGTGCCTACCATTCCCGCGAAGGAGTTGGCCTCACTGAAACGCTATTCCCTTGGCGGGCACGCTAGTCCTGAAGCGCCCCGTGGTCCACAAGGTTGGTTGAGTTCTGCCGAGCTAGTTATCGCTCACATTCCATACCCACCCAGGTCGCCCCTGCCTACTTTGTGAATATGCCCATACTGAAGTTAACCTCGGGCAGAAGGACGGCCGCGTTGTTTTACAAAATGAGCATTGGGTGGCACTCGTCCCCTGGTGGGCAGTTTGGCCCTTTGAAATCCTCCGTATGTTCCACAATCGCTTCTATACGAAGCTTCTGTGCTCATCATAACCTAGTCGTGCCCTTTCATCGGCATATAACGTCTCTAGATTGCCTCACTGACGCGGAGAGAAAGACACTTGCGAAAATGCTTTCCCAAATAACGACGCGCTATGATAACCTTTTTCAATGTTCGTTCGCCTACTCCATGGGCATTCATCAGCGACCAGTGCCTGCTTCCGGGGCTTCGGAGCATGGGGATGAGGTTGCACACCTCCATATCCACTTCAACCCTCCACTTCTCAGAAGCGCAACCGTCAAGAAATTTCTTGTAGGGTGTGTCACCAGCAATTTGGTCGAGAATCAGTCTTTGACGCTATCTTCCCAGTTTCGAGCTGATGGCAGAACCCCAAAGAGATCTCACTCCAGAGCAGGCTGCAGAAAGGTTGCGGAATTGTTCAAATCATCATTATCTTGGATCAGACATCACCGCCCAGACCAAGTAGTGGTCACCCTAAGTACCATCGATCTGCAGCCACATAGACCAATTTCGCTTCTCCTCGTCCGTTCCTTCAAAGTTCCAATTGACTTTGCGAATTTCCAGAAATCCTTCATCCGTCGTCGGTTCCTCGTATTGGTCTCGGAAACCGACGAATACAGCGTAGGGAACCAAGTCCCTTGGAGCCTAAGGATATATAAGCCAAACATGAAATTTACAGGAATCAAATTACCTCTTGTCCAACTACCGACGGTGGTTTTTGGAAAGCTCGGAAAAGGTTATTGTGCCAGGCAAGTTCAATGTTACCTGTAAAGACAAAACATCTATGAAGTGGCAGGTGAGAATACCAAAAGTATTATTGGGCGTCTCTTTTACCTTGCTTCAACTCGAAATTCCTTCTTAAGTTCGATATAATATTTTCGTGTCTTGATATCCCGATTGGTATTGTCTACGAATAATGGACATAAAACTCAGGCCAGTTCTTCGCACTGAGAAAAAAGAACCATACCGATAACACAACTCTCACCCCTTTTCAGGGCTTCTCGAGCTGCCTTGATGCATTTGTCGCGTGTTTTCAGGGTGTCCTGGTTGATGTGGGTATAGTCGGCGGGCTGAAAGTGTTGGCGGTAAAACCGTGTCTTGCCGAGGGCTGGGTATCCACAGAAAACTACGATTTCCTGTCGTCGTGGATGGGGGATGATCGGGGACGAAGTTGGCGTTACCAACGGGACTATATGCTTGGGATGAGAATGAAACAAGGTATCGAGAAACTGGCACTTACGATCTTGAAGTGACGAGACATGAAATCCAGGTAAGGTATAATCTAAATGAGCAGGTAAATTCAGAAAGTATTCCTGTCTCTAGAGGTGAACACATGGTAGAGGTGAACCCTAAGAACGACTCACTTCGGGAGTCATGAAAGAAATTCCGATGTTCAACGCGAACTTGCGGTCTGTACTCGAGAAATCAGATTTCCGGTTCTTGTATCGACGACCAGCAGCATCCCCGACAAAAAATGATACTTGGAAATCTGTAAGCGGGAAAGTTAGAGTTCGGGACTTGTTCTTGAAGAGATTAAAGCCCTCACCAATTTTGACACCCTGTTCCAGCAAGATCCTTTCCAATTCCCACCACATTCCCAACATGGGTTTACGGTATCCATCCTTTGCTGTTGCTGCAAATATGCGGAAAGGGACACCATCGAGCTATCACAGAATGAGACGTGTAGATGACAAGGGGAGTGAACAAGACTAACGGCGGACGCGATAGACGATACTTTCTCTTTCCATTGCTTCAGCTGCTTCGGTTTGATGGCTTGATTAGAAAGGAAGACGATGGAATACCTGGCGGAATTCTTTAGAACTATACAACTTACAGTCAGAAAAACGTACCCTTCTTGGGCAATATCCCGTAGTTTTGTCGGAACGACCGGATTCCACCATTCCCAATCAGAATCGCCAGCGAGGAATTTGATGATAGTCCCATCCAAGTCGAAAGCAGCCACCTTGGAACCACACTTTGGCTGCAGATTTATTCCATTAAGACATGTCTTAGATTTTCCAAGGGGTGTAAGCCATCTGAAGGGCCCTGAGCACTCCTTAGTCGTGTCAGCATCCTTCGTGAAGAAAGGGTGGACTAGTTAAAAATGTGAAAAGTGGTACACCTCGAAAAGGAATGAAGATTACTCTTTTTCGCAGCAGGTTCTCCGGGAGGGGGTTCTTGCGCCGACCTCTTTAAAGACTCTGGGATTTAAGATATTGGCGCGTCATGAATCTAGAATAACTTACTGGATGGGCCTGCCTGCATTCTTCTCTTGGATGGTTTGTGGAAGCACGCTTGAAGCATGAGCGCTTGCCAAGTGCTGGGCTGGTCAGCCCGATTCCACGTGATCACCACCAATGTTGCTTCAAACACACCTCGGCCTGCTATCTCCTAGATATCGTGTCCTGATTTATAGACGGATCATGTCCTCAACTCCCAAAATCATTTCTACCACAGAACTTTCTTCTGAGGATGCCAAGTTCGTCGATTTATGCTGGTTATAGTTTCTCCAAATCAGCTCCTCCTCAGATGGATTACTCTCCAGAGAATCAGGTATTCTGATGCTGAAGGGAAAGAGGTAGTTCTGACCTTGTTTAATTCTTCTCTCTGAAACGCTACTGCTATATACACAGAGGTCCTGGGAGTATGCTGAACGCAAAACACGCAAATCATCTGGTGTCGATGGTGGGTGAGATGTTCACCTCCCTTCTTGGCAGTATTAGGATCGTTTTACTTTTTAGCTGCATGTGTGATGGCTCTTATAAGATCGAAGACAAACGCATTTCCTCTATCGACTGTTATCATCGAGCAGTTCAGACCACCAATTGGCAAATACATTATTGGTATGTGATCCCATACCGCGCGATTACCTACTCTGATACGCTATGTCAAGAACTTCCCGCTGGCGAGTATTCGCAAGAATTTCTCTCTGCTTTTGCTGAAAGTGACCAAGGCCTTATTGATGAAGGAGAGGCACCAGAAGCGGCAGCTGTCCGGGAGCTCGAGGAAGAGACTGGTTTCAAAGCAAGCAGCATCCATGAATCTTCGGATGTGGTTGTTAGCGATCCAGGTGTTTTTGTTCGATTTGCCTATCACGTCTTTGTTTAACTTTCTTATGAAAAGGAATGACTAACGCCAACATGAAGCTTATTATTGCAAACGTAGAGCTAGAGGACAGAATGGACTTACCTCAACAGAAGCTGGACGCGGGAGAGTTCATTGTTCCCCGTGTCGTAGAGTTGGCTAAGCTTCACGACGAACTCAGAGGTACGCATTAGGCCACTCGCTGAAAGGCCTCTCGCTCATCTTTGTGTCAGACTATGCCAGGAAGGTTGGGCTAAACCAGGATGGCTTGCTTCACAACTCTAACTATCACTTATCAGGGTTTTGTTGTTGATGCAAGATTATCACACTTGGCCATCGGTTTTAATCTGGCACAGTCGGTTCGGCAGAGCTCCCATTAGGTACTGCTATAATACATGCCATCACTGTCATCGTCGTGCCTTCTTCGCTCGTTCTATATGCGCCCTTAGCTTTTGTTGTTTTTCGCGTAAAGATGCCTTCTTTTTCCCCCGTACTGCCCCACTACTGAGAATCATCATGATGGGCTTGTTCCTAGCCTTTTCGCGGTTGGTCGAGCTGCTCGGGGCTTCTTTCTTTTGTTTGCCCTTATTCGAGCCGAATTTCTCGCGACCTTCACGACCTTTCTGGATAGAGGCCATACGTTCGGCATAGTCAGCCTTGGCCTTCTTTCTGGGACCTAAAATATCGTTCTCGGAGATGAAGGCGTCTTCATTTGGTCCACCGTTTGAACGTTTGGAAGATTCAAGCTCCGCTAGTTTTCTCTTGGCTTGTGAACTCCCTCCTTGAGCGGCCTTGGAAGCGGCCTGTAGCCGCAGGTCATTCAGGAGAGCGAAGTCGGCTGGAGTCAATATCTGGAATAGATTTACCTGAGTTGGAGCCAAATAAGAGTCCAGAGAGATCAATCACCTTGGTGGTAGCCAAGAGAGAGGTCTTTGTGGTCTCTCCCGAGTCAGTTTTTGGCGCTGCCTCTCCTCGTCCTTTCATACTATCCTCGTCCTCGCTATCACTGATAACAAGCTCGTTGTTGTCATCTTCCACATCAACCCACCCCTCTGATTCAGAGCCGGACTCAGAAGAATCCTCGTCCCAGCCTTCCCAGGCATTTTCGTCGTCTTCGTCGTCAAGTGACACACCATCTTCTTCGCGGAGCTTTGACAGATGATCTTCGAGAAGCTGGTTCAACAAGCCACAGGTCGGCTGGATTCACGGGTGACGATACAAGAGTACGTACGGCAAGTCCTTCAATGTCAACCGCCGCCTCAGCAGAGTGGCCGTAAGGGAGAGGTTGGGTTCCTTTCGCCGTGTCCATGGCGGCTTCTTTGCCCTATTGTGAAAATAACAATTAGCAACGTGATAAAAGCAACAGTATTTTTTCCCTCACCCGTTCGCGCCGCTTGAGTATGTTGGGATTGACTTCACGATACAACCTTAGGAGACCACGAGCTGCGGCTGTTACAGATTTATCCCGGCTCTTTCTGTACTCGATCAAATCCCCAAGAAGGTCCTCTTCCATGGCCCACGGCTGCCTCCTACAGACTTCGCGGATAGAATTCAAACCTGCGGCAATGACTTCGCTCGCTACCCCTGGGTGGACAAACTCGTGCGCAATTTTACGAATCACTGGGATGAGGGCATCCGGAGGAGTTAAGTCGTGCACTGATTGCGCGAGTGAAACTAGAATGGAAGGAACTCGGAGTTGTTTGTAGGTGAGATATTTCACAATATAGGTATAAAATCCAAGGACACAAAGGTTTTGCACGCCCATTACGCGAGCGAGTAGTTGCATGAGAAGAATTTTGTGCTCCAAGGAGAAGCGTTTATCATGGGTGTTAAGGATGTCGTAGAGTTTTTCGGCGAATGTCTGCGGGTCATAAAGAAGCTGGAGGGCAGGAAAATTGGGGGTGCTTTGCGCCTTTTGCTGCTTTTTCTGTGTCGCTTCAGCAGCGTACGCAGAACAGGGATCAGGAAAATCACCTTCTTAGCAGTCTTGAGCTGCTTCCGTAGTTTATTGTCACCACTTCTCGTCTTCTTCTTGATCTCCCGTCTATGCTGCAAAGCTTTAACGTCGATATCCTATTCCATGAATGAGTGCCAGCATCTCGAAACCTGTTAGGAACATTACTTCTTCCTCTTTTTCACTATCTTCTTCCTCATCTTCACTACTCAGAAAGAAATGTATAGAAGCGCTCTGGACTTTGGCGGTGGGATGGAGGCAACCTAGCGATAAGATGGAGACAGTCTTGGCATCGGTCCTGTCAAAAGGTTGAGCGTGGCGCAACTATAGCGAAAGAGTTGACAAACCAGATGCCCTTTTTCCAAAGCTCCTTAGTGAGAATGATTGCCCACATAGCCTCCTCTCCGCCCTGAATATCGGTTGTATGCCCAGCAGCCCTAACTTTCCCCTTGTCTCCTACAATTTCGCTAGCCATACCTTGTTCGATCATACTGAACAACATTGCCTGAACAGCCTTGTTGAGTTTGTGGTTATGTGTTCGTAGATTGGCCGTGCGGATATCACTGAGGATAGTTTTACGAATGGAGGAACGTAAGGTTGAAGAGGTTGTGCGAGGAAGGAGAGGAAATAATGTCTTGAGAAGCCTATGCTTTCATTCAGAAGAGAAGATAAAAAAGCACCTAGTGGCTTACTGTAGTGACGAAATTACATCCTTATTCCTCAACATAACGAGGTTTTGAACAAGCGTTTTCCTCATATCAGAGGACAGGCTTCCATAATTATCGAGCAGAAGACTCGAAATATGGGACGGAAAATCTTTGGTTTCATTGGGATAGCATGTCGACACCTGGATAGAAGAGATAAGAGGAAGCTTTGTCGATGACTGTGAGGATTACTTGAGATATAAACGTAACGAGTTCTCTGAAATTTTGCGCCTGCTCATCCGGGTTGAATTTAAAAATTTCGCGGACGCTGTTGTAGTGGGTCCATTGCTGAAGGAATTCTTCCTTGTACGCGATAGGATCTCTCTTGATGAGGTTTTGCAACTGGGGCAGGTTGGACGTGAGGAGAAGACCACGACCCATGGTGTTTTCCAGTGCAATCAATGGCAGGGACTGTTGCGTCCTATCTCAGACCAAGCACAACCACACAAAGGACATCTATCCAGATCAGACAAGTAGTTCGCTGTTGCAATGTATCAGTGTACTCAGTATGGACATGAAGTCACTCCTTGTGTACTATAATCAGTCAAATAGCAGACCACCGATTCTGGAGTAATCAAAGGGGCAAAAGAAATACGTATTGGCTATGAAGGTGCAGGCGGGGCTACACTTGTAGCCTCCGTTTTCTCTTCGGTCTCCTGTGATTGTTCTCCTTCCCCTTTGGTGGAAGTTGATTCATTGTATGCATTCGCGTGTGCACCTCTTCCGCCCCTTCCCCTCCCCCTCCCCCTTCCTCTTCCCCTGGCCCTTCCGCCTCGGTGTGGTCCCGCCCCTCTGACCCAATTGTCGGACCCTGGCTGTTCAGCAGCGTTACGAGGGCTCGGAAGATCAGTCGGTTGTGAACCCCCGTCGGTCGGGGCTGGATCAGCGGCTTCCTGCTTCTCGAGTTGGGCTTTCCAGGTAGCGGTAGCCGGCTTCCCAGAGTCCCATTCACGGTTTTGGGCTTTGTCCATCTTGCGTTTGACATTCTGCTCACGGGCTTTGTCAATGTTGCCTTGAATCTTCTTGGTCCTCTCCGTCTTCTGACGCTCGTCCTCTTGCGTCTGCTTGAAGGCTGCTTCATCTGCTGCAACATCCTTATGATGTGGTGAATAAGAGTTAGAGAACATTCAACATTCGATCCAGTGTCACACACCAATCGACGTTGCTTGATTTTTTCGTTCTGCTCCTTTATGCGGGTCATTCGCTCCGCTAATTCCTCATCCGTCAGCTTCTCCTATGAGGATATTAGACTCAACGAGCTAAGAGTGCAGGTAAAATGAACTCACACGTTGAGGGCCACCTGTCTTGACACGATCCGGATTGACATACGGCTTTTTCTTCTCTCTGTGAGGCTGTTCCGTTGGTGAAGGGGGTACTGGCTGGACCTCTGCCTTGTCTGTAGGTGACTCAGCAGGCTGGGGTGCTTCTGGGGTGTCGAAATCGAGACCAAGGGAGTTTGTAGGAGGTATACTGGTCATAGTTTGGATGTAGTGACAATCATGGCATTGATACGATGTGACAGGGGTAAATGAACCCTAACCCCAGAAAGTGGTTATATTCCGAAAATGGTAAGCAATCTAATCTCGTATATAATCGCTGCAATCACCAAACTCCTCCCCGATATCAACCATGTCCCTCTCCAACAAGCTATCCATCACCGACCTCGACCTCAAGGACAAGCGGGTCCTCATTCGCGTCGACTTCAATGTCCCTATTGCAGAGGGCAAGATCACGAATCCTGCCGTACGTTCATCCTTCGCCTTCACTCCCTGCCATCTCACCAAGTCACCAGCGTATCGTCGCTGCGCTTCCGACCATCAAATATGCACTTGAACACGGTGAGTTGACCCACTTTTAGGATTCATTTTTCCTCATATTCGAATTTGTAGGTGCCTCCAGAGTCGTTCTTATGTCTCACCTCGGCCGACCGGATGGGAAGGTGATTGAAAAATACTCGTTGAAACCGGTCGCTTCCGAGCTCGAGAAGTTGTTGGGAAAGCCAATCACCTTCACGAGTGATTGTGTTGGTACCGATGTCGAGAGAGCAGTTCAAGATGCTGCCCCTGGTTCTGTCATTCTTCTCGAAAACCTTCGCTTCCACATTGAAGAGGAAGGATCCGTTAAGAACAAGGACGGCACGAAGACCAAGGCCGATCCTGCCAAGGTTACAGAATTCCGCGAGCAACTCACCAAACTTGGCGATGTCTATGTTAACGATGCCTTCGGAACTGCTCATCGGGCTCACTCTAGTATGGTGGGCGTTAAGCTTCCTCAGAGAGCATCTGGATTCCTGGTCAAGAAGGAGCTCGACTATTTCGCGAAGGCCCTGGAGAATCCTGAGCGCCCCTTCCTCGCAATTCTTGGGGGTGCGAAAGTGTCCGATAAGATTCAATTGATTGAAAACATGCTCGACAAGGTAACTCGTCGCCAACATTCGGAAGGAACCGTTTAACTGTTCGCTTACGGGAACTCCAGGTCAACTACTTGATCATCGGTGGTGGGATGGCGTTTACATTCAAAAAGACTCTTGATAATGTTGCGGTATGGTTCTCGCTTGGGTATTGTCATATCGCCGCTCTTAATGACGTCATGAATATAGATCGGTAATTCTCTTTTTGATCAACCGGGATCTGAGAAGGTTGCCGAAATCATCGAAAAGGCCAAGAAGAATAACGTCGAACTGGTGTTCCCAATTGATCACGTCGCAGCAGATAACTTTGCCGCAGACGCACAAGTGAGTGTTAGCACGTTTTTCTAGGAGGTGTCTGACAATTCGGTGGCAGAGCAAAGAAGTGACAGATGCCGAAGGCATCCCTGATGGTTGGATGGGTCTCGATGTTGGGCCCAAATCCCGGGAGCTTTTCCATACGACTGTTCTCAAAGCTAAAACTATTCTTTGGAATGGGTATGTGACGATCACCGTGGTCTTCTTGTTTTGTTGACGTACTTTCCAGACCTCCTGGCGTGTTCGAGTTCCCTAAATTTGCCGAGGGCTCGAAAAAGCTCCTTGAGGCCACAGCTGAGGCAGTCAAGCAGGGAGCTACGGTAATTGTTGGAGGTGGTGATACTGCTACCGTAGTAGCCAAATTCGGTAATGAGGCCGACCTGAGCCATGTTAGCACTGGCGGGGGTGCCAGCCTGGAGCTCTTGGAGGGGAAGGTTTGTGGAATTTGCCTGATGAAATACTCCGCACTGACATGATAATAGACGCTTCCTGGTGTCGCCGAGCTGAGCAACAAGTGACTAGGCGAATGGCGGAATCTGCTTTGAAAGTTAAACCTAGAGAACTTAGAATTCACAAATTACAATATATTTACTCAAGATTCCCACAGTAGGCATGTGACCATCTGTGTCATTGTGAGATTTGGTGTGTTGGAACCTGGCAGCGACCAGCGAGAATGGCGCGTGCGAAGAGAAAAGGCGCAAAGAGCGAAGAGCCCAATGAACCCGCTTCGCTCTCTGTTCCACCCGCTTCTATGAGCAGATCCATCTCTCCAGACACCCACCGGCCCCAGGAGTCTCCATCACAGCTGAGGGATGAGACTTGTCCAGCTTGTGTACCAGGCGAATCCAATGCCCTTAATTCTTTCGAGAAGGAGCGTTGGGTTAGGTGCGATGCTTGCAAAACTTGGTACCATTGGCGTTGCGTTGGCCAAGGCGATGACATTGACGGCATTGACAAATGGTAAGCAGAATTTGCGCTCTCTTCTTTGACTCTGAATAATTTGCTTTAGGTTCTGCCAGAAGTGCATAGAGGAAAAACCATCTCGTACCATTACACGCAAAGCTCCGACACGTAAATCCTCTCGCAAGAGAACGCAGCGAGATTATGCGAACCTCGATTCCGGGGTTAGTTTCGACCCAGCCCGATGGCCCCAGATGTTGGAGGAAAAGGACACAAAGGGGGATCCGTTCAGGCGCATGCATGGAGGTGACCTCGGCTTGCCTTGGTTAGAGAAGGATGAAACAGCTATGCGGGAGCCCATTGTTATTGAGAAGCCAGACGGGCTTGGCATGAAGATGCCTTCAAATACCCTTACTGTGGATGACGTAGCTGAACTTGTTGGGGAGGACACGCCAGTGGAAGTAATCGGTACGATGAATTGCAAAAATCCTGCTATCCAGCGTCTGAACCTTTGGTTAGATGTCACCACGCAGTCAACAGCACCAGGATGGACTCTTGAGAAATGGGCCGAATACATGGAGCTAGAGCCAGAGAAGCGGGACAAGATACTCAATGTTATCTCTCTTGAGATATCCTCTACTAAATTGGCCGACATGATCTTGCCGCCGCGCCTAGTTCGAGACTTGGATTGGGTTGAAA
Organism: Macrolepiota fuliginosa MF-IS2; assembly: GCA_015584085.1. NCBI lineage: Eukaryota > Fungi > Basidiomycota > Agaricomycetes > Agaricales > Agaricaceae > Macrolepiota > Macrolepiota fuliginosa. Next base: position 6,209 of record MU151067.1, on the reverse strand, counting down.
ATTACTGGCCTATCACGCGCAAGGGAAAGGGACATGCGTATCCCAAGGTCCAATTGTATTGTCTCATGGGTGTGGCAACGGCTTGGACGGTGCGTATTTCAGTATGCCTAATTGCGTATCCCAAATGATTTGTGAGGTCGACAGGATTGGCATATTGACTTCGCTGGTTCCTCGGTCTACTACCACATCTTACGTGGCTCAAAGGTCAAAGCCTAAATCTTACCTTATAGCTCTGGCCATCCTCATTTGATATTTCTAGATCTTCTATTTTATTCGACCTACACCGGCTAATTTGCTGGCTTATGAGCGGTGGTCAGGTACCGAGTTGCAGTACCAATCCTGGCTCGGAGACATGGTAGACGAGGTGTATAAGGTAGAACTCAAAGAGGGAAACACAATGATTATTCCTTCTGGTTGGATACACGCTGTCGTATGTGTCCCGAATTCATCGCTGGGCGGTACCCAGAGCTTACTCGTTCTAAGTATACTCCTGTCGACACCATGGTGTTTGGAGGGAACTTTCTTCATTCTTATAGCATCCAAACTCGTGTGTAGCCTTCGTGCCATTTCCTCTCTCTCTCTAGTCTCACTTGAGTCTTCCAGAACTGCGTGTTCGAAACATCGAAATCGCCACGTCGGTGCCCAAGAAATTCCGGTTTCCTTTATTCTCCAAGTACGTTCCAGCACCCATGGCCCAGTGATGGCAGGCTGATTGTCTAGGCTCTGCTGGTATGTTGGAGACAAGTATCTTCGAGACCTCAAGATACATTCAGAACCCAGCTTCTCACCACGGTTGCTCGCGTCGTTAGCAGCCCTTGCCGAATTTCTAGTCTCGGAGGTTAGAGTGTTGGAGCATGGGGCAGATGCAGCGAAAAAGGAAGTCAAAGAGCAAATACCAACGGATCGGGTGAAGGATGCTCCTGCTGTGGCAAGGGAGCTGCGCTGGCGCCTGAGATTAGTTGCGGGATCTGCGAGCGACGATGAAGGATCCAAGAAAGCGGAGAGGACAAATGGTCATACCAACGGTATCAAGCGTCGGCGAGTGGAAAGTGAAGGACTAGAAGATGGTACGCTAAGGTTTAGAAATTTCAAGCCACGAGTGTGGGATAGGATAGAGGAGAAAGTCGAGGACCTTGGCACAGAATCCAAACAGGCGACACAGCCGGGGACAGGGGATGGTTGGGCGGATACTTGGATTGACCCGGATGATCGTGCGATGAATGTGACGGAAGGGGATCAGGACGCTCAAGTTGTCCACCAGCGAACAGTGATTGTGAAAGTCAGGAAGACTGCTAAAGGACTAGAACGGCAGCGAATAGAGCGCACTGTCGAGCAATGGTTGTGGCATGGGGGAGAGTGAATAGTATTTATGTATTGCTGTACTTGACTTGAATATTTATTGGATGGACATGGTGGGAATGGCATCAGACAGCAAAGTCGCCGAGGCGCCCAATGGCGTTTCCATCATTCTGCCCCCTAGCTCTGTCTACTCCAGCCATTCGACATGTCAACTGTGCAACCCAACGCGTACGACAACAGAAAGTATCCAGCTGATGACGAAGGTGACTTGCCTCCTCCTCCATGTAAGCTTTTTCAGCTCCAGCTCAGCCTGTCGTTAAGTCTTCCGCCCTATAGCCATAACCTTGATGCACCATCCAAACCGTTCTGTCCCCTCTCTTCCTTCCCAGCAACCCCAGCTTAATCATGAAAATAATCCACAGGCAGAGGTCTCCGGGGATCCTCCTCCCTTCGATCCCACACTCTCTCTTGACACGTTTTCTGCACTCACGCTACACGATCCAGCCCAAAGACCAGTTCATACTATACATCGTTCACCGGATCCTGTCCCGCGTGCTGCATCTTCCCTCTCACATCGTTCTGCTTCCGCTCTCAGAGGCATCCCTCCGCCGAGGCATGCGACAACCTTACCCCAGTCACGCCAATACCCTCAGGAGTTTCCGCCTGGTCCCCACGGAATTCCTACTCTGTATGACGACCAGAGAAGCCTGCATTCTTACGATAGTGGCTCAACTGGCTACAGCTCACCACAGAGTGCCGTGCCTCATGATCGCAATTACTCGCCTGGCTGGCAACCTCCCACGAAGCCGGTTGAATACAATCCTTTGTATGCTGCTGCATCAGATGTTCTCGGCATGGGCCCTCCTCCAGGCAGTGTACCCCCAGGCAGTGTACCCCCACCCCGTGGCCCTCCCACTCCGGTCGGACCTGCCCAACCACTGGAATACCCTACCTACCGTTCTGTTCCTGCTACTGTTCCATCAAACCATGGAATTCCTTTTAATCCCTCAATTCCGTCATACGCCCAGTCTTACGAGCCCTCCCCTGCCTCCATTCATCCATCCGAAGGGTACGAGATCGAGCCTCGCATCGAGCCTCGTCCTTCATTGGAGCGTGCAGGTACCTCTGCATCCTTTGCACCATCCACCAACAAGAGTAGGGCAATCGATCTAACCACACCGCCATACACCAAAGAATATATTGAGCAGTATCGGCAGCGAATCAAAGGGGATCCAGATCCTGAAGCGCATTTCCTATATGCGAAATACCTTATCGATGCAGCCAAGAAGATACGCGCGGGAGCGCAGGATCAACGGGCAGCGAAGAAGTACAGTGAAATGTTGATACAAGAATCACTCAAAGTTATCAAACGTTTGGCTACTCAGGGTGAAGCGTATCACGAGGCGCAGTTCTTTTTGGCAAACTGCCACGGAACGGGTGCTTTAGGGTTGCAGGTCGACCACGAACGTGCTTATCACTTGTATTTGCAAGCAGCTAAGCAAAACCATGCGGCTGCCTCATACCGTGTAGCGGTATGCAACGAGATTGGAGCAGGTACAAGAAAAGAACCCCAGAGGGCTGCAGCTTTTTACAGAAAGGCAGCATCGTTAGGAGATACTCCGGCCATGTATAAACTCGGCATGATTCTCCTTCAGGGCACACTCGAACAACAGAAGAATCCTCGTGAGGCAATTACCTGGCTGAAACGGGCGGCCGAGCAAGCAGACGAGGAAAATCCTCATGCGCTTCATGAAATTGGAGTTCTACATGAACAACCCAACTCGACACTCGTACCATATGACCCCGCTTACGCCAAAGCTCTCTTTACCCAGGCGGCCCAGCTAGGCTACACCCAGTCTCAGTACAAACTTGGCCAGTGCTACGAGTATGGGGCTTTGGGTTGTCCTGTCGATCCACGTCGCTCGATCGCCTGGTACACCAAAGCGGCTGAGAAGGGGGATGCGGAAGCTGAACTGGCTTTGAGTGGTTGGTATCTGACTGGAAGCGAAGGTGTACTCAAACAAAGCGACTCGGAAGCGTACTTGTGGGCTCGTCGCGCCGCTAACAAAGGACTCAGCAAAGCTGAATATGCTGTTGGTTACTATGCGGAAGTAGGCATTGGGATTAAACAAGACGTTGAATTCGCGAAGAAGTGGTATATGCGTGCTGCAGGTAAGACCTCGAATGTTATATCCATTCCATCCACCCCTCATCTAATCCTTTCCAGCACAAGGAAACAAGAGAGCGATGAATCGTTTGACAGAGATGAAGCGGATGGGTAATAAGCGAGCCAATGTTGCACGACCGACACGGCAGCAAGCGAAGGATGAGTGTGTAATATGTTAAGATGTCATTTAGTTGTACTCACGTGGCACCGTGGGTATGATATTGGGCTTCTATAATCTTATCTTCGACACTCTTGATTCTTAAGTCTTTGCTTGTGTGTTCCTAATGGCGACTACAACGCTCGATGAGGCAAACGACGTAAGCCAGATACTTACCTTCTATAGAAGACTAATCTCAGCGTTACGCCACTCTGATCAGCGGACACTACTCGAGTTTCTCGACATTTCCCAGCTCAACTGCTTGAATGAATCTGCCGAACACCCGATAAAAGGAATTCTCGAAGGCAAGAAGAAAAACACTTCTAGCAACTATCTTCTGAGTGATGCGGATGAACAACTTCTTCTGAGCTTGCATGTACGTTCAATGCCCTACTTCATGGAAAATATGACAGGATTATCCATCACCAGTTCAACCAAGCCGTACGCATTCGTGGGCTCGCGATCACCAGTTCCATTGTAACTCAAGCCCCGAGCCGTATCAAGTTAGCGGTTAATCAACCGTCAATCGGATTCGAGGACGTCGAAGATGCCGATGAGCCGGGAGTTGCTCAAATCATAGAACTGAATGAAGAACAAGTCACGCAAGGAGACAAGATACCACTACGATTCGTGCGATTTCAGAACGTCAATAGCTTACACGTACGTTTTTATGGGGACTCAAGCGTCTTACGAAACCAGCGCCTCATCTAACTTAGGTGTTTGTTGAGTCAAATCACGGCGGAGAGGACACAACTCGGATTGATGCCATTGATATCTTCGGTGTCCCTATTGAGTGAGTGTTTTCGAAGCATATATTTAGAAGGTCTAACGGGGCATCTACAGAGCCACGAAGGACCTAAGCGGACTAAAGCGAACAGACGAATAGGAGTGACAGGCTCCTTGTGGGTGCATTACGATACAAAGTATTGGGTGAATAAACATAAGGGCTATTCGGCTACCTTCTTTTTTTTGAAGTGATGACAACAATGGGAGATTGCCCCTGACCAGTATTGATGCCCGCTGCACAAGCTGCACTCCTTAGTGGTCGTTGACCCCTCTGCCCTGACGTCGAGGAGGAGGGTTATATGACCACACCGACTCACGCGGTCCCCTTCCTCTCACACTTGGACATATATAATGCTGGCCCTACTGACCCGGATCACGGTACTTAGCAGACTCGAGAAAATAATGCATTAGGCCAACGTACACGCGCCACGTTCATTTATATTGATGAAACCTCGAGAAAAGTAGCGAAACCTCCAGAGAAGAGCTAATATTACCGTCGCATCTGTGACCTCCTCTACGGCGACCGAGCCAACTTTCCTATCATCATCAACAACGACATAATACTACTCTGTGGCAGCCCATCAAAACTATCACATACTAAGATATTGGGTCGCTGGTACCCTCACCCCAGAACGCGGTCCCCCAAGTCGTGCGGAAGCATCAAATGGAAGTCCGATGGATCCTGTGAAGGTCGTCTTATCATCAGCGGACCTCTATCGAAAATGGATCAGTACTGGTCAAAGAAGCTTGGAGTAATACTCACTCATGCATTTGGGAGCTATGTCTATTTTTACTTTACCTTCTAAACGACCGCGATGCAAGAGGAAATAACCTAGATGTCAGCATTTCGAAGTGCGTAAATGGGATGGGGTTTGTATGGTTAGCTATAATGTGAAAGGACCGGCCACAGGTCCAAGAGCCCGTTGGCCGCTCAGATGGGGGCGGTGCAATGGTATGAGCTCAGGTATCATACATATCATACGGTCACAGTTGTCGATGATCGTTGTCACCTGTCGATCACAGATTCTCGTCTGCATCAATGTTCAGACGTACTGTTGCTGATGAAGCTGATGGTAGCATTTTCAACAGATGTCGCACTATGAGAGAACCTGCCCTCCTGTGACAGCAAACGATAATGGGGGATCACATCCACAAGCAGTGCTTCAGCTCTTCTCCCTCTTCCCCTTCTCCTTTAGTCTGCATTTTGTTTCTTCGGAGGTCAGGACTTCCAGTCTTTTCGGTGTGTGTTGCAATAGCCTCCCAATGGGCGCTGGGATAAACATACTCATGTTACTTACATACCTTCACCCATAGGCACCATTTTTTGGAGATTAAGATCTCTACCCTGCGCTAGTCGCTCCTTTCTCTGGCCTCCTACTTCATCTCCCTCTCCCTCACCTGTACCGGATACAAGTCTCGTTCTAGAGAATGCTGTTCCCCTTTATGCTACACCTCGCTGTTTTCTCAGCTCTCATTCTACAGGCATTGGGTCAGAATAGCGTTCAGACCTTTAATTGGAAGTTTAAAAATGATGTGAGTCATACTTATTGGCTGTGGTATCCAAGCTCAATGCTTGCATAGACTGTCTCGACGCGCTTGACAGCATGTTCAAATTATGATTTAATGGTCTTCCCAAATCTGAATAATGCGACGGCTGGAAATTTCTCTGGTGTTCCACCATATTATATGATGGTATTCCCTCAAGGGGGTCAACCTATTACTAGGCTCGCTGGGGTTGATAATGATACACTGAGCTGGATGCCAACACACCCAGTTGGTAAGTGGAGTGCTTAGGCAATC
>MU151066.1:4119-239547 GCA_015584085.1 Macrolepiota fuliginosa MF-IS2 | reverse complement strand
CAGCGTCTCCTTGTCCTCCAAGAGATGGCCAAGAGGATCATTCTCGAACAGGTCTGCGAGGTCGAGACCCAGACCGTCGTTTTCCAGCAGTTCCATGCCAGCCTCGGTCTCTTCAGCAATGATCTCACTCATGTCTCTGGCCACTCTGTTGGCTTCGACAGTTCTATTGCTGGCCACTTCGGCGATGTTTGTCTCTCTGACGGCTCGCTCTCGACCAACGACTTGGGATTCACTGGCACTGATGTCGGTTCACACACTGTTGTTGTTGGTGGTTCTAACTGGAATGCTGCCACTTCGCCAGCTTCAGTTTCTTCCGCGTTCGGTGCTGCTAATGACGCAGTTTCCTCTTTGCATTGAGCGTTTTTTCTGTAGGTGCATGAGAGAAGGTTACCTGGACTTTCTTATCCGACAAAAGCAGGCCTTACGGCGAGCTAACGTGTTCTCTTTTGTTGTTCTGGTTATATTACGCTGCACTGTTGTAATTTTCGTCTCACGAGTGTTTGGTGCACCTTGATCTTGTTTTCAGTAGTATTTAATAGAGGCATTTTGCTCGAGAAGCTTCTGAAATCAGTGCTTGGAGATGAGTTGAGGATGGTGAGTCTTTTTCATTGTCCAAGGATGTATACTCATGACGGATATCGACTACCGACGGTACAAGAAATGAGTAATAGTAGGCCACGATACCCTTTCTCTAACCAGTCGGACTCCAACTCACGATCGACTTCGCCTTCCCTGGCACTATGACGCAGCTTTTGGTCGTTCAACATCCCACTCTGTTTAAAGTATCGGCTTTGCAACTTTCGGGGCAGATTCCATATGTTTGCAACGCACTCCGTGCTCTCTCTGTTCACATCCACGACTGGAAAAAAACTCTCATTCAGCCCCCTCTCAGAGAGTCAGCCCAGCCTGTGCATGGGTGCTCTCCTACCTCAAATTGCGTTTAGTTGAGCAGCCCAACTGCAAGGCCTCAGCTTATATGTCCCTACCACTTGGATGGACGAAGAACACATCTCTTCCCTCGTCACCCAGACACAGAATCTACACTGTTTTGGATAGGAACTCACCAACGGACCCTTCGCTACCTCAAAGGGACGACAAATCAGTACTATGTGCCATTTGTCGTTGTACGTCCACAATCGCTATATCTATTCGGCCACACATATGCCCCCAAGTGCGGAGGCAGCCCAAAATTACCAACCCGTTCCACGTCCACTAACATTCTTGGTGAGTCCAAGATGTATTATTTTTAAAAAAACCTTGACGGTATGAAGAGTTGTGGGATCTTTTTTTTTGGATTTATCATAGGCTCGAGATATTCGCTACGAGTGTTGTGGGTTGATGGCAAGGGAGACACCTTTTCAGAAGAACTACTTATAACCTTCTTTACTATGAATTCCAGGTTGATAGAGTTGCGTGGGTTGATGCTTCATCTGCATCGTCAAGGCGATTGGATTTTCGACACCTTTGATCCAACACACCAAATCCTCGAAACTGCAGCTAGTCCAGTCGCAGAAGGGCCGGCGAATGTTCAAAAAACGTCATACAAGAAATACCCCATTGGGTGGTTTGCAGGAGGGGGGTGAGTGCACTTCGATGAACGGTTTGCGCATCCGAAAGGCGTCAAGATCGACTTAAGAAAAGCTCCAGGAACTCAGAACACCTGTGAGTCGGTTCAGTCACTGCCTTTGCCCCAGAACTGACACGGCAGAAGATTTCCACGTCCAGGTTTCCATGTTTCCATTCTGTCGACACTCGGTAATCAAAAACCCACCATCACTCATCGGTCCTAAGGCCACGGCAACGATTGCTACTTAATGGTATTTAATGATAGATGCTAGAAGCAGGCATCAGGTTCTATATGACTCACTGGCGACAGGAGAGCGCACAGCGAAAGGGATTAGTAAGGGAGGGCGATGTGGGGAGGGCAGTGTCGTTTCAATAGCGCTTCTCTCTCGAGTTGTGAGGGGATGCGCGCTCGGGGCGCGCCCCCTACAGCGCTGAAACGTGCCACTGAGCCAGAGGTTGAGAAGCGGTGCGAGGGGCAACCCACTACCATATCCAATGTTAAATCGGACCACAATCAAGAGGCCCCATCACGACATTCCTCCATAGGTGAGACGCTGCACATATGCTGTTCCAGGATGTGTACACAGCCAAGAAATACCCGCCCGAGCGCCGGAAGATTTGTTCAAAATATCAGCAGGCATAGATTCCATCTCACTCCCATTGGTTTTCCGGTAAGTGAACTGTGAAGAGATGTGAGGGCGTTTCCTCCTCCTCATGATGAGTGCGAATGGCAAGCGGGCCGGAGGTGAAGTCACCCCTGAGTTCCTGTATTCCATCCCAACCCCGTGACCCCGTCAAAAACAGACCCTTCCTCGATCCGTTTTTTTAGAGCAGGATTCTATTAAGGAGGTACTCCAGACTTCGTGCGGGGGCTCTCAGCCAAGTACCTTCATTCACTCAGGGGCCTGCGATAGCAGTGGTCCGTGGTGATTGGCTTGTCTATTCTTGGTTCAGGGACTCCTACTCAAAATCCCCTCAGCCGTATTCTTTGTCTGCTGTCAGAGCCGAGGGTCATGTTAGAATCAGAATGGCAAACTCCAATGAATCGAACGTACAAAATAAATTAGGGAGTCTCATCCGTTCATCTCACAGGTGCAGAAGGTTCTGGAATTTGTTCATGTCGAGATGTAATTCCTTCATGTAATCCCGCTCTTTTAAGAACTCCTTCCACTCAATCTCCCAAACATACCCAACGTGCGCAAGCGACCCGCCATACATCGTCATTTCCTCTCTATCCAGTATACGGTCCAACAAGATATCACCAGAAGTCCCTAACTCCCCTCGGATATCCTCCACGGTAGAAACCACCCAGCCTCCCTCGTTCCCGATCGTCATCTCCCATGCCCAAAGCTTCTCAAGCCGCAACGTTTTGGCGACGAGGCGCGTGAGCAATTCGGGTGTGAATAACCCATCCACATCCTCAATCTGCAGCACCCGCAGATTTGGTATCGAATCCTTGAAAAACGCGAAGAAACGCTCCCACAAATCGTCTGCACAGTCATCGAGATCCTCTGGGTAGGACCATCCCCGATCCTCCTCATTGATTTTGAGAATTAGAACTTCGAGGTTTGGGCACTCCAGTTCTCGGAGGAGACGGAACCCGTCCCGGTGGCACAGCAGCTCCAACCCCTTCAATGCATATAATGGGATGGGGACCTCTGGTTGCCTGTGCAACGGGAACACCAACTCCATATGCAAGTTGAGAGTAACCGCGGAAGTGCAGTGGGGCACGATAGGAGCGGCATTGTATGTCGACTCAGTGATAGAGATATGCGTAAGTCGGTTCCAGGGAAATAAAATCTCGCCAGAAGGGACGTAACTATCGTCCAGAAACATCCAATTCAACCGTTGCAAGTTCGGCGTTTGCGCGACGGCTAGAAGGACATCCAACTCGGCCTTCCAAGTGACGCTAATGTACAGTCCAAGTTTCGTCAGGCAAATAGCATCTTTGAAAGGAACCATCGAAATGAGGGAACCAATATTATAACCAGCTGGAGTTCTGGCAGAACATGTGAACCAGACCTTCCCCCAGCGATGGATGTGAGGGTTCAGAATTTCCAACGCAGCGCGAACATATTGCACTTGACCCGACGGATCTATAATCGAAACATCGGGTTTCCAAGAGACATCCGTTTTCGATCTAACGAATACATGGACGAGGTAATTGAAAAGGATATTCAGAGATGCGTTTCCAGATCGTTCGAGTCAGAGCTTGAGGAGGGGTATAGGGGGGTATCCAACAGACATCCAGCATTAAGTCAGGCCATAGCCCGGGGAAACTGAGAGCAGTCCCCCTCCAACGATGAGAAACTGCACATACAGTATTGCGTGCCTTGTATATCGACAAGAACCTTCCCGAGGTGAGCTGAAGAATTTCTGATAGGACGTCTCCAGGCAGGGAATCAATCCCGATCTTCATTCCTCGCGACCTGCCAATGCAATATTCACATTCAGTTACAGAGTTCGGGCTGGTATAAAAATACTATCACTGACATTTCCGCGCGCTTGCCGTCTGCCCCGAATACACAGAGACGGCGTTGGTGGCCCAAAAGATGGTTCCTTACTAGGCTTGATATCTGAGTTCCATATTTAGGGTGACGTGGCCAACAAGCCCGAGCATTCATTAATCATTAACAAATCCACATCAATCTATTATGAATCATATATGTTAAACAACCATATGTAAGGCCTGGAATGATGGTCGAAAAGGCCAAGGTTGATGGAGAAAAAGGGCAGCGAAATGCAACAAAGATATACATCCTAGTAATGTCGTTATACAAGGGGAGAGAGCAGATTGATTACAGGCGATGTGGAAACGGGTTAGGAAAGTGGGTGGTGACAATAAACAACTGTGAAAGAGATAGCAGTGTATAATCGTGGATAATGTCGTCGTAGGAGTATGAGCGAAGGAAAGAGAGGGAACATTACTCTTGTCCGAATCCTTCTGTTTCCCTGTAGCAATTGTCAGCATCGTCGGTGTAGTTGATGAAAGAGAGGACGTACTCAATGGCGAATAACAATTTCGACTCCAAACTCTCGTAATCTGGATAAGGCGGTAGGTCCAACCTATTGAAGCACGTATGGCTTCTTGGCAATCCTGACGGATCGCCAGATTTCTCAATAGTAAATCGTCGAGGACCATCCGACCCTTGGAGGTCCTTGAATCCATTGACGGGAACGCGCGAGGTTCCCGTAGTAAATTGCAGTAACCGCGCTTTCCGCTCCGCGGGCCAGGATCGGATACATTGCCAGAACCATTCAATGACTTGGTCTGTCTTCTCGTATCCACGATAATCCGTAAACTTAGTCCAGTCGTCCCTTCATAGAATGTCAGACTTTGAATGTATATGACGGACAAGACCGACTCACATATCAATCTCCGACATACCGCCAATAAGCAACTCCAATTCCCTCTCATCAAACACCGTAATGAGATCTTTCGGTACCAAGTCCAGGAGACCCTCCATGAAAGCCCCGAACTGTTCTTTGACCCGCCTCGAAATACGATATTCAACCACGAGATCGACGTATTCCTTCTTGTTATCCTGTGTTACATCTATCTGTTCACCTCCGGGTTTGAGTTCCACCGTCACATGTTCGCCGAAGTGCTCTTCTGTTAGCGAAAAGGTTTCTTCAAGGACACCAGTGATATCGTTGTCGCTGTTGAAAAGGTAAGTGATAATGCCGTTTTTAGAAATATTAGTCACGCACAGCATCCAGACCAGGGAGCGATGCAGGTCCGCATCAACCGCCTCCAAGTCTGCTATTGATACCGGCTTCCCGAGGATCATCTTGTAAAGGCTTGGGACAAAGTATGCATCCAGGAATCGCCTATGGAAGACGGCTAACCCCACTGTACGTCCAATGAATTTGAAGTAGCTCAGATGGTCGGGATTGATGCCTGATGCGTGATTTATCTGGAGTGTGTAGTTGTCGTGCGTTGAATATTCGAATAAGCCGTAACTGGGGTTGAAGATTTCGTGAGATAGCAAAAAGAACCATTCTCTGGGATTCGCGAAACGCGATAAGCATCAGAATATCAAAATGCTAGGAATGGAGCACTCACCTGGATACACCTCCATAATCCAGTCCATCCTCGTTGTCAAAGCTAACCATCAATCTCTTCTTTAGGTCTTCTCCGGTGTGGGCCATCACAGCCGCAAAACTATCCTCCAAAATGTTATTTCTCCGGACCTTGAGTTCACACTTCCCAGGTAGGACCCTCATCTTCGGTTGGCTCCTGAAATAGACCACTTTACGTCTGTAATCACGCTTATACTGCGGTGCATTGTCATCCACGTTGGTTGGCAGCCGAGGATCATCCCATGATGTGGTCCGAGTGTTGTGGTCGACAAAGTAGACTCGCCCCGTTGACGTGAGCCTCATTTCCCATCCCGATGGGAGTGGACCAAGATTGTTGCTAACCTGCGGTCGAGGTATGGGGACGGGCTGCTGTTGGGTTCGCCGGGGATCTGTCCAGGTAGTTGTTCGCGTGTGATGATCAACAAAGTATGGGCGGCCCTCGGGCGTTCGACGTTCTTCCCATCCGAGAGGAAGGGGAATGTCGGAATAAGCACCGTTTTGATGTGCCGAGTTGACCACGGGTGTGGTAGCAGCTACAGTTGCAGCACGAGCAGGTGGCTGCGCAGAAGGCTGTGACACGGGCCGATTCTGCGTTTGACCCTGGATGGCTGGTCGGTGCCATGTTGTAGTTCGTGTATTGTGGTCGACGAAATAGGTTCTGCTTTGTGAGTCGGTGCGGCGTTCCCAGCCGGGCGGTAAGGGCACTCCGTTTTCATCATCCGTCAGGCGCCCTCCCGATGCGGAGGTACTTGTGGAGACCGGTCGCTGGCTCTCCATTGGGGGCTGGGTACGGTTAGCGGGAAGGTTTGCGAGGCTCACAGAAGGTCGGAGAGCTGGTGTGGAAAGGCTGGGCTGTGAAAAGGCAGTGTCGGGGGAGTGCTGTTGGGGATGCTGGGCTGAGGGAGCAGGAGTGGGGCGCATTGAGAAGGAAGAGTTTTGAGAGTGAGGAGTGTAGCTCTGGCTCTGATAGGGAGGATGGTCGACAACGGCGGGGGTAGAGGGTGCTGGATGGATGGCGGAGAAGCTGAAAGTGAGTTTTCCAAAGACGGGAAGGTTGTTACTTGACATTGTTAGGTCTCTGGTTACGACAGCTAACAACCAAAATCAGTTGGGAACTGGGGAAACGGCTGATGAGCATACCATTCTGATGTGCAAGAGCAATTGCTTCAGACGCGGGGATGTTGATGACACCAAGGAAACCTGCGCAAGATCAGAGATTGGTGGGGAGAAAGTGAGGATGGGCAGCGACACATACCCTGATCTCTTTTCCTGAATTTCTTGTGATCGAATATCTGGATGGTGATCATGGAAGATGCGCGGGTGTGACTGATACTGGGGTCAGGTCGCGGTCGCGGGAGAAGGGTGGTGCTTACAACTCAAACGACTCGTTCCATGGGGGGCTGAGTGTTCTGCGGAGGACAGAGGTGGAAAAGACCTGCTCTCCATCCACAGTGACGACGGCAAAGGGGTCTGGGAGGCTGAGTAGCTCGCGCTTTGCTAGACTAGTAGCCCCGGAGACTGTTCTGGGTGAGCATCAGCTGATCAGGAGGGACGACGACTGACGGGTAAGCTTGAGCAGGTGTTCTGGATCACTGAATGTGTAGTGAGTATGTGTGCAGACAGACTAGACGGGGTGAACTGACCTTGGGTTGGCCATGTCGAGTCCCTTGCGCAGTGGCTTGTCCGGTCAACTTGAATGTGTGTCGCTGCGGAGTCTCCCACATCCCTCACCTATCGCATTCCCACGCTCAATGCTGTGCTGAGCAGTTCTAAAAATAATATCTCTCTGCATCTCACAAGAGCAACATGACATGCGCATAGGTAGGTAAGGTACATGTGTCATACGCTCGTATAGTCATTTTCACTCATGCACGCCCGGCCTCAATCCTCCTCCTCGCCACCTGTCTCCGGTTCAGTCCGCTCAGATTCAGCACAGCACCCTTGTCTGTCGCCTTCTCCACCTCAGTGTCAGATGCAGCCAAAATAATCTCCACGTGTGCGGGGTGCCCCTGGTATGGGTTAATGCGACCATGAGCACGGTATGTGCGGCGGCGGGTTTTCTATCGCAATATTATTTCAGTCAAATCCAATTTCTTTCTAAAATCACCGCTACGCACGGGAGCCTGTTGGACGACGATGTTCTTGATAAACAGATCCTCAACGTCAATGTTCTTGGCATCGGCGTTGGACTCGGCATTCTTCAGCAGACGAGTGATGAACTTGATTGATTTTTCGGGCCAGCGACCTGCAACACAAATGAGATCACCCATTCCTCACTAAACATTCGGCCGGACGCACCTTGAGTCGCCTTGAACTCTTTGGCCTGCCCTGTTCGTCCAACACCACCAGAGAACCTCCTGAAAGGAATGACCCGATTGTGTTCCTTGACGTCGTTGAGGTATATGTAAGCCTTGGTCAACTTGAGACCTAATTGCCATTCATCCGTGTAAGCAACTGTTTCGCCCGTTGGAACGCGGTAAATTACCAGTGAGGGCGGCCGCCACCTCACGCATGTTCTTGAAGTGCGTGCGGAGGTACTCTCCGCGTGCCTTGGAGGCTACAGATACATCATTAGGTTTCGCATTTCAGAAGCACAACTTGTTCGCCATAAACGCACTTTTTTCGGGGTTGGTGGCGAGCGCGGCTGCGGCGTAACGAACTGCACAGATTGTGATTAGGCATTAAATTGTGCGGCGGTCGGGCAGCACTTACCCATCTTGAAGTCTTGAAGTTATCGAGCCCGTCTTCGACGCTATTACTTGGGTTGCTGCATCATTGTGGCTGAACCTTAAGTGTACAGTTATTCGGCAGTTTCCGTACTACGTTTCTATTTCCAGCTGGTGACAAATAATGGACCCATAAAGATAAACGCTACCAAGGGTTCCTTTGATGGACGATAAATACCTGGTATTATCCATCAAAGTGAGTTCCTCATTCACCGCACAACGATGTTGAGATAACTGTATTCACATCAAATCACTGATCAACTCCGGGGTTCTCTACGCGTCCATTATTTCTATTACTTCTTGCTGCAACAATTTAGTGGCTTGTCTTCGCATCCATCGTCGAGAAAAGCTCAGCACTTAGAACTCGTTCATCAGGCCTCGGGCATGATTGCAAGAGCGACTTGGACAAGCATCAATCCACCCGGGGGGTCATCCTGATCTAGCAACATGTGCGGTCACGTGCCAGTCCCTTGACACTCTGGGCCCTGGGTCCGAACATCGATCCCTCAATTCATCATACTCATACGACCCGTTCCCCTTTCTCTTTCCCTTTCTTGCAAGCCGCAACAGACTATCGCGTCTGCAATACATACCCGTTGTCATGCCTGTACAACTTACTTTCCCTTCGCAATCGTCGTCGTCATCAATTTCATCCCCTCCCAGCGTCCTGGTGACGCATAACTCATTACATACCAATGGCATGGATGCGTTTCAGGAACCCGATGGTGACCTAGCCGAAGAGGTGCTTATTGGAACACTGAATGTCGTATGTGATTGTTGACCTCGGCCACAGATTGAGGAACTCGAGGGTCAGCTGATTCGTGAACATCGTATCCTAGAGGGGGCGGAAAGTTTATTAAGGATGGACCTTCGAGTGAGCTGCTACATGACTATCTACGTCACTACTTGAATAATGGTGCTCGTATCCGCAGGAACCCTCGCGGAAGAAAGTCGAATCCGAAATGGCTATGGCGCGTAAGAAGATAGCTGCGATTACCTATCGCATAGAGCTTTGTGCGTTATGGTGTTACGTGTTAGTTTCTTTATTCATCGTGTTATACAGATACTGCAAGGAGGGACAAACGAAACGCAGATGAAGCTGCGGCAAGGCAAGCAGCGCAGGGTCGGCGTACAGGGAACGGAAACATAGAAGATCGTATGTCTACCCCTTTCTTGCTGTACTCGCTTTGTGAGACCTTAACCCTTTCTTAAGGTAGCGAGGACTTTCGAACTGCACTTCAACGCGCCCATAAGTTCTTTGTTGAACTGGACTTGCTCGCTCGCCCGCGGTATCATCCATCTGCCCCTAGCACCTCTACTCCGAATGACGTCCAAGCATCTGAAGCTTTCGAGACGGATAGACATCGCGTCGAAATTATGAATCGAATCGTAGAGATCTTGCAACGGAATTTGCGCGTACGCTATGAACTGAAGATCACAAATGTTTTGAAGTCGTGCGTAACTTCAAACTATTATCGACGTGCGGCTGAACTAATCTGACCTGGTGTAGGATCGTGCCATGTTTGGCCGATAAATGTTCTAAGGCCTGTCGAGCAGCAGCATATCGGGTGATTCGGCACGCCCTGGTGGAAGCAGAGTCGGTCCAGCGGCTAGGGACAATACTTGACTGGTATATTCTCAAGTGGGTATACCCGCCTGTATTCCTCGTTCCTTTCACTCACGCGCCGTGTAGGTCTTTGAACCGTGACAACAAGTTCGCCGTAGAGAAGGAACAAGCCATAAAGCTCGTCCGGACAATAGTCGAGGTCGGAATGACACACAGGGATTTGTCGGAGTCAGGCGAGACTGCCATCGTACCTCTCTCAGATGGTATCCTACGTTCGATTATCGCGGTAGCGGAGCATATTGATGATCCATTCCGGCCCATATGCATTGAAACATTGGCAGAGATCCGTGAGTACTACCCCTAGGCTTGTTGAGTCATACTGTAAAGCTGACAATAGTTTCACAACAGTACTCATTGACATCGACTCCTTGACTCGCACTGGCGGTCTTCGTCTTCTATTACAGGTCCTAGGGGATGGACCGGCAGAACTCACCCCGATGTTAACAGCTGCGTTCTTGCAAATCGCCGACTCACCCCAGACGCGCGCATATCTAAGGGTTGGATGTGACCTCGAGGTGAGACTTTTCCCACTAAACCAACGTTATGCTTAGTTTCAAAAGGTCGCGTTGTCCACGATCACAGATGCATATGGGAAGGGGCCTGAACATGCAGAGAGGATGAAAGGTTGTTCGAAAGTGATACAGCTCATGCTACGGTCGTGGAGTGGTGCGCTCGTGGTTCGACTGTCTGTTCTTTCCCCAGGGACTGAATTGAACACACAGGACTCATGTACCTCGCTATCGATGATATGCAAGCAATACGTTCCGTCATCGACACACTACGAATACCATCACTCGAAACAAGGGTCAGCTCTGCGTTATGATTACATATGTCAAAAATCTCATGTTATGCAGGAAATCATACTGGATATGTTCTTCGAACTTCTCAATATCAAAACATCCGATTGGTACCAAACGTTCATTGCTGGAAGGAGATTAACAAGTACGTCTTTGTGTCTTTTTGGTGGCGGTTGTATATAATTATCTCTCAGTGTATCGAAAATCGCGGGACGAACCGACCAAGAAATCGCAGGCTCAGGAAACACAGGAACGGCCTCATCAACTCGTTAAACTGACTGATCAGTTCCTTGCACTGCTAGTAATGGTGTTGACAAAAGCTGGTCTCTGCGAGGTACATTGCATGTGTACGCTTGTGTTGGCGAAGCTCATGTATGCGCTTTAGGCACTCACCTGCTTGCTTGAGGAGACGAAAATTGGTTCGAGTCTTTCACGGAAAGCGACTCTACTCCTGGCTGAGATACTTGCGCTGGCGACTAGGGTGTTGCCGATGAATGCTGCAGCTGGCATTCAGGTATAGAGGGTCCCTTATATTGAGGTTCTCAGAGGTGCTGAGACATTGTTATTTAGGCTATACCGGAAGTCTTTGCGATGGCTACTGACTACAAGGATGGTGAACGCCGCATTGTAGGAACATCTGCGTTATCGGCGATCGAGAGCTTTAATCGGAATCGGACGAGGTTAGGCAATGTGGCTACTCTCAAGAACCCTCGACCACGGTATGCTACATTTATAAAGCAGCTGTTTTGATTATTGATCTTCGTGGCAGTGCAAACTCTGTTGATGATCCAGTAAGGCGTGGGCAGGGGCGAGTTGAGCAGGTGAAAGCGAAGATGAGTATGCAAATGGATGACCGGACGTTCCAAGCCACCGTCATTGAAACACAGGTGGGTTCGACTCTATAAACCCTCCATAAACCATGGTCTTATGAGCGACTGGTCGGATCAAGGTTATGCAAACCAAAGACTTTACGAAGTGGAACTATGAAGCTTTGCAGGACGTGGTCGACGGTTTGATGTACAATCAGAAGAGGCTTGAGGAGGTCGTTAGGGCGAGATTCATTCGGAGACTGATGTCATTCTTCTCTCCATTCAGTCATCGATTTTCGGACATCCCAAGGAATAGGGTGGGTTTTGGCCCGTGAGTGTATTGTACTGATAACTGATTTTGTTTTAGGATACTGTGAAATGGGTGAAGCTTGGATGTTCACTGTTGACGACACTGATGTCTGGCAATGAGGGAGTCCGATACTTGGGGAATGAGGACCAGCTTTTGAGCCAAATTGTGAGGGGTTTTGCGCAGCTGGATCCTGTGAGTTTCTTCATATTTTCTCGGTGACTCTTTCTCACTGTCAGGCTCCAAAACTAGTTCAATGGACCGCCGGATTCTGATCCTATGTTCTCGAAGAAACGTGTAGCGGAAACGTTGACGTATGGGTATTTTGAGTTGCTAGGGACGCTGAGCAAATACGAGAAGGGTATTGAGTAAGTTCTTGTATTTTTGATATAGTGATGGTAATAACCCTTTCGTGTCGTGTCCAGATTACTCGAAAAATTCAAAGTCTTTACAGCGTTCTACCACCTCAATGAACTACGAAGCAGGGAGGACCTGATCAAAGGTATCATTGAGAATCTGGATTATAGCATGTGCGTCTTCACCATCTGGGTATTCTCAAGTCATTTACGCTCAATAAAACAGCGATGGTCATTCCCGTATCATCTTATCTAAGGCCCTTACGTCGAGTTACAAGGTGAGTTCTTCTATACTCACAGGATCCTTACCAGCCCAATTGATGAGTCTACTTGTCACAGCACATCCGCTTATATGCAACGGAGCATCTTGGTACCCTTATTCGCAGCTCGCTCACGGCAAATGCCTGGACAATGCGACTGCTACTGACACAATTGTACGACCCGGCACCTGAAATCACTGAGGTTGCTGTACAATTCCTCGAGGAAGTATGCGAGTCGAAGGAGTTCTTGCAGATGGTAGTAGAACTACAGCCTGCTATGAGTCATTTGGGAGATATTGGAGATGTGCTGTTGATGAAGTGCGTTGAAGTCATTGCGGTTTTGATTTTGATTGTTAAGCAGAGATTTATAGGTTTATGTCGACACCGATGGGCTTCAGATACCTCTTCGAGGCTGGGCACATTGATCGGGAAATGGATACATGGTTCCACGTGCGTATATTCATCTTTCAACGTTTCCCAGCTCTTGTTGATAGCGGTATACTTGACAGGAACGGAATCTGGTGTATGTAGTTGACATCGAAATATTCCTTGCGAAGCTCTTCAATACGGCGCTGGTGGCGGAAGATGAGGAGGATTTATTGTGGGTTGGTCCCTTCACTTGGGGTGTTCGCTTACCAATATGTTCTTAGGGCCTCTGTTGGCGCCATGCCACGGCATTTCTATGGCGAAATGGCCAAAACAGATTTCGGTTGTCAAATATTGCAAGAGAAGGGTCATTTCAAGGAATTCGCTCTGGTCATTCGTCAACATAGTTTGGAGTGCAATGATATGGAACTTGTCATGAAGTTGAAAAGCATACTTTGGGCAGTGGTACGTATCACCATCATACATCTCGAGTTGTGTCATGAACAAATATCACCAGGGTAATGTTGGTGCGACGGAGGGGGGACTACCTTTCCTGGAAGAAGAGGAAATCATTCCTGTTATTTTGGACATTGCAGAGAAATCCCCTATTCCTTCAGTGAGAGGGTGAGTTGACCGGGGTTCTTACGATAATGTATCTAAAGCTATCTCCTTAGGACGTGTTTCTTTGTGCTGGGTTTGATCTCCTCGACTTTTCAAGGTGCAGAGATACTGGAGGATTATGACTGGTTGTCAACGCTATCACCACTCGGTACTCCAACAGGAGTATGCTTGCCCGCAGACCTTGAGAAGTTTATCACAGTTAGCACTCAGAGCATTGATCCTGGATAGACGCTAAATTTGAGTATAGATACCGACATGGGAGCAATTCATCCCTGAAAAGAAGGACACTCGCCTACTCCCACCTGTGCTCGACCATGAGATCGAGATTTTAACTGCGATACAAAACATGGGTAACACTGTCATCGCAAATGCTGCTTCGCGGTCATTGGCAAAGTAATACTTCTACTTTCAGTTTGAGTGTTATAGCGTTGTTAATCTTTCTACTAGGATTCGATCCCGTCCGGAATATCGAAAGGCGTTCAGTTCCCCCGATATGTTCTACAGGGCCTTGCATACGCTCTCGACACAACGATACCGGCTGCCTGTTCGGCGCTACATTGTGGACTTGTTCAACTTGGAACTCGACCCCGAGCTTGTGGAAAGCCTGACCGTCATAGCAAATGCTGCCTCGCGGTCATTGGCAAAGTAATACCTCTACTTTCAGTTTGAGTGTTATAGCGTTGTTAATGTTTCTACTAGGATTCGAAGCCGTCCAGAATATCGAAAGGCATTTAGTTCCCCCGATATGTTCTACAGGGCTTTGCATACGCTCTCGACACAACGATACCGGCTGCCTGTTCGACGCTACATTGTGGATTTGTTCAACTTGGAACTCGACCCTCAGCTCGTGGAAAGCCTTGAACGAAGCGCCCTGTCACTCAAAGCGGGCCCATCATACCAACCTCCGAGCACGGCAATGACTCGGATGAGTATATTTGGGAGACTTGGGAGGGCAAGGCGACCGTCGGAGAGTGCAAGCTCGGAGGAGGGTGATACACCAGCTGCCGGTAATGCACCGAATGGCGTCACGAAGGAACAAGGACCTGTGCTGACACTCAAGCCTGTAAAAAGAATTGTTGGATTTGATGTTTAATTAGGGTTTAAAAGGACATTAGCGGGACTTTGATGTTATTGTAAGATTTCTAGTAGTGTCTGGTTCATGTAGTTATGTATATATGATACCCTCTTGATGGAGATTCGGCAACCCAAGATATGCGGAAAGAGGATTGAAAGGATATCTTGGAGGGTTTTAAACCTCCAAACCTCTCAATTTGACTAAAGGTCGAGACAAAACATGGGCTAATGATTTGTTCCTGTCTGCTGTCTTTTGAATTGAGCCAAGCAACGTCAGTGGCCATCGTCGAGCTCGCGACAAACACGAGCAAATAACGAGCAACCCGGTTTCGGTAGTTGCTATATTGACAGTCACTTCTCCAGCCTCCATGTCCCTCCTTCGTGCTTGTGTACAGGCAACCGCTGCCTGTAAGAGGGCACCGTTACAATGCGTTTCAACATTTGGCCGCGGCATGGCCAACGACTCGATCCCTGCTCCAAAGAAAGAGTCATCGGAGATTGTCGCGCCGGAACCTGTCCGTGAAGTTTTGGTTGCAGATGCGATTAGCGGTGCTCCAAGTGCGTAGCAAGGATTCCTGGTTCTTATTTGTCACTGAGGAATGAAAAGGCCAGCTTAGACACCGTCCCGTGCGTATCTATCAACCCACAAGAAATACTATGCAAAGCGGTCCCGGAAAGTCCGAGCGCTGGCGTCTTGATTTCGATATCTTGCCTGGTGGAAGTCGTTGGGAGAATCCCCTGATGGGATATGCCAGCTCGTGAGTCACTGAAGGTGAAGCGGTATGTTTGAGATGAAGTTGAACTGGTTGCTTTAGTGCGGATTACATGCAAGGCACGCGACTTTCTTTCCGTTCCAAGGAGGATGCCATTCATTTTGCAGAGAAGCAAGGTGCGCTTTAATCCAGTGATTCATTGTGGCACTAAGCCGTGCTTACTCCTGTCTAGGATGGGATTACTTTGTGTAAGTCTTCGACCGCGTATTACGCCCGAATATTGCTGATGAGTTGATCTAGTCAACCTGAAGCTACTAAGAGGATTCCTCCCAAGAACTATTCAGAGAACTTTGTGTACAAGCCCCATAAGCTTCGCATCATGAGGACGAAGTAGACAGACGGACCGCGTAGGCTACCTGGATGTAATAACAATGTGGTGCTGCGTCTTTAGAATGGCATGTTCCATGAGTGCACACGTTGAATTTGGACGGATCAGTTGAGGCAAGCGCTCTTCAAGTTTAAGGTTGGTGTTCGGTGCGTCTTCGGGAGCATTATCACGTGGTCAAGTATAGATGTTCTCATCAATGTGGACTGACTTCTTGGAGACTTCTATGCTAGCCACTCCTTTCCACGACCCAGCAGTTGCCCCCCCTGTGTGAGTTTGCGCTTCCCATGGGTGATATACAGACAAGGCCCTTTTCCAAGAATTATAGGTACTTCGCATTCCTCTTTTGACGCTCAGCATTAGGGGCTCGCTTAACGTCTCTGCCTTTTCCAGTGGTCTCATCAACCAGTCGGTAATTGCCCTAGGGATCACGGTTCTATGTGTCAGCGCACACCAAATCATGAAGAGGAGGAGGCGGGGACGCTACAATCCAGAGGAGTTGGGTAGTCGGGAGTCCTGGGAATTTGGATAGTACGTTCAAGCTCCTCAGCTATCAAGTGTCCAGTCTAACTCGCCATCCCTTCAAGCCTTTATCAAGGACGGTCCTGGGCAAGGTTGGTAGTCCTTCCCCTATGTGTGAGAAGCGGCACCTCATTTTTGGAACGGCAGGATCCCCTCCCCTCCCTCTCCCACGGGATGGACTCTTTCTTGGGTCAAGCAGGTTGTAATGCTCCCTGAAGATAAAATGCACGAATTGAGAGGTATCGATGCGACGCTCTATACACGGTTTCTACGTGGTTGTTGTATGTTCGGCTCAATTTTTGACTCTGGCGACTCTTGACAACTTCTGCAGTCTGGTTCGCCCTCCTTCAAGCACTGACGACATTTCCGATCCTATTTCCTATTCACGTACGATTCTCGGATGACACCATATCCTCCAAGTCTATGACCCGTGCCTCTATATCCTCTCTCGTTGGCACATCGACCGGCCTATCGTTATTATGGATTCATATATGTCTATTATTCTGGATCACCCTCTCATGGATTGCAACGCTATTATGGATTTGCCATGGAACTTTCAAACTTCGTTCTGCTGAGATTGATGCAGCTACCATGCTAGCCAACTCGGACAATGAACCCGATCCCACCCACTACCCCCATCCCCACCCTCAATACCGATTCACCGAGGTTCCCCTCGCTGATCACCACCACCCTAATAAAGGGCTCCGTTGTCGCACTGTTATGGTCTCCAACGTCCCCCACAGCCTCAGAAACGAAAGGGATTTGAAGGAGTACTTCGAATACTACATGAGCCGAAAGGTTGAAAAACCGTCAATGGGGTTGACGTCATCGACACAACCAGGCTTCCTCAATAAATCACTCGCCTTCCTATTCAATCGTGCTAAACGTTTGCCTACACACATTAACCCCCTGCTTCCCAGAAGCATCGGAGAAAGGTCTCAATCATCGGAAGAGGATATTCAGGACGTTCCGAGGGATTCCAAGGAGGAAACCGTGAAGCCAATCATTGAACGGGTCGTTATTGCTCGTAAGATGACCGAGTTGGCATCGTTGATGGAGCGCCGCGAAGAGATCCTTCGTTTGCTTGAAACGGCACATATTAAGTTGGCAAACAAGACTCTCTTGGCAGTTAAAGCTGCCATGGAGAGGCAGTCAGCTCGGAAACCTCTTGCGCATAGCGCATCCAAAGCCATGGAAGTCGCCCGGGAGCGACGTAGATCGATGGCCGTGGATCCGGAGAACGGCCTGCAGGAGGAACTATTGGATGAAGAGGCACGGATGGAGCAGTTAATCAAAGTCTTGGGGCCATTTGTGAAAGACTTGGTATCGCAAGATTCTTCCACTACACATCTCAAGAAGGGAAAATCCCACATCTGGCAGCATGCCCTCAGAAAAATACGGGCGCAGCGATCAGGATCTGAAAATTCTGATGCACCAGTTGGTTCGGAATACCTACCCGCCTCGCGGCATAAACGCTCACGTTCACAAATCACGATCTGGGATGCTCTGCTGAGCCTGCCACGAAGTAGCTTGGATGCCTACCAGCCACTGGTGAACCTCGAACACGTGTTTCGTGGACAGGTTGTACCAGCGATCGACTATTACACAGCCAAGCTAAACCTCCTTGTTACATTCATCACCGAACAGCGTGCTAAACCCACAACGGACTTCGAATCGGTTTCAACAGCATTTGTCACTTTCGATGACCCTGCCGATGCACGGAAAGCATGTAGATATTTGGCTGTGCACCCCAATAACCCCCTTGCGTGCTTGGTCACTATGGCCCCAATGTACAGCGATCTGGATTGGGTGCGCGTCATGAAATCATCGTTCAAAGCTGAGGTATGTTGAAAGGACCGGTATCAGAACAAAATCCTGACGAACATCACTAGTTTGTCAAGGATTGGGTTGTCAACCTCGGCGTTTGGTAAGTTCGTCTTGAGCTCCAATATGATCTCTATCTGAGTATCTTGTAGGGGATTTACATTGTTCTGGCTGTTTCCCGTGACACTGCTAGTCGGTCTGGTTTCCATCCAAAACATCAGTCTGTTCTGGCCGAGTTTGGTATATGCGCCCATTTTTAATTTGAGAATTGTCTTGCTCACCTCCCTCTAGAAACGATACCTGGATCGTCATCCATGGGAATCCGAGGTTATCCAATCCTTCCTCCCAACCCTTCTCGTTGCCTTACTCGCACTACTCATCCCCCTCATCCTTCTGCTTATCGCCAAAAAGGCACATACAATCACGACTCTTTCTGGCCTTCATGACCGTATCATGACCCGTTATTACAAGTTCCTTATTGTGAACGTCCTTGTCTTCTTTTGTGTTGGTACTGCGGCTCTACAGTCTTTCCTCCTATCCTTCCAATCTACCACCCCCCCGGACGTTATCGAGACCATCGCCGACAGCTTCCCAACCGCCGGACCTTTTTACGTTGGCTGGTGTAAGTCTACGACGCCCTCGTCAACCCAACTTACTCATAACATATTTTCTATAGTGATATTCACGACCGCTATGCACGGAGGCTTTGAATTGGCTTTGTGTAAGCAAATTTTGAATCATTTTCCTTGTCTGCTGTTCTAATGACCGCCCCCACAGTTGGCGTTAGTCGTCAACACTTATCACCTGGAATAGAGAATGAAACTAACTGTTGCATAGCTTCCTCTCATTTTGTATCCAACCACACGAAACCAAATCACGCCGTGAGTGTAACGCTTCAGCACGGGTCAATCAGTTCTACTCACAAGCACATTTGCATAGACGCAAACGAGCAGTCGGGATCCGCCCTCGCACGTTCAATTTCTATTGTGAGTCCACTTAAACATGTTGATTCGTGGCTCATCGCCTTCCGTAGATTGGCTCCCTAATCATATGCTGGTTATCCATGTACTCTTGCTCTTCTCAGTGCTTAACCCTTTTGTGCTGCCATTTGGTGCATTTTACTTCCTTGTTCAGTATGGTACGTAGTCTTATTCGGGTGGTCCTTCAAAGGGTTGACTCTCTTTTAGGTATTATTAAGAATCAAGTTAGTGATGGCGTCGCGGGCCTCAGTAGAAGTGCTAATCGTTCCTATAGCTTATACATGTTTATGCCAAGAATTACGAAGGAAACGGCCAGCTTATTCTTATCCGAATCGTTCGGTATTCTCTCGATGGTGAGTCTAGTATGATGCATTGCGCATAACAGAGCTGAACGTGATTTAGGTCTCGTGTTGACTCAGGTATACTATATTGACACCCACATTTTCCACGCGTTGACCGTATTTTTCAGAGCGTTTTTCTTGCATATATGGTCGTCCTGAAGAAAACGGCAAATGTCGGGCTTAGTGCGTTTCTGATCGCATTTACTGTGGCAGTCAAGATTATGTGAGTGAATCCCTACAATATAAAGGCCATCTCCAGAATATGAACAACATTTCCAGTTTGACAAGGATATGCCGTTCGCAATTTGAACACCAAGACGTTCTTGAAGCAGAAATTCTCTGTAACAAGAACCCCGCCCAAGGCCATAGCGAAAGCGACCAGGTCACCCCCGAAGAAGCTCGACCTATTTCCTCCGATCTGGAGGACAACGGGTTAATTCAACCCAATTTTAGACGTTCTCGGTTGGCCTCGTTAAAAACGTGGAGACTCCCCGACTGGGTCAATTTCACATATAGTTCTGTGCGCCACCGCGGACATAAACATCAGCCCCAACGACGCCCAGCAATACCCTTCGGAACACACGAACGGACATTTTCTCGGTTGAGCTCGATGTCTATCGATCATGAAGTGTCAACACATCCAGTGATTAATAGTCCTTCCCTTCAAGTCACACTGCCACAATCGGAAATCCAGTCGGACAATGTCGCCAAGCATCCTCGGAAGCCCCATCCTCTCACTACCCCAATCCCCAGTACCAAGATCATTGTACCCCATCCGCCACCAACCCGATGGGATGATCAAAGGACACCGGATCTACCGTATGACAATCCGTTTTATACCCGGGAAATCGACAATTCACTGTGGTTACCCCGCAATCCTCTTGGTTTGTTGAACTTGGATGACACAGTTGATGTGAAGGCATCTTTGACAGTTGAACTCGCAGCTGGACAACTGGGAACGTTCCCTATTGGGCTTCTTGAGAAGAGATCTCCCGGAGAAACGTCCTACATTTCCTCCAGCCCAATAACGGCACCATCAGACCACCCCGGTTCCCCGGTTTCATTCACACGTGAACTTTCGGATGTTGATGGCACAGAAGAAATTGAGCTACCAGCAGCTATCGCTAAACGGGTGCAGGCAGGGGAGGCTGGTGTGGAGCACGTTGCGAGGCCCCGAACCACATCAGGTTACCGTGGAAAGATGAGTGGTGCTGCAAAGAGCACGCTTAGTCTTATTCCCGGACCCAATCGCCATCGTCGTCCTAATTCCCGGGAAGGGGCTATTTCCTCTTTACGCTCCACATCAGATGGCAAGGGACATCGAGGGCGCGACCGTTCGCATTCAATTATGTCCACCTTACAACTTCCACCTCCCGCGACACAACGTTCCAGGTCATCGGATCGTGCACTGGGATTCCGTCATGAGACACATCCTCTGGCGGACTCAATTTCCATGAACGCGTCAATCTCGCGAGCGTCGTTGACACAACCGGACCACCTTACCATACGCCCATCACGATCACAGAACTTATCCGCTTCCAATGCAATTTTCCGTGAAGTTCTCGCAGAGGAAGAGACTGTCAAACAACTTCGCATTATGGAGGAACAAACGGAAGCCACGAAATCTCAGAACAATAAATCGTGGTGGACTTCATGGATGTTTAAGAAGTTGCAATGATCAATATCAACACGGAGTTTTTTCTTGCTTACTCTATGGCATATTTGATACCCTCTCGGATTAACTCGTAGACTGTTCACAAACACACTGTAACAACACATACCCCGCTCGCGCGTGACCTCCATGTATACCCGACGACGCTGCCTGACGTTGTCCATTACGACCACCATAGCTTAATTTTCCGAATCCGACATTTCTCCCCTTACCGAACTTCTAAAAATGCGAGAGTCTGCCGATATTGATCAATAAGGTTTTTGTTGGGGTACTTAAGGTGAGTTGGTGGGGTGCAAGGTTCACCACAAAAATCCGTCTGCAGTATGCTCGCACTCTCCTGGGCCATCCTTTCTGCTTTGACTCTCGGTGTTAGCGCCGGCACTAAGGTCTGGGACGGTAGCTTCAACAGCTACGCCAGCGCTGCTGACTTTGACAAATGTGTGTTTAAGATTATACGATGCTAATCTCAGCTGCTCATAGACGAATTTTAGGGTCTTGGTCTAGCCAAGTTGGCGAATACCAATGGGTAAGCCCTAGTAATGGTCTCCATGTCGGAACTTCTCGTTGAAGACAACTCTTCAGTACATCCACGGCAGCCAGCCCACCTCCCAGTACCTCGCCGTCTCCGCAGACTACAAGAACCCTGCCATGACCTCTGAGTCCCGCGGTATTAAGATGTCAATCGATGGCACTGCCAACTGGAACGGCCAGACCATGGAACGTACCGAATTGATTCCCCAGACCTCTGCCAACATTGGTACTGGCAACTTGTTCTATCACTTCTCTGTGAAGCGTTCCAATACTAATGCTCCTGACGTACGTCTCTTGCCACCCCTGTGGTCACTTGCATAAGGTACTAACTGCTTCCCGTAGTCAACTCTCGAGCATCAAGTCTGCTTCTTCGAGAGCCATTTCACTGAGGTATACTTCACCCTCCTAAATCCAGGATACATTGTTGATATCGGCTGGTAGTTGAAATACGGTGTTGGCTCGAACCCTGGCAACCTCGTCTGGATGGTCGGTGGCGTCGAGAAGTGGGGCACCCCTTTCACTGCTGATACTTGGTTCAACTTTGCCTATGACATCGACGTGAGTGGATGTTTCCACTGGGGAACACCTTCTAACATGGGCTTCTTGTAGTTCTCTGCTGGTACCGTCGGTCTCTGGGCCTCTACTGGATCTTCAGCCCTCACCAAGGTCGTTTCAAACATTGCCGCTTCGACCTCCACCAACTCTGCTGACTGGCATCTTGGCGTCCTTCGTATTGTGACCAACCAAACCCCTGAGGACTGGTACTTCAGCGGTGTCTACGTTGAGAACGGACCCATCACCACCGCCATCGGCAGTGGCTCCGCCCCCTCTACAACTGCTGACACCACCGCTCCAGGCAGCACTGCCCCAGGAACCACCTCCCCAAGCACTACGGCC
This sequence comes from Macrolepiota fuliginosa MF-IS2, assembly GCA_015584085.1. Taxonomy (NCBI): domain Eukaryota; kingdom Fungi; phylum Basidiomycota; class Agaricomycetes; order Agaricales; family Agaricaceae; genus Macrolepiota; species Macrolepiota fuliginosa. The sequence continues at coordinate 217,090 of MU151066.1, read as the reverse complement.
CAGCCCTCCACCACTGTCACCACCTCAAGTTCTGGCGCCACCCAGACTCAATGGGGACAATGTGGAGGTACGTTAGATACTCCTGAAATATCACATTTGATTGATCGAGTTTTGTAGGAGACGGCTACACCGGTCCCACTACTTGTGTTAGCCCATACACTTGCGTTGCCGTTTCTCCCCCTTACTACTCCCAGGTAGGCAGTCCGTCCGAAATATATGACAACCAAAAAAACTGACTTTTACCCTTACAGTGCCAGTGAATAATTGACAACTGAGAACTGATATTGACCGTAGTTCCTTCTGTATCAATACAGTGACATTGTATAGCCAAATTCCATACCACTATTTCGTCTGAGCGAGACCTAAAATGATCAATGTCGGCTATGCCTCGGCATGCATATAGAGAGGAATCTACGCACCAATCACGCCACAAGCAATCCTAGCACCCGCGTTCCCCGTCTTGAGCGACTCTTCATTGCCACCTCGGCCAAGGTCATCAGTACCCTGAAAGAAGGGGTAAGAACCGGGGACCCCCATGAAACCAAAACATAATATACCGCATGAACAACAACAGCACGACTGGGAACGAATATCAGTGCGGAAAGTGTTGGGTAGCTGCTATTAATACTCACCCAATAACATTACTGATGCCACTCAGTGAAATAGCCCCGTCTCTGAAACTGAACCGGGCCGCCCCCTCATCATCAGACTGAATATTCCCGAGGTCTCCAACATGACGAGCTGTATCGCTTGGTGCACCATGAGTCTTTTCATGGGGGTTGAAATGAGGACCAGCCGAAGTGCAGCCATCAGCCAAATCACCCCATTGGCTAAAGAAATTGCAAATTACTGAAGGATACGGGACTGCTCTGTGCATACACTTACTGAACATGGAAGCCGCGTTTGGCATTGGGTGGCAGGCCCCGCACGTCCCCGGTTATGGTAACAGGCACACCTTGAGCAATTTGCTCAAAGATAATGGAGCCGGTAACTTTGGAATCCCCCTCAGGCCTCAAGACGACAACAGCCTGTCAGGGTAATTCGTTGAGCCTGCCACGGACATGGATACGAAAGCTTCATACCTTCGTGGCGATAGGTAGCGCGGAGTGTAGTTGGTTCACCCTATACGTATAGAAGTAGTAACCAGTTCCTAAAGCGGCGGCTGCGGCTGCGATAAATACTGGTCTTCGACCAGTCGTAACACTTCTGTAGAGGTCCATGATCGCACTGTCGTGAGGGAGGTGTGTCTTAGTCTACATGCCGGTTGGCGCAATATAGCATGGCAGAAATAGACAGCCCCAATATCACGGGATATTCCGCCCAGTGCGGAGTATTATCCACGCAGACCTGATGTTTAATTAGAGGCCTTTGCAACGCGGGCCAGCGTTTTGAGCAAGTTTTGGGCGAATCAAGTCACTACAAATTGATCGAGAAGGCAGAGCCCTCAGCATACACCATATATAGGGTAAGGATTATGAAATAAACCCCCGCAGAACGGAGTTTGGTTTCTCGCTCAAAACGCGTTGCAAATGACCTCTCTTCTCTTTTTTTTTTGACAATAAATGAATCATCCAGTGGAGTGTGTAGCTCAGACCTCTGTTCCGATATATTTAGACGAACGTAATCAGTGACATACTTGCCTACTTTTACTCGCCGTGATCCGATCGTGATCCGTGGAAAAGTCAGCGAGATCAATGTCAATATAATATCAATAACGACCTACTACAGCTCAAATGTCGGGCGTCTGAATAAGCTCAGGCAATCTCGAACCATACTAAATGGTGTATTATCAACATAAAACGCTGAGATGAGCAGAAAAAAGCCACTGTTATACCTTTTCAGCGACAGGTGGAGACGTGGTGAGCTTTCGAGTGTGAAACGGTTTTGACGCCCTGACAAGCAAGTTAGCAGGGAGGTGTTGAGGGACCTCAGTGCGTACTAAACCTGTCGGGGTCGCCGACCGGTGAATACAAAAAGGCCGGTGGGGAATATGAGCTTTCTCCGGTGTTTGGCCCCGCCCGTTTGAACACCATTTACGTACCTCATTTCAACAGGATCCCACCATTTCCAGCCCTTTATGACCGCTCGGGATCGTTTCGGGCTCAGTCTGTACTAACGGGAAGGAACCCAGCGGTTAAAAGCTCGCCTTCATCCATCCAGATAAGCAATGCTCTTCAGGTCTCTACTGGAACACAGATTTCTACTAGGTTACGATCATGATCGCCTTGACGTGCTTGGTGAGTTTCAAGGCCGTATGGAGCCTGCAGCTTGGCATCTCACAATGTACCTTTTGCTTGTCTAGGGAGGGGTACTGCACTAATGGACAACCAGCGGCAGCCTTCTCAAGGACATGTTGTCGTCGACTCGATGCAACATCATACAGCTCAAGGCTCTTGTTTCTCTATCAAGGAAAAACTGGGGCTTCGTCTGCGCTCATGCATTTCCTATCGGATGGTTCTTGGAACTCTTGTGCCGCTACTTTTTGTCTCTGCAGTTTCCGCGGCCGTTCGTCCCAAACAAGCCTTCGACTGGGATCGCATCGAATTTGTATATGTGTTTGGAGATTCATACTCATTCGTCCCTGGCACTTTCGGTTTGCCTTCTTTTAGGTCGGTCATCCTTCTATCTATTTTCTATTTCTCTCAGAATGGGTTCCAGCTTCATTGGCGATGCCACGAGGTTTGCTTTCACACCTGAACAGCTACTCTCGAATCAGATCATCCCCAACAAGGTGAGGTTAAGCGAAGATATCTCTTAAATGCGTATGTTGAGATGTTTGCTATTCAGACAAGCTCCGGTGGTTCAAACTGGGTGAGTTATTGCTGGGGCACCCTGAAAAAAATACTAGACCGGTTAATCGACAGCTCGAGTATCTCACTGGTTGCTTTGGTGGCCTACCTACCTCATGCCCAAAGCAGTTGTGGGATTTTGCCCATGGAGGTGCAACAATTGACGGCTCACTGTGAGTGTATGCGATATCCAGCTACAGTTGTTACCAATGATTTGTTCCGTTCTGGAACAGGCTGTTACCGCGTCGAAACACGACAGTTCAATTGGTAGATCAAGTCCGACAGTGGAAGGACTATGCCGCGGATATCCTTCCTCGGCCTGCAGGAAAAACCCTGACGGCTTGGTGGATCGGTATTAATGATTCTGGCCGGGTGGCTAATAATGATACCGTGAGTCAGTTTTCAGCCATTTGACGTTGCAGTGATAAATATCCTTGCAGATAACAGATGCCGATGCATTCTTGGACGCTGATATAGAAGCCTATTTTCGTGCTGTGGTATGTCTCCGAATTTGACCTGCTTCCCCTCAACCACACCCAACACAACCGTTCAGAAAACAGCAGCGGATAGTGGATTACGCGCCCACTTGTTTCTTAACGTCCCACCAATAGACAGATCTCCCTTTGCAGGAACGGTCCGCACGGGACCCCAGGGACTGAAAGCTGCAGTTGATCAGTTCAACGGGAAGCTTGCAGTCCGTGCCGCTAAATACGCGAAAGACAACCCAGGCAAGCCCATTTTTGATCACGTCCGTGATAATATATTCACCTGAGTGGTTCATAGGACAACTAGTCCTGACTTTTGATGCTGCCTCCGCTTTCACGGATATTCTCGAGAATCCTAGTGAATTTGGATTAAACGACACGACGACGTACGTCTTCTTTGAGTTAATCTTTGGAAATGCAACTGAAGCTCGATAATAGATTCTGTCCGACCTGTGAAAACCAAGAGAAATTTTTCTGGCACAGTATGTGGACATTAGCGTTTCCCGAATTTTTTTATGACTCCCCTGCTAGATACTGAGCACCCGACCGAACATGTTCATCAAATTCTAGCGAGGCAAGTGGAGGAGTATCTACGAAGTCAACTTGTATCTTTCCATGATATTTCCTACGTTTTGTCAAAGTCTGGTGCCAAGCCAGCCTTATACCAATGAAACAAACCACTCATCCCGCCGGTTCGATACATACCGTCATCTGATCTATAGGACGGCAGAAGCAACAACATAGATGCGCCCGGGCCGCCGTATATGGTCCTCTCCCACATGTCGCACACGTTAGCCTTGATAAAAAGCTGTCGATTCTATTCTCTTCGGACATGTTCTCTTCCACGCCCATTCTCCAGCTTGCACTGGTAGCACTGGCAGTTGCTCAGGCCCCTAGCTCCCAGTTGTTTTCATGGAACCGTACTAAATATGTATATGCCTTTGGTGACTCGTATTCGTTCGTACAAGGCACACGGGGTTTCGCGAACTTTAGGCGTGTCTGCTTGTATCCCCTTCGCCTCCTTGCCTGATAGCTCACCTAGTTTCATTGGCGACAAGTTGGATCTCACGTTTACGCCGACGGAACTCCTTACCAATGAGATTGTACCACGAAATGTGAGCGCCTCGAAATGAATCTCTGTTGAGCTGAGCGTTGAACAGCCACACGCAGACGAGCTCGGAAGGCTCCAACTGGGTGAGTCACCTGTCAGAAAGTTTTCTCCTGGAATACCTCATTGATATATGCCTCAAGCTTGAATTCCTCACCGAATGCTTCGAAGGGAGTCCACTCAACTGTCCTAGACAGCTGTGGGATTTCGCATTCGCAGGTGCAGACATTGATGGTGACCTGTGTGTCGAATTTCACGTAAATAAAGTTTTGAATGACTGATTACCTGTTCCAGCCTCCCCTTACACCACAATTTCACCATCCCTCTGGTAGACCAAGTTACCCAGTGGGTCGACTATGGCTCAGACGTCGTTCCTCACCCTCCAGGTGAAACTTTAACAGTTTGGTGGATAGGAATAAATGACACTGGAGACACCAACCACAATTCGACCGTCTGTGCAACTTCATTGTCCCGTCACACTTGCTGTGCTGAGCTCACGCCCACAGATTACCGACTTTGCATCCTTCTGGGAAACAGAGATACAGGCCTACTTCCAAGCTGTTGTGAGTTTTCTTCCATCTGTGTATCAGTGTTTGAACTCGGTCGCAATGCTAGGCTGCTGCATCGGAACACGGTTTGGGGACGCACCTCTTCCTAAATGTCCCGCCCGAAGAGAGATCTCCGGGATCACTCGGAGATCCAGGACAATTGAAAGACCACATAGACCTCTTCAATGGCGTTCTCGCCAGTCACATTGATGGGTTTGCCAAAGCTCATCCAGGTATTTAGCCCCTAATTGAATAGTACTAATGACGTCATACTGTATGCAGACAACATCGTCATGACGTTCGATGCTCATGCATGGTTCAATCGTGTCCTTGATGCCCATGAAGAATTCGGTTTTACTAATGTTACAGGGTATGTACGAGAGCCTCTTTCGCTGAATTAGGCTAACTGTCTCCAGGTTCTGTACATGTGCCAAGCCGTCGGGTTATTTCTGGTACAGTGAGTTCTATGATCGATGAGTCCTCTTTTGCTGCGGTACTGCTTGCTAATCTCCGACTAGATAGCGGTCATCCAACAGAACGTGTCCACCAGCTCTTAGCAGAGGCAGTGAGAGATCAATTACTTGGGTATGACGAGGACATACATCGCGAGTTATGATATCATGTTCCAGCTGTTACCAACATCTTTTCGGTACGAGGATCGGGTACGTAACAGAGGCGAAGCGTGTACAGGAGGGCAGGGAGGCGTCTGGAGCACCATAATTAGGCAAAGAACAAGGCAACTGTGTCTACTAAGAAGGGATTTCCTTCCCCACGGTGACGGAGAAAGGTCAGAATTGGTTTTAGCACTATCGTGCGGACGTGCGTAAGCGTGACACCCCCAAAAACCGAAAAGAAAAAAAAAGAGGAAGAGCGAAAGCATAATTTGAAAAACAAGTGGTAATAGGGAGGGACGATAAACTATGCACTACAAGTCCGAATAAAAAGAGGAAGTCATATTATCAGAAGAAAAGATACGTGGTGATAAATACTCCAAGCGCGACGATGACGACCACTTGTAGAGGGACACCGTCCTGATGGTAGTGTGGCTCATCGATAATGGTCTGCACGTCCGTTTCAGCGGTGCTTGCGGCGTCGGAAATGGTCCGGTTCCGTCTGCTGCGAAGTTCGGATGTGGGCGCGACCGACATCGTGGCAATGTTGGCGCGCAGCCTGTCAATTTCTGTCTGCGCCTCCTTGTATTTGGCGAGCAGCTCCTCGTTCAGAGGGTTCTCAACATACACTGTTTCAACTGTTGAGGGTGGAGGTGGGGCGTGGACGGGTGGAATGTGGGGTGGTGGGACAGGGAGTGGTTCAGACTCCTCATGTTCATCACGAACATAGGAAGGCTGGTATGGCTGAGGCGATGGTGACCGATGAATGGTACTATCCAGAATGGGGACTTCCCGAAATTGAGGCTGAGGCTGCGATGGGATGGGTAGAATTTCATGGTCCTCTTCATCGTGGTATTCATGAGAATGTTCGCGCGACAAATGGTCGTCGACAACCGGCGGAACTGGGGGTGGAACAAAGGCCTTGGGTTGGGGTTGAGGTTCAGCCTCGTGATGAACAGTGGCGGGGAAGGGAGGAACTGGTTGTGCAAAGTCGGGGATCCCGGGATGGGTGTGGCCATTGGCATTGTGCGGTTTGACAGTTTCGTACTGGTAGTATAGGATAGATTAGTTTCGATGCGGAGTAGTGGTGATTTGACATACGGGTTCGGAACCGCCCGAAGGCTCTTGTCGTGCTGGAACAGCTGGAACGCTCTCTTCCTCCTCCTCCAGTGGACCCTCTTCAGCGGGGAGATACAGCACTCGAAGCTTTTGTTGTTGGACAGTACCCTCGTCAGTCATGTCAGGACTTAACCACTAAAAGGAAATTTAAAATTGAGAAAAAGAGGCAGATGAATACTTCTTACGAGATCGTGCAATGCCATTGTCTCCTTTTCCGGCGTGATGAGGGTGCTCTGGACGAGGAACTTGTCCTTGCATTTCGAGTTCAGAGGAGGCTCCTCCTTGAGGGGCTGAAGCATTACTGTCAAGTAGTATGGTAAATACCCCGGGACAACTTGGAACGCAGCCGCAGCACGACACGTACCAGAGACATCGACGCTCTCGCCAGGTTCAACACGTCCCGAGTTTGGTCGTACACAGTACAGCTATTGGAAAACGGGTAAGATCATGTACAGGGAATTCTATGCAGCAAAACCGACCTTTGGGGCTGTAGTCTTGACTTTGAAAGCTACAGGCTGTGAATTTTGGTTTGTAATGGTCAGAGAGCGCTTGACGACCTGAGTAAGAGGTCCTGTGTGGAGGGTGAGGAGGAGGAAGTACGGGGGGTAGAGAACGTACGCCTGAAGCCGAGATTGCGATTTGGGTTGAGGACAACGGACATTTTGTTGAGGGGACGATGTGGATTGTTGGAGAGATTGGTTTGTCGAGTGAAGGTCGTGCTGGCCACGTGGTCTGTTCTATTCAGCTCCCCGAACAAAGCGACCTGCCCACCGTGGGAACTAAATGCAACAGTCTTCGCCTGTTCACCTTGAGCTTTCATGGGCATCGTTGCGCGAGCTGTCGTGAGGTTTTTCGCTTCTGCGCTATCCCTAGCGCATGTATATGTATCAGAAGAACCTTTATTGCCTCGTGGAGAACGCATGCTCTATCTATTACTATATATCATTAAAGGAGTGTATGAAACCAATGCATCCACGGCCCGTCATTAAAGAAAATGCAACAAAATCGTAAGCGTAAGTGCTTAAGTGGATAAGCGTAACGAAAAAAAGTTATAAATATGATCACGATGGTATCGTCAGGAAACAGAATCTTCACTCATTTTTGCTCAGTGCTTGTAGTTGCACATATTCGTAGTAGTCGCCACGTTTCGCCAGCAGCTGGTCGTGTGTTCCGTGTTCACTGACACGCCCCTCTTTGATGAAGTAACTGATGGGAGAACGAGTTCAGTATACGCGGCATTAAACAGGAACAGGAAACGTACATTCGGTCAGCATTTTGAATGGTCGACAGCCTGTGTGCAATGGCGATCGTTGTTCTGCCCTTCGCAGCCTGATCTAGTGCCGCTTGCACGACCTTCTCCGAATTTGAATCTAGAGCAGAGGTAGCCTAGACAACGGGTATCAGCATGCATGCCCTCGATGAAACCGCTGATGAAACCTCACCTCATCAAGGAGTAGGACCTTGGGGTTCCGAAGGAGTGCACGCGCGATGGCGATACGTTCTGCGGAAAGAGTCAACGCGTCAGCTGAGCGCGTCCTTCATACACGTCTCAATGTCACTTACGTTTCTGTCCACCCGAGAGCTGGGACCCTTTGCCACCGACCTCAGTCTCAAACCCACTAAGATTACATTTGTCAGGGATGTCATCGGGAGGTGTGACTCGTCAACTTACTCGGGAAGAGATGTAATGAAATCTAAGATGTTGGCGTCACGGCAGGCGGCTTCAATTTCTTCTTGCGTCACTTCCTCGGTAGGCTTGACGGCGCCCAAGAGTATGTTGAAACGGATAGTTCCGGCATACAGAGTGGGTTCTTGCGATACCAGAGCAATCTGTTTACGGTAGGATTGGATATTGAGTCCCGAGATCTTTTCACCGTCGAGCTACCAACAGAATTCCGTTAACGTTCGGTCATCGGATAAGGTAATTATGACGTACGAAAATCTCTCCAGCGAGCGGGTCATAGAATCTTTCGATCAATTGGATGCTGCCAGAATCGTATTTAGTGGATCGATCGGGGCACAAGGTGGTAAAGGTTACTTACACAGTACTCTTCCCAGATCCACTGGCACCAACCAAGGCGATATAGGTTCCGGGCTCGACTTCCAGGGAAAGGTCGCGCAAAACACGGACTCCGGGTCGTGTGGGGTAGCGGAAGTGGATGTTATCGAATTTCACATGACCCTGAACTTTAGAATCATTGAGAACTTGGCCTTCGGGTGATTCCGCATCAATCTCGGGCACAGAGTCGAGCAATGTAATGATGTCGCTAGCGGCACCCTTCGCCGAAGAGATATCCGGAACGAAAGAGAATACGTTGCCAGCTTGGATGGCACCGAAGGTTGTGCTCTGAATTTCGGGTCAACTTAGAGCTAGGACTGATAAACATGACGGGACATACCATGAGACCGACGAAGAACTGGAACGTGCTGTATTCTTGACTAGCGACCAACCTTGAACCGTACCAGAAGATCAAGGCGATAACAAAGAAGACCGTAGACTGCGAAAATGAGTAGAGCAAGTTACTCCAGATCGCGTTCTGGTTCGAGCGTTTCAAGGGAACCTCCAAGCTCTCGCTATACAACCTCGAGCAATCCTCCTCACGAGTGAGAGAGGCAACAGTTCGGATCGCACCCGCGGCTTCACAAGCCAATTGAGCCGATTCCTCGTGAGCCTTCTTGTTTCTCTGGTCTTTGAGGACGACGACGCGCTAGGATCATAATCAATAAAAGATAATTTCGTCACAAGCACAAATCGCTCACCAGACGAATGTAACCCATAGAAACGAGCAAAGGAGTGCAGGCCATTCCGACTAAAGCCAACTTCCAGACAAACGCAAGACCAAGGACAGAACCGGCGATGATGGTAGCGATGGATTGGACAATACTGCAAGGATGAAATCAATAAGGGTTTACCAAATAGTGAAAAGGCGGACGCACGCTCCAAGAGTAACACCAGCAAGACCATTGACTTTTTGAGGGTTGTCACTTAAACTGGAAGTCAATGCGCCAGTCTGAATGAACACAAGATCAGCATGCGGTCATAAAGTAAAGTAAAAGAACATACACTGTTCTCATCCTTATCGAAGAACTCGATATCTTGGCGAAGGATGGCGCGGAAGGAAAGCTTTCTCAGCTTAGCAGTCAAGCTGGCAGCAGTGGATGCGAATAGATAATTTTGGATGCTGATCGATACGGTGGAGATGAGTGCGATGAGGAATAACCTGATTTCAAGAATTGTTAGCCTTTGAAATCCAGGGTAATGATGGGTGCCTACCAGAGCGCATTACGGTCGCCTTCATGACGGCGCACGTGTGCATCAAGTTGAGAAAAGCCTTCAATACCCTTGGCGAAGACAACACCAAAAGCGGGATACACCATTCCAGTCACTACAGATAATGAGTCAGAAGTCATTCAATATAATAAAACATTCAACATACTGCAAGCAGCAATGGCACCACACAGGTACTGAAGCCAGCGATCTTTCATAAGGACACCCATGCGCTTGAACAAGTACGGCAAGCTATGGCTTGTCTTCGTCCCGGCTGTCTGACTGGCGGCACGCTTCTGTTCGAGGATCTCGCTGGCCAAAGATCGGTTGGTGTTCCTGCGACCTAAGGGAACTTCTTCACGGATGGCTTTTTCGAGATCTTCACCCTCGTCGGAAGTGCTGTTGCTATCGCTGTCCTCGCCGGTTGACTGATTACCCTCACGAAGTTTCTGAGCTTGGACTAGGGCAGCGTAGGCACCATTGGCACCGAGGAGTTCATCGTGAGTACCACTCTCCAGAACGAGGCCATCACCCATGACATAAATGACATCCGCATCTTTGATAGTAGAAAGACGATGAGCAATGGTGATGGTTGTACGACCTGAAAATCCTATAAGCATGATGACTTCGAACCCCGAATAGAAAATAACTCACCTGCGGCAGCCTTGTCGAGCGCATCCTGAACGATACCTTCAGACTGGGTGTCCAGAGCGCTGGTGGCTTCATCAAGGAGAAGAATTCTAGGATCCGAAACAATCGCACGTGCGATCGCAACACGCTGTTTTTGTCCACCTGAGAGCAGGAAACCACGCTCGCCGACCATGGTTTCGTAACCATCGGGCAATTTGCTGATGAAGCTATCGGCATTGGCTTTGACACATGCTTCCTTGATTAAGGCGAATTTCTCCTCTTCGGATGCATGTTCGTGTTTGGTGCCGATAAGACCGTGGGCAACATTGCCTTTAATGGTGGTGGCGAAAAGGGTTGGCTCCTGAGAGACGAGACCAATTTGTGATCGCAACCACTTCAAGTTGAGCTCTTTCAGATCGACACCGTCCAACTTGACGATACCAGAAATAGGATCGTAGAAGCGTTCAACAAGAGATATGATTGTGGATTTCCCTGAACCAGAAGCGCCAACAAGTGCCGCGGTTTTGCCGGCTTTGAAGGTAAGGCTAAGCCCCTTAACAATGGGGACATTAGGGCGAGAGGGATATGAAAATTTGACGTCTTCGAGTGAAATCTGGCCGTGAACAGTGTCAGGCTGCAAGCCGCCGGGGTTAGCGGAGTCGATATCAGGAACGCGATCTATTGTGGCATAGAGTTTGGCTGCAGCTCCACGACCGTGAGTGATAGCTGATTTGCAGTCTGGGGTCAGGGTCATCAATCATTTAAATTGGTTCCAAGACGTACCTTGCATCTCAGGTGCAAGTAGGGCAAGGGAGAAAGAACCGATGAGGATTGACAGGAAAACATTGATAACGGCACCGGCATTAGCTATAATGGAAATTTAGTCATTCAGGAAAAAGACCATGTCACAGCGATGCTCACCATGATTAGCATTAATAAGGGTTGTTCCAAATGAGAACGCTGGAAGAGATATCAGTAACGGGGTGAGAGCAGGCTCACGGACACACGTACCCAGAGCATAAGCAGAATAAATCACGAAAAAGAAGACACCCAATCCCGAACCATGCCAAACTGCAGCTTTCATATCAACTTTGAGGGACTTGTCGATGAAGACGTTGTAGAGGTTGGAAAGAATCGCTTGGGTACCAAACGCCTGAGCGGTGCGAACTGTTGAAATGACTTCTTCTGCCAGGTTACCACCCTCCGCGACGTGCTTGAGAGATATCCTAAAATAAAAGTAAGGCACGCTTCTGGAAATTTGAGATTCAGGCAACGTACTGCATGTACTTGGATATAAATTTGTTCATAATGCCACCAGTGATTCCAATGCAAGGCAGAATCGATGACAGGGCCAAGGCGAGGCGCCAGGACCTGGCATATGCGAGAATAAAACCAGTAACAAATGCGGACAGAAAGTTCACAACCAATGCAACTTTCTCTGATGTTCCTTGCTGCACGAGATCTGCCAGGACAGAACATAAGCCATTATAGCGACGAAAAGAAATAAGGAACGTACGTGTATCTGTCTGTATACGTGTCGCAACCTCTCCAGCCCCAACTTTGTCGAAGTACTGAATATCTTGTCTCAATACTGCTCGTAGGTAGCGTTCGCGGACCCTCTTCGCATTGACCTCGCCAGTATAAACCCACACGAACATATAAATGTAAGTGCAACAAAACATGCCAATCCCTAAAGAATCAAGTAAGTTCGTCGTATTAAGAAACGATGAATGGGCGACATGCCAATATAAACCAGATAGCTAGCATTCTTTGCAGCAGACGAACGGAAAGAGGCAGCGGCTGCCGGGATCTGATCCTGCTTGGTTGGGTCATTTAACACTGTAGTGAATGTGACGAAGCCTTGTGTTAGGTTGCCAAAGAGCAAGGTCATCAATGGCTGAGGGAGCGATGAACATCAAACAGGTTACACGGTGGGTTTTCCACACGTACCTGGGCAGCCCCGGCGGCGGCGGCGGCAATGAGACTGACAAGATTTATCGTAGTTTCGAACCTGGTGGCAAATCTGGGGGAACGTGAATCAATACGCCAGAGAAGAAAGCCTGGGGAGACGCACCGGAATAGCTCGAAGAAACCCACAGGGGTAAGTTCCTCTACCTTGGCCTCTGGAGTCTCTGGAGTCTGTGGCGATTGGTCGTCACGCTTTTCTGGATCGCCGAGAGCCCTTTCTGACTTCTTGCGGGAGAAGAAACCCCGCTTAGACTTGGACTCTACGACAGTGGCCTTTTCGTCCGCAGTGCTGGGGCGGGAGTCAGACATCTGAACGAGAGGAGCCGGTCGTTTCGGATGAAAGTTGGACGCTGCGAAGTGCGAGGTATGTATATGTACGGAGGAGACGGCGTGCGAACGTAAGCAATGTTACGCGCGCGCGTTTGTTAAGGCCCTTAGATATGGTGTGATCTTATCAGACACAACGTAAGCATGCCCTTCCTCCGTGACTCGCGCGATTCTTTTACAGCAGCAAAGATCACCAGGCTACTAATACCTATGGGCAATTCAACGCCCATACCACGAAACCCTAGGTGATTTCCTGTGGCTTATTCGTGTTTTTTTTTTTGTATAGACGGGGCACGCAACGCCGACAACGAGAAGACGGCATGCCAGCTGCAGACTCATCGTGATCAGTATTACGTGTGGCATCCGGCAACGTCAACCGTGGAATCTGAAATAATTCGGCCTCCGTGATGCTATTCAAGTATCAGACATGACTCGGCTCCATTGGGCAAATAAAGACGAGTCATCTCGGCGTGTAGCTGCGCACCTATTATCTAACGCCACGGTTCCGCCATTCACGACTCAGCAAGACTCCGGAGACTTTCTCGTCACCCACGATGATCCCATAAGTCAAGGATCCAGGGGTTGGGGCTGCGCCGTTTGCTAGGCTCGAAACCTCCAATGATGTGTACCAGTAACCAACCAAATGGTACTGCCAGAATCATCACTCCGTTGTCAACAAGATAATCAGGTCATACATAATGTTACCTGCTATTTCTTTCGGATAGGGTCCGGGCCCTTAAGGTCCGAATAGTGGTATGTACCAGACTATGAGGAAAAATTATCCACATGCCGATCGTGCATACCCTTTTTGGACCGTCCGCATTCCGAATAGAGGGTGCTCCATCACACAAGCGCCGTCCCAGTCCCCGAAGTGATCATGGGTTATGTCTGGAGGCACTGGGTAGAGTCTTGGGGGACATGAAGTGTCTGATTGTTGGAGTGTCAGGACCCCTCCACCAGCATGAGCGACTGTAGGTGGGCTTCGTTATGTTTACAGGCCGTCTGTGTAGGAGCCTCGCCGATTTTTTTTTGGTCGCTATGTCCACATAATGATCGGTCTCTGTGACACACGAGGTTCTGGTCTAAATATGTATCGTGGCTTAACCAGCCCATGTTTCGGATGATCACATTGGTCACAGCTTCATGATCAGGTTTCAAAATCTAGCATTAGATAGCACTAGTCAGTTGATCTATGTACAATTGCCTCTTGACTAATAGGTCTCCGTGGACCTCTGCGTTATCAGTTATGATAGATTATTAGATATAGGTCTAATCCCTGCCTACCGACTTGGTTGTTGCTGAACATAACAAACATACATTACGCTACGGGGACGTTTTCTCCCTCATTCAAACATCACATAAGCAACCCAGACGAACGTTTGTGTCGTGTGTAATACTTAACTAAAATTTCCAAAAATATTTAGAGAAATCTACATTTATTGTAAAAAATCATTGTGCGCACATCGTTTCGGCAAGAGGATGTGCAGATGAAGAGTGTTGATGAGCCTCATCACGCTCTGCCACCCTCACCGAACCATATGACAGGAATATCGTGATGACTATTTGGATCCACAATCACATTTTCAAAAAGTGTAATAAGATCAATTAGCTCATCTCGAGAAACTTGGCATGAGCAGCAAGAAGCTTTCCTCTTGCTTCAGCCAAAACCATAGTTAGCTAAGAAATGTGCCCCAACTCCAAGGCAGATTTACTAGACAATTATGAAAATTTCTACATTTATCACATGGCGGACTGTAGATACCAGTCCTACTCGAGAGCCCAAAGAAGCGGGTTTGCCGATTGATCGAGGGAGATGCAGATAGAAAGCTCACGAAAAAGGAAACGAGATGGTCAGCAGGTCAAGTGACCATATCTCCACGTGCCACAACCATCACGATCGGCCTTTACATTTCTTCGTTGAACGCGTCCTACTTACATATCTTTTTTCTTGACCTTTAACAACTTCTTACCCCTCTAATTACTGTACAGCATGGCTATGGACTGGCTCCGTGGAAAAAAAGCCTCTATGACGAACCTTAAGGCCGAAGCATCACTCAATCGCTCGACGACTCCGACTCCCCGCAATCCTGAAGGCAAGCCGAACTTTAGGTCTGGCCTACTCACTATTCGTGTCCTATGGGCAGAGGGCTTGAGTCTTCCTGATGGCACTCCTATCCCGGTAGCTATTCAGTCAGCGCTGGCATCTCAGCAAGCAAAGGTTGCTGCCTCGGTTTCGCCATCGAGCGTCACCCAACAACGGCTTGCACACAAATCTCGTGGCAACAGGTACTTTACCCTATGTCGTGTAGCTCAACTTCAAACTAAGAGCCTGACCCTAGGGACAGCGTCCAACGAAAGCAATGCTGGTGGCTCCCTTATGTCGTTATGGAGTACGAAGTTAATCAGATCCTCATCACACCTCTGGGTGGTGAATTGGACAAGCCTCTCTACATGTACCAGGCATCTTTGTGAGTTCTCACGAACTGCTTCTCCCCAACCACATTAAATACTGGTTAGTGACGTGTCTCGGAACTCGGAAATATCATTGCAACTATACCTACGTGCCGACGAGCCCAAACGCGGTGCAGATGGAGTGGCAGATGACCTGGGCAATGATATTTTCTTGGGTGGCATCAAGTTCGTTCCTAATTTTGATGAAATGGGCAACCAAGACCAGTGGTATGAGATCGTTGGGGGGTCAGGCAAGATACAGATTGGCGTCGCCTACAAACCTAGTTTTGGCCATTCATTGACCATCGACGACTTCGACCTGACCACTGTCATCGGGAAGGGCAGCTTCGGAAAGGTTTTTATCTCTGAAGCTCACTCCATTCTAAGTGGCTCTGATGTTTGATGTGATAGGTGATGCAAGTCAGGAAGCGTGACACATCTCGTATCTACGCTTTGAAGACCATTCGAAAACAACACATTGTCAATCGCAATGAAATCACCCACACTCTTGCCGAACGCCTCGTCCTCGCACAAGTGAACAGCCCTTTTATCGTTCCTCTCAAATTCAGTTTCCAGTCGGAGCAAAAACTCTATCTGGTATTGGCGTACGTTCTCCGTTTGGAGTCATAACGATAAAAAAACAATCCATGACCAACTATATTAGTTTCGTGAACGGTGGAGAATTGTTCCATCACCTCCAACGAGAGCAACGTTTCAATGAGGAACGTGCCCGGTGAGTAACCTTGTTCCCACAGGACAACTTCAGCCTTCTTACTATTGCCACTCAGATTTTACAGCGCTGAGCTACTCCTCGCTCTCGAACATCTGCACGAACTTGATGTTGTCTATCGGTGGGTATAAATGTTGATTCGTTTGTATCTGTTCTGATCCAGAATCCCTAGTGATTTGAAGCCTGAAAATATCCTGCTTGATTACACGGGCCATATCGCACTCTGTGATTTCGGTTTATGCAAGCTCAATATGAAGGCCAACGAGAAGACAAACACCTTTTGTGGAACCCCTGAATATCTTGCTCCCGAAATCCTGAGTGGCCAAGGTTATGGTGAGTGCTGATTGGAATTGTGATTGAACAAGAGTAACCTTGTTTCGCAGATAAAACAATAGATTGGTGGACTCTTGGCGTTCTTCTGTATGAGATGCTCGCAGGATTGCCTCCCTTCTATGACGGTATGATCGCCCCAGTCAACTATTTCACCGTAAATTCTCACGATTTTCACCAGAGAATACGGATACCATGTACCATAAGATTCTCAATGATCCACTGCAGTTCGGGCCTGAGTTCACCAATGAAGCACGAAGCATCCTGACTGGCCTTTTGACCCGTGATCCCTCTCGCCGTCTAGGTGTGAAAGGAGCAGAAGAGATCAAACGCCATCCTTTCTTTGACAAGCACATTGACTTCAAGAAATTATCCGAGAAGAAAATTCAGCCGCCCTTCAAACCAAGTGTAGCGAGTCCTGTGGTATGTATATCAGTCTATGCCTTATGGCACCGCAAAGCCCTGACAACAAATTCCAGGATGTGTCCAATTTTGATACAGTTTTCACTGATGAGGCCCCCGTGGACAGTTATGTCGAGGACTCCAATCTCTCTTCTACCGTACAAGCCCAGTTCACAGGTATACATGATGTTCTTATCAGTAGGCATATATCGCTCACCCCAATCGAATCGACAGGCTTTTCTTATAATGGAACCAACATGCCTATTAGCCCCGCTTGAGACATGGTCTATGTACCATCTGTCTTATAACTGCACCCAATCTAATCTCTTCTATCCGCATACCCAACCTTCGTTTGTACCATACTCTCACGTCCATTGGCTTCCTCTCGCACTAACCAGTTTGTTCGCGTGTATGATGCAACAGGACTAAATATAACGCTTTCATCATTGATATAGCTCGATTAGCTACATATTGCATACAATGGCTCTATAGCCTACGTGAGCCCACGCGGAACTTCATGCCGATGGTATCTACCCATCATAAAGAAGTGCGATATTAACTGGATTTGGGGGGACAACACCTTCGAAGATTTGCGTCTTAATCGATGTGGGTCAAAGGGAGATAATTTGAGGCTTCCTGGCGCTAACTAACAATAATGCACCATCTGGCGGACGGCCTTGGACATCAAATCCACCAGAAGACCATCTTTAGAAGATTTGTCGATAAACACCAATCAAACAGCTCCTGACACCACAGCCGCCGAGCAGGGGTCGAAGATCAAGAAGCTCACATGCTTGCCCAGCGAACTACCTGCCTACAAAACTCTCAGATGTCCCCGAAATGCACACTGGTGTTCTGCGAATTCACTAAATCCTTGACATGGATCTATGAATTGTATTCGCATCATTCTGTTGGTGCTATCATCGGTACCGCACCCATGGGACAGAGTCCACAAGGTCTCTTGTCATTTCAGCCGAGCGTCAGAGATTCTCGAGATTAGCGAATATCCGAGCCCGTCAGTCTTCCGCATATGGTTAACACACGCCGTTTGAGCTTCTGCTTATCCTGTGATCTAGCGTTCAATGTCAAGAGCTTCGGAGCCGTGTGGATTCTAGTTTGAAGTTGGATGGACCTGACAGCCGGAATGGTAGCGAGGCACAGAGATGAGGAATCGCCGACACCGCTATGTATCCCAATGATTCTACTAAGATGGATATGAGAACCCACTGAATGCCTGGCATGATCTAGTGAGATGCGATTCAGCCTGTTAGATAGTACTGCCAATGAGTATCTTAGTGGCGAAATGACAGTATTCGGTTCGCCCGTGACGATTCCAGAGCACTAATACTTACAATGAGAGGATAACAGGATGATACAAACGATACAAACATTAAGATTGGCGAGTCGCTGTGCATGATTGGCGAGCGACTTAGGTCATCGTGCCAAACAACGCCTTTCATGCCCCAAAATGACATTCAGGTTCGCGTCTACAGCTTTGTCCGCATATGCTTACTCCTGCACCATCCGAAGCCAAAGTTGCGATATGCTTTCTATGATGTTCCCTTCACGCAGCCGAATGTATAGAAAACAACATCCACATTCTTGTCTGATAACTCCACGCGTCCTGGTTCCGCATTTCTGGACGTTTTGTTCGCCATACCATCTCAATATGCTCCAGCTGTTCTAGTGGAACGCATTCTGGAACCACCTCTGTGACACGCCCCGGAAAACTGTTGAACCGACCACTGTTCCCTTAGCCGTTGCCTATCGCATGAGCATTACCCACGATGATGCAAGCTCTAGTTCCTGCCCACAATTATCAGTTTTTGTGTATCAACATGAAGAATAGCACACGCAACACGGACCCTTACAGCTGTTGCTGAACTCCTTGCGCTCAAGAATGCTTGCACTAACTTCTGGTCCGGCTGCCGAACATGGACGGGTCGATTAGCATCTTCCGTTATAGGGCTTTTCTTGGGGCGTGGATCTCTATGGACTGTTAGAGTCAGAATCTCCTCGGTCTGCAACGTGGGGTCTTATAATGTTTAAATGTTTCAAAGCATACGGAAGGGCTCTTGTCCGAGAAAGACCAGATCCGGTTCCCAACGTTTATCACTGGTACCTTGTGGACAAAATGATGTCAATCTCAGCGAGATCTTCTTTACGCATGTAAAGATTTTTTATCTCCTCTATCTCGCTGTACCAATTCAACATCAGCGCACCAGGCCTGTGCTTACTTGGCAACAACGATCTTATAAATGCATCAAGAAAAGTCCGGATCCTCACTATCACTGTTCTATCCCCCTCAGAGATAGCAATGGCGACTGCAGCCCCTCCTACTTTCTCACAAGAGAAGTACGCTGCTCATGACCTGCTGGTCGAGGAGCTTGCGAAAGAGGTCGCCATTCCGGAGCCCCCAGCCACGGCTGTAGATGCGAGCTCTGTCGCGTCCTCCCTGGAAAAGGAAGAAGACATTCTGGCTGGCTTCCAGGACGACATTCTCCCCAAGAAGGAGAATGGCAAGAAGACCAGGTTCTTGCGCCACCAGGTTTTTTCCTTGTACCGCAAACTATTCGGTGTCGTCTTTTTGACGAATCTTGCCATCTTCATCTGGGTTTTGGTTCGAGGTACCAACGCTTTAGAAGTGGCCGGCATCACAGTCGCCAACCTCTTCGTCGCTATCCTTCACCGACAGGACTACGTGATCAACGCCTATTTCTGGCTCTTCACGCGGGTGCCTCACTCGTAAGGCTCTTTTTGTCTCAGCCGTAGATAAGGATGCTCAGGGAACTTGCATAGTGCTCCTTTCTGGGTTCGCGCTGCAGCCGCTCGTGTTTACCACATTGGAGGTCTCCACTCCGGTTGTGGGGTATCCGGCACTATCTGGTTTATTCTCTTCGCTGGCCAAGCTACGAAGGAACTTGCCCACCACGAGGGAGTAAGTTTCCATGTCATTGCCCTTACGCATGAAAGTCTGATTCGCTTCTAGACTATCTCAGTCCCCACCCTGGTGATCACCTACTGCGTTGTGGCCCTTCTCATTGGTATTCTCGTTTTCGCCCATCCGGAGTTGCGTCTCAAGTTCCATAACAACTTTGAGATGACTCACCGTTTTATGGGGTGGACAGCGGTCGGCCTCGTCTGGGCTTTGGTGCGTGGCAGACTTCCAAACGTCCTCAGATTGGCTTATGAAGTTCTAGATTGTCCTCCTTACCAACGACTACCGGGCTCCTGATGTCCCCCTTGGAAAAGCCCTGATCCATAGCCCCCACTTCTGGCTGATCGTTATTTTCACTCGTGAGTCCCTCCCCCAGGCCATCTGTTCGTCTAGACCGCGATGGACAATTCATTTTTAGTTTCCATTGCCCTTCCCTGGATGCGCCTTCGCAAGTACAAGATCAAAAGCGAGATTCTTTCTAATCACTGCGTCCGTCTCTATTTCGACTACGGTGAGTTAACCGCCCGCCAAAAAATGAGAATAGAATTGAAGGGTTTGTTAGCTACGCCTCCTCCTGGAAGCTTCGCTCGTATTTCCACTGCCCCCTTGACCGAGTGGCACAGCTTCGCGACTATTGCCGTCCCCGAAAAGAAGGGGTATTCCATGATTATTAGTCGTGCCGGTGACTGGACGAGCAAGACAATTGCAACCCCTCCATCTGAAATCTGGGTTCGTGGGATTCCCACATGGGGTATGATGAGTGTTGCTGGTCTCTTCCGCAAGGTCCTCTTCGTCGCCACGGGTTCCGGTATTGCCCCTATATGTCCATGGCTTTTCTCAATTCAAGTTCCTTTCCGCCTCCTCTGGACCTCTCCGAACGTCCGTCAAACCTTTGGGGACAAACTGATTGATGCGATTTTTGAGGCTTCTCCCGATTCTATCATTTATGGTTTGTTTTCCAAATGGGTATCCGGATATAAAACTTGATTGACCCTCCCTCCTTCTCAGATACACGCATCCATGGCAAACCGGATATGGTAAAACTCGTCTATCGAGTCGCAAAGGAATACCAGCCCGAGGCTATCTGTGTCATCTCCAACGAAAAATTGACCAGAAAAATTGTGTATGGCATGGTTAGCCGAGGCATCCCTGCCTTTGGTCCCATCTGGGATTCGTAGATTCGTAGGAGACTAGTTCATTTTGCATTTTTCAACGACGGGTCCTTTCCTTTCGCATTATCATTAGAGTTTTTTCATGAATTATGTTGTTTAAATACGCTGTGATACAACATGCTTTTAGCTATTGCGCTCGTCCCAGACTCGCCCATATAATCATCTGCCATCGCACCCTCGAGGCTCGTTCTTCACTCCCATGGCCTTAAAGTTGTGATATAGTGAGCTAAAATAAGCGCATCACTGGCTTAGTCAGCGCCCCAATATAACGCCCGCCTAGTCATACAATCTACATGCCTTTCAATGGCCACCACCAGCTTCACGATATATTCGCATTATGATCCGGAGAAAGACAAGGAACGATTACAACGAGAAACGGGCCAGATACTCGATGGCGACGAAGCGGAACAGCCTTCTGCGGAAGAGTTATGGAGGGAAGCTGCCTCTGCACAATTCCTGCGTGCCCAGCGACCCCCACCAAAGTTCGTACCTGCTACTATTTCTTATGAAGTCGGTAGTAGTGAACCAGGTCCATCCAAACCAAAGATCCCGGAAGAAAGCCCACTTGGAAATACGCTATCATCCTGGTATCGCTCCTTAACCAATGCCAACGACTCCAGTCATCCAGCTCATCAGCCTCGGCCGTCATCAACTCCAATTCCGATAGCATCCTCCTCTGCATATCCTCGGAAAGCTAAGGAACCGCGAACCGTGGCCGTAACAAAGGACAAAAACAACTGGTTTATCCAGAAAGTCCTACAATCGGAGCCACCCAGCCCATTACCCACGCCTCTTCCAACTCTTGCCGACATCCTCGCTCGCGAACCACCACCCCTACCCTCAGAGCCTAAATATACCCCTCCTGTCTGGGTAGAAATTGGTCCGTCGAACAAGGGCTTCGCGATACTGCAGAAAGGCGGCTGGAACGAGGGAGAAGCA
The DNA here is from genome assembly GCA_015584085.1 of Macrolepiota fuliginosa MF-IS2. NCBI lineage: Eukaryota > Fungi > Basidiomycota > Agaricomycetes > Agaricales > Agaricaceae > Macrolepiota > Macrolepiota fuliginosa. Next base: position 195,275 of record MU151066.1, on the reverse strand, counting down.
CTCGGTGCCGGCGCCGGAGGTAGACCGACCCAGACGTTACTGTCCGGCATCCATGAAATGCGGTTCGCTGGAAAAGGGAAACAAAAGGCTGTGGCAAGAGGGGAGACAACGAATCGAGCTTCGCGGGTGGTAAAGCAGGAATTCGGCGATGATCTCGGTGACGTCAAGAAGGAAGCCGATGTCATCGACCTCACACAATCGGACTCCGAAACCTCCTCTGAAGAAGTCGAAGAAGTCGGGACAAATGAACGCCCTAGAACGCATGACGGATCCGAAGTTACGACTTCAGATAATTCCGATGGCATCTCAGCATATGGGCGTAAGGCCCTTCTGACACCGATCGCAACAGTATTAAAGCTGGATCGGTTGGGCATTGGTCTCAAGGCGAAGACGGAGGGTCCTTACAAAGCTTCTGTCAAACGTGTCACACATAACGCGGCGGCGCTAGCAGCGCACAGGAAAGCTGCGGACGAGGCAAGAAGACGGAGGGAGACATTTGGCCGTGGTTCAAGGGGTTACGGGAGACAGAAACGGAGAGAAGAGGAGAAACGCAGAGATCTGATGGCATACATGAACACATAGAAGGGAACATTGCATTTTGTTAATAATGGATCTAGTGAGAATGTACACTTTTGGGACACGACTGTTGAATTACTGTGCGTAATTGACGCAAATGGTATATGATACAGTATTCTTCTCCTTCCATGATAAGATTATCAAGTAAATACCGGAACGCGAAACGGAAAGTAAACGGTGAACGTTGATCTCGAGGTCCGTACCACAAAGCAAATCAATGACGTCGTCATCTGTTCGTAACAGTCGTGAAAAAAGAGGCAGACGGAACATCCTGAACGCCGTACTATGACAAGACATTCTCGCCCCATATTCCCTTTGCTGACTCGCACTTGACCTCAGCCACGTACATCTTCAGCCATTGGACCATCTCCCAGCTTATCTGGCTGCACCGTGTGACATCGATGGAACGTAGCCTCTGTGGAGGCGGAACTCCAGAATGACTGGAGTAGTGGGCTTTAGCGCGAGCTTGGGCGGCCGCTACCTCGGAAGCGGAGGTGGTGGTGGTGAATGAGGCCGGGGTGTGATAGCGCGTGAATCCATTAGGGTTAGGGGGTAGACGGGCTTCGATAAATGTTCGAAGGGAGTCCCATTCGAGACTCGTGCACCCATCGATGCTAAGGTCCTCAAGGCGAGGACAGATCCATGGCTGTGAAGATGACATCCCCTTTTTGAACAGTTTATCAATAACGTCGTCCTCTTTTAGAGTCATTTGAAACTTACCTTCAAAATGTACGAAGAGAGGTCCTCCACGTCAACGACTTCCAGTGTTGTTAGCGAATATAGTCGGCGTAGGAGGTTAAGGAAGGAAAATTCATTGAAGAAACAAGACTCGATACGAAGATACTTGAGCGATATCTTGGTCAGGGCTTGCGTATACAGATACTGGATTATCGGGCTGATACTCTGGAGGTAGCAAAGTTCAAGTTGTTCGAGTTTTGGGAAGGCAATCTGGGACATGATTTGTCGTGCAAGAGCATTCCCCGTGTTGTAGAAGGACGCTTTTGTCAGTCGCGTAAGTTGAATGACCCTGTTTGTAGTGGGTGGGGGTTCTGCAGGTTCATCGGCGATTCCACATGGATAAGAATCTACGTCGGAGATGTTGCGAAGGGCTAGTTCTTCTAACTCCGGGCATTGGCGCAACACAGCGATCAGTGTCGACGGCGATGGCGTCGAACCGTTGAAGTAACCTCCGAGCTTGAGAACGCGGAGCCGTGTCAATAGTCGCAGGTCCCATCCGAAATTGAATGATGTGAAAGAACACGACCGCAGGCGCGGGGTATTGCCAATGAAGAGAGGAGCAGTCGGCGTCGCGGCGTGATCTTCATGTATTGAGTGATATATATGGACAGATAGCGTTTCCAGCAGGGGTGCGTCATCCTTCCATTGGAGGAGGGCTGCGTGTACCTGAGAGCGGTTCGGAACACTCAAGGAAAACGATCTCGTGCGCCATAGTGCAGGCCGGAAGAGATCCATTGCGAGCATGACCTGCTCGCTGACACTGTACGGATAGTCCATCCGAGGCGCGAAGTTGACCGTGATATCAAGGGGACATGATTTGGAACGTTCAAGTCGTCTGCGAGCCTTTTCGAGGGGATCATGAAGGCCAACGGTGATCTTTGCCCATAGTACTGGTGTGTTCAGTACCACTTCAGCCCAATAGCGGCTACAGCCTAAATCAGTACAAGCACAGGTTTTAGCAAAAGCTGTGGCGCACCAGACAAGCATCAACGTTGGAACCATGATGGGATCATCATCGCCCATGCCCAGTACTCCCATAATGAAGATGGATGACAAGAGCTCGCTCGGGAGACGGATCACGGGGGATTGGAGACGAACCTCCTGCTCCAGTTGGGCTCTCAGAGCCTGCCGCTGGGACATCAACTCGGCCATCTGAGAGTCGAGGCTGTTAATGGCCTCCCGGAGAGAAGAGATTTTGCCCTGAGGCATAGGTCGGGGGATATATGTATCATCGCTCTTGGTGTTGAGAAAGTTCCGTTGAAAAGTTGGAAATGAACCATAGTGCCTGGGCGTGGATGGTTTGTTGGATCTAGGAAATGTATCGAAAGAGTCTCTGACTGGGACCGGAGACATGGGAGCCAGGTTGAGGGGATGACGCTCGCCTGGGGAGCGCCTTAAATACTGAGAAAGGGCGCGGCGTCGATATTGGATTGGCGAGGCCAGGAGGCCGAACGGACCTGGACGCGATGAGTAACCGGGGTCGGCGATGAGTGAGAGGCCTTACCTCGTTAACAACGGCGACTACCGGGGACGGGAGAGGAAGAATGGGGCGTGGAGGGGTTATAAGCATTCTGAGATTGGATGCCGATAAAGGAGATGGACTGCTGTGTTCCGTATAAGCACGAGGCGTAAGGCATGCAGATGTTTTACCAGCGAGTGGACCAGGGATCCAGAAAAACCTGATGAGTGACCTGCAACGTGGGATGTTGTAATGAACATCTCTGACACGAGGAACGCAACGAGGCAAATTCTTGCGCATTCCCCGATTGTTTTTGCCACACCTCCCCCCCCACTCCATTCTTTCGGGCCACACACCCCTTTTCTGGCTACGCACACATCCGGGGCTTCTAATATTCTCTCTATTACTCTGATCTATCTCTCTGTCTATTCTACAGTTCCTCCAACTCCCCCGACTCGTCTTCTGTCCTGCTCCCGGTAGTACATAAACTGGCCAAGCACCTGTGCCCCACATGGAAGGTGGAGTCAGCACATCTCTGCCTATACATAGTTCAGCCACTCACAAATATATCCAAGAACACTATCAACGAACTCCCTGTTAACACCATTAGCACAATGCACCGGTCCCTACTTGTCCTCTTACCTGCTATCCAACTCGCATTAGTGAGCAGGTAGCCCCAATCACTGCTCTTAGCCACAATAGACAACGTGCACGTAATGTTCCCGCACACCGCAAAAAAGAAAAGGGCAGGTGACAAACCCTCGCACCTGGTCGTAACATTTTTCACTTGGAGGCAACCACCGTTACTTTTTTCCAAAACAGGAAGAGATGAAGAATTAATGCTCACTGATTTGTGGAACGCGCGAGCCGATCTGTCCCAAACTCATTAAAATGAAATTTGTGTTGGTGGTAGGGGAAACCAACGTACAAAGAGAACAGCACTTGTCCATCCAAGGACTTGACTTTTCCACCAATCTCCACTTGGGATGTCAGGTCTCGGGGTCTTTTCCTCTTCTTTCCCCGCTATCCACCACGCTGTGGTTCCAACTATGCATACAAAAAGAAGGGCGGACGTGTAACGGATGACCAACGCCTTTGTGCTGAGGAGCTTATGGTCTTCTTGTTCCCCACTGGGCAGCAATGGCGCCGTTTCGCCACCTTCCATCGGCTTTGCCTTGAAGAGTGGGTGTCCATGTTTCCAGCGGTAATAGTATATCTGGCAAAGTAGTGTGGAATCGCATAGGGAATACTTCAACCCTCTATATTAGTGGCGGATTGACATTAAGATAAAAGGTCACTTACGTAGCAAGCAAGAATGATAATTGTTGGAAGCAAGCCAGCAATTACCGCGCCTAGGAGGTTGCACAGATCGCCAACCAACCATACCAACACAAAGAGCACGCTGAGACCCTCCCCTGATTGTAACGCGTAATTCTCGTAGACTTGGGGGGAGTAAACCACAATCCTGGGGGTGAATGTAAACGTGAATGCGCCATGGAGTTGTTTGCTTCGACGTACCAACAGGCGATGGATATCCAGCCAAACTATTCCCCAATTAGTGGCAGGTTAGCGCAGGAAATATATATACCCACAATGCTACTTAGGCCGTCGCTGCTGCCGATCATAGTGTATGTGATGTGTTAAGTGTGTCTTTGAGAAAATTGAGCACCGAGCAAATGATCGTGACTAGGGATTCGTGACCCCGACTCCGATTACAGGCTTGTCACATGAGAATCCTCCATAGTCCTCTACACCTTTGTATGATAGCACAATTTTTCTTGAGGTTGTGTCGGATGAGTCCTCGAAGGGGTTTGCAATCTTGGATGAGCACTTTCAATGACGTTATTCATTTTTAAGCCCACCATCCCTTATTAGTGTCTGATCTGTTGTCATTTTGGGTGATGTGACAGTGTGACGACGTATGCGACACGGATGCCGTGTCACGTAGTAGTCGCGTCGGCATTGCCGTTTGTCTAAACCAAACCCACCATGAACGGTCAAGAGGCTTTCAAAAGATTGGCGAGGCAAATTCGAACTGCTGGTAGTGGTGGTTCAGGAGGTCCCGGAAAAGGTCTTTTTGCAGGAAGTGGTCTCCTCATTGCTCTAGCTGCGGGAGGTTTCGCTCTTAACGCGAGTTTGTTCAACGGTGTGTCTTCTATCGACTCACGGTGCTCCAAAGCGTACTGACTTTTTGCAGTCGATGGTGGTCACCGTGCAATCAAATACAGCCGGTGAGTTTGCACGCCTTTCCACCTGAGGTTTCTTCTTGACTTCTGGTCAGTTTACATGGTGTAAAGGATGATATCTATAGCGAAGGTACTCACTTAGTGGTATGTTTTCCGACTTGTTAGTCTGCTTCTTGTTATGACGTGCACCCCTAGTTGCCTTGGTTTGAGAACCCCATTATTTTCGACATTCGTGCTAAGCCACGGAGTATTGCTAGTCTGACTGGAACAAAAGGTTAATTGTGTCGTCTCTTGCCGTCGTCGTATGCTCATGCAACCTAGACCTTCAAATGGTTAACATCACATGTCGTGTCCTTTCAAAGCCTTCCATCAACAACCTCCCCGTAATCTACCGTGAACTTGGTCAAGACTATGATGAACGAGTTCTCCCCTCCATCGTCAATGAAGTTCTGAAGAGCGTGGTAGCACAGTTCAATGCCAGTCAGTTGATCACACAGCGTGAACATGTGCGTTGTCTTTTCATTTGGAATTGCTTGAATGCCAACCGTTCTCTAGGTGTCTCGTTTAGTTCGTGAAAACCTAACACAACGAGCGCTTCGCTTCAACCTTGTGCTTGACGATGTCTCAATTACCCACGTTGCATTCTCTCCTGAATTCACCCACGCTGTCGAGGCCAAGCAGGTTCGTTAAATTTCTTGTGCTGCGGAAAACGCCTTAACTTCTCTTAGGTTGCACAACAAACAGCACTTCGTGCTGCCTTCCTGGTGGACCAAGCTATTCAGGAGAAGCAGGTATGTCTATCAGCATTAGAGCTGGTCTTTTCGATGGAGAAACGAACTCACAATGCTATCATAGTCTATCATTGTCCGTGCACAGGGTGAGGCACAGGCGGCAGAACTCGTTGGAGAATCTTTGCGCAAGAATAGGGGCTTCCTTGAGCTTCGTAGGCTCGAGGCCGCGAGGGATATTGCTGCGCAACTGGCAACGTCAGGGAACAGGGTTATGCTCGACTCTCAGAGCTTGCTTCTTAATGGCAAGTTTGTTCCGCCCGGTTACCACTTAATTTCAACTAATTCATTTTTCGTCATTGTCCAGTGGCCGGGAATGATGCGAAGGAAATTCTCAAAGTTGCTAAATAGAATGTCGCAGAAACACGCTTATCCCTTTGTCGTCCTTGCTATGATGTGGTATAATAACCCGAATTTCCAATGTCCCCTCTTCTACCCCTCTTCTACCACCGAGCCTAGATCATCCCACGTGATCGCGTTCTCCCCTGAACGGTTAAGAGGTTGACTTTTTCCGGGTTATATCCTTTCCAATCTTCTGATACAGTATGCCACCCAAGAGAAAGTTAAGCGCAGCTAGTTCTGGTACAAGAGACGACAGTGCGACCTCTGAAGACGAAGTCCCGACCGCAAAGAAAGTTCGCTGGAATTCTGCCACTGCCAGCGGCGATAGCGACAGTGAAAGCGAAGAGTCAGGAAGCGACCACAGCAAGGTCTTTTCATGAATGTCCGACAAGTTCTTCGATGCTAACAGCCCTAGATACCCCTGGCCATATCTTGCTCACAGTATGGTTGATCTTCAATCGAGCTCATCGGCCATGCTGATATATGGTTCTATGCAAAGCGGTCGCGTCGGTGCTGCTTACTTTCACTCCCTCAAATCTACATTATATCTCCTTGAGGACACACAAGAATCTCACCATTTCGACCTCACTATTATGCGTGCGCGTCTATCTTATGCATGGAACCATATCTATGCGCTCATTCGGCCTTAGTTCTAGAACAAGCCTCACCTGATATCGTGTTAACAAGCTCCAAGTCCGATGACGACTTCATTGATACCTTACGCGACCACTGTATGCATCTTTTCACTAGAGTATATGCGCGTATATTAACCCCCTAGCCAGCGGACATAACCAATGTGACCTTCCAAATAAGACCTCATAAAGAATTCAATACCACGAAGGGAAACGACCGTCTGCTATACCTTAATCGCCTAGCGAACCTCCCGGTGGATGACCATGCCTCGTCTAGTGGTTCATTTTCAACAGGTGTAGGTGTGGCGCACAATGCGTATGATTTCATGCGTAAACGCCACGACGAAACGGGGGATCCGACAATGAAACGCTGGAATGCATCGATTCGGTTATCCAATTTTTCTTGTACTGAGAACTCGCCGCTTTGTGTGCGCAATAACTTTCCGGTCATCTGGGTATTGACACGTAATTCTTGATAGGTGTCGTCCGCTGGGGCGCTCATTGACTACCTTGCGAGGGAGCAGGCAATGAGCGACCTTGATGATGAGGGCATCCAAGGATTAGCGATCCGGGAGATCGAGATCTTCACCTTGTCAGTCCATTCTGCTCTTTATGGTTCAACACTGAATCCCCCGCATAGAAACGAGGTCATGCATATAAATGCGGACGCCCTTCTGTGAGACACTTTTCCTGCTGGATTATCAGGGCCTCATTGCACAAAGATCCTTGCAAGTTTTTGAAAATGAAAGCCACGCTTCAGTTCATTCCGATAAATTCAAGGAAGGTCTATCTCTTTATGGTAAGTGGCGTCTTTCATGCTATTGTTCTCATTAATACCCGCCTTCTTCAGGAACTCTCAATTATACCAAAACGGCATTGGGGCGGTCTCTTCTACACTCATGGCTTCTTCGTCCATCACTTTCTCTCACCGTCATCAAATCTCGACATGAAGCTGTGGCGTGCTTCTCTAGGTCCGAAAACCTGATCCCCGCCAATACAATGCACAATCACTTGAAAGGGATTAAGAATCTTCCTCGAATTCTCACTGCTATGAAGGCTGGGAAAACTAAGCTATCAGACTGGCAGGCACTCGCAAAGGTAGGCTCAAGCGTTATCTTCAGCGTCGACGCTTAAGTATGACTTTCCCGAGTTTTCTTTTCACATTGTCATGTTGTGTGATACGATAACGGAGCTTCACGGTGGAAACGACATTGATGTGATTAAGCGGGTGAGTTCTCACGAAAGCCAACGACAAGATTATCTTGGGGTATCTGATGTGCGCCCGTTTTAGCTCCTGGCGGCGATTGATATCTACCTTCTTAAAGAAGTGGGGATGCGAGTAAACGATATTGTCCGCGAAAAATCATGGGAACTCGATAAACTCCAATGTTCTCATCTATCTCCTAGATCGACTGGGAAGAATCGACTCTTGCCGAGCGAGTGTGCGTTCGGCCAGGTATCGACGAAGAATTGGACAACCGAAAGCATGTGTATCACGGCATTGACTCTGTTTTAGTGCGCACATGTTGGTTGCTTTTATTGTTTAGGACCCTCATCAGGAATTTTCTAGTCGAATGTTGCCCACCAAATCTCGCAAAGTGTCCCAACAAGCTTTGCAAGGACGCTCAATGTCGTCTATTTTCCTCAGCTAGGTTGGGGTATCCAACAGGTTGGCTTCCGCCTGTGCTAACGTAAAAGCTTCAAGGTTATCTGATCTGTATCCCTCTCCTACAAGAATGGGAGGCGGGAACAGTCCCAGTCCAAGAAGGCTGGATATTACAGGTATGGATATTTTTCTAGACTCTCCCTTTATTGAAAACCCATCCAGTTCTCCTCCGAGTGAGCGACTCAATATGATATAGGGTGGTCTCTCACTATTCGCAGCGCCCATATCTATTTCAAATCTCCGGAGATGCACGGTGAGCTTGTTCGACGGGGTTTGCCATGGCACTGAGCTTTACTTTTGACAGACATGGACATCCACATTGGCGACCTTCATTCAGCCATCGTTGATCGGGAGATTGAAATTGTCCAGACACTTCTTGGAGATGTCCGAGCGCACGACAAAATGATGGGGAATGCTTGCGACATTTGTGCGGAGTTGGACTGCCTATTATCGTTTGCCGAGGCATCGAAGAACTACAACTATAAACAGCCGGACATGGTGGATAACTGTATCATCGACATCATTGGAGGACGGTAAGCTTTCATATCTGGCGCTGATTACAATCGAGGCATGCGAATAACATTTCTCCTTAGGCATCCGTTGCAGGAACAGGTAGTCGATGTATTCGTACCCAACGATACGAGGGTTGTTGGTGGAGCAGGAACCAATTCCCCTTTTCTTGACGAGGATGGACATAAAATGAACAGCGTGCTACTCTGTACAGGAGCCAATGCTTGTGGAAAGGTGATTTTGACCTCAGAGGATTAATCCATGTCTCATGCCCTCTTCAGAGTGTTTATTTGAAACAGGTCCATTACGCATCCCTTGAGACTTACTCCGCTGAACTTCTCTCTCAGGTTGCCCTAATTCAAATCATGGCACAGGTGCGTGGTTTTAGTTTAGAGTGAGCAGTTTGAGTTTACACTCTCGCAGATCGGATGGTATTTTATGACTCAGTCACTGCCCCAATCTTGATCTCATCCAAACAGTTTCGTGCCCGCAGAGTATGCTCGGCTCGGGGTTGTTGATAAGAGTGATGCTCATTCTTGCTTTGTGACGTTTGCTGATTTCAAATGTGTGCTTTCAGTATTCACTCGCGTATCTACCCGTGAATCGGTTTCAAAAGTACACCCGACCAGAACTTGATCGATGTTGTAGTGGCTGAAGATGATACCACAGGTTCAATCCGCATTTATGATAGACCTCAATCAGGTCTCGCTGTCTCTCCGGAATTGCACAAAGCGGTCTTTAATTCTCCTTGACGAGTTTGGAAAAGGAACGCTGTCTACAGGTCAGCATGGGAAGTCGTTTTAGGCCAATCCCGCAGTTGACGATGTCCGGAAATCAGACGGTGCTGGCTTATTCTGTGGAGTCCTGAAGCATCTCTTGAATCGAGGCTCCGAGTGTCCCAAAGTTCTTGCTGCCACGCACTTCCACGACGTCTTCACTGAGCAGCTGCTGGATCCTCGCGATATTCCAATAACCTTCTGCCATATGCAGGTAATATTTTGTGCGAGCGAAGGTAGCATCTTGGAAAACAGCACATCCGTAGCTTCGTCTGAACGGAGTGGCATCAAGACAGATACGGGGGAGAAGATTACCTATCTTTATAGAGTGGCCGAAGGACTATCGTTAGACTCTCATGCAGGAAAATGTGCTGCACTCTGTGGACTCCCCAGTCGCATTATTCAAAGGGCAAGATATGTCAGGTGCGTCATCAAATATATGAAGTTTGCAGCCAGCATAACACCGTTGCTCCCAGTGACTTGATTTCTCAGCACGAACTTAATCAATTACTTGACGAGGAAATGGGCGAAAAGGAAAGAAGCGAATTAAAGGCAGCTGAGGACATTTGCCGCAAATTCCTTGCGTGGCAGCTGGATGAACAAGATGGAAAGAGTACTATGGACAAGCTGGCTGAGATTCTAAGTAGATTATTAGATTAATAGTTGGGTATTAAATAACGATATTCCAGTCACATAAAGGAGCATCAACCCTCGCCTACTTCTCTTTGTGGATCTCAACTCCGGACCGTGCGCCCAGCGCTATGGTGGTAGTGTCAATTTAGAAAGTAGCCCCACTGGCACTGATGAAGTAACTCACCCTCTTTAATCCCTCCATACATGAGAAATTGTGATGAAACAAGGCCCGCAGTCATAATCATTCTTGGTCCAAGTCCAGCAAATAAACCCTTCACCCCAGCTTCATTGAGAATCTCTATTAGATGGCGGGACATGGAACGCCTGGGACCGTGTCCCCTGTTAATCTTGCTGAGTAGGGTATCCGCTGGCTAAGGTGTCAAGTTATGAGTATCTTGTGTTTGATTAAATAGGGGTAGTAATACCTGGCTAAGCACAGCCGCAGCGAACCCGGCAATTATTCCACTTCCTAAATCTATACCGAACCTTGAACTCGCAGTCAAGGATTTCCTCTGTTCCTCGGATATATTCCTATACACGAGCTCATGACAAAATTCATTCACCGTGAATTGGCCGATGGCGTAAGGTATCTGTCTGTGGAGAAGATAAACGAAGCGATAGATATGAAAGGTGGAAACTGACTTGAAGAGGATCGGCACAAAGCCCGCATACATCTCTCGGAGCCCTCCTTCACGAGCTAGCCGTGTAAATCCACTGACAAGGCCGTTTGCATAGCCTTTCTGTGACACCAGGCGAATTCGTGTTGCCTCGAGGGGCGTAAGCAATATATCTGCGAAGAATCTATCCGACCATCTACATCGACGTATATCAAAGAAAGTCAATTAACTCACTCGGCGACGCTAGCGCCTCCCAGATAAATTAACGTACGGTTTCTAACCGCAGTTTCTTGATCTCCTGCTATGAGCACAAATCGTCTCTTCCAATATTCATACCCCGCGAACTTGGCACCACCCTGAGCAAGATATCCAACAGCTGTGGGGCCGAAGCCCGTTAATAGTGTTCGAGGGCCCTCCGCCGAGATGATGTGACGGGTGCCAGAGAGAAATGAATGGCCTTTGAATGAAGAATCTACTTGAATACGAGTCTTCACAACATCTATGGCTGTTGAAAGATGTGTTATCGTTCGCGTTGAACGAAGTGAATATGACAGAAGACTTACGCGTGACAGCTGCGTGGCTCAACCTGGACACTCATGACTCGCATATAAGTCCTATTGTGATGATATGGAGAGCTGAAGACGCACATAGCACTAAGAGCCCCGGCAGCAAAGAAAGTTTCATAATCAGAAAGGGTGAAATTTGGAACCACCAGAGATTGGCTTGGTGATTTGTCCATGGTTATGGATGTCGTCTAAGAGACTATTTAGTTTTTAGAGAGGCAAAAGCAGAAGACTTTATATGTACAAGGACCATGAATAATGCCAGCGCTCCCTTCTGTGTATTTCGGCGACCCCAACGGCCCATTTGATCTTCCCATCCGGCTCGCACGGCTCTATGAAAAGAAAAGGACGATGACATCATGGATGAGCACTGAGCCGGGACAACACGTCCTCAGCCGAGGTGTGCGGCCGCAATCTATATCAACTCAACATGAACACAGAAAGGGATGACACAAATCGTTGTTGAAACTTTTGATCAACATGTAAAAGTTCATCTTGAAAAGCATGTCCGTTCTCTCCGGAGATTCGTTCCATATGAAGGGTAACAGGTGAAGGATTCAAAATTGCTTTCATGATCCTCGCTTCTAGTACACGCTGAACGTGCCAGTAAATCATTCCAGAAAGCAATGAATTGAAGATATCATTTCAATGGTACGCTCCACACCCATCCCAACCCAAGCTTGCACCCCAGCACCTCCACATCCTGTGGACGACCTCTAATTTTGCATCTCGTCTTAGTTCCGGTTTCTCCAACTCATCGAGGTCTTCGAGAAATCCATCCCGTAGCCGTGAATTGGCTGGGAGATGATCGGTAGCATAGGAACGGAGGCGGGCCAAGGAGAGGAGTAGAAGACCAGAAGTCAAGTCTTCCACTTCTTGTTGATTAATGGGTATTAAGAGACGTTCAATGCGCCTAAATTTTCCTATCAGGGTGTGGAGCCACTAATGAAAAGAGGACGACGTACCGCATGGAGTCCCATACACCTCTTCTTCTATGGAGACCTCCGTATCGGCCCCTTCCTCTCCCCCCTGTCCAGATGTGGGTGAGGGCACCGCAAGCAAGATATACAACTGCTAATGCAGGGGCGACACCGACAAATGCAAACGTGAGTTCTTGTGACTTGAGCAGACGGTCGATACCGGTCAAGGCTTGATCGATATCAACCTATAAAAACTATGAGAGATTGCAATGATAGGGTTGGAGCAGCGTATTATTACCTTCGCTTTTTGAACTTGAATGAAAACGTTCCGCAAGAGTGTTCCCGCGACAGCACTCTTCAAGGGCCGGCGAATGTCTTTTTCATAGACTTGCATGACTGGTGTCATATCTCCTAGGCGTATCTGTCGGGACAAAGCGACAAGTTGCTCGTCACTGTATTTCAACTCATCCTTCGCCAGAGAGAGCGTCATACGTTCCAAGCTCTGGAACCAGTAGTTAGCTTTTACGCCAGGAGAAATAAAAGCGCCGCTCACGTCAAGGTCGGCCATAACGCCTTCCCTTCTGACCAAGACACCCTCCTCATCACCAGACCCACTCCGCACGGTCTTCAGCACATCACGTAGGGGCTCCAATAACCAACCTCGCACAAAGCCTTTCAAAGTCGTGACTGCATCTTTTACGACCTCCTCTAAACTCGCCCTGGACGCATATAGTGACCTACAAGCAATCAATGTAAGCGGCGGGAGCAGCAGAATCTTAGGCCAAGCCAAGACTAAAGTGCTCGGTCTCAACAGCCGATTGTTTCCCAACGTCCGCCTATGTGACTGCACCAACATAGGCAACGTCTCATTGGATAAGTGCGCCAAGGCCTGGACGGGTGAGGAGTATTTCACCTCGGCGTCTACGGCAGCTTTGCAGTCTAAGATTTGGATGAAATATTGAATTTTAGGGAGGAACTCCGTCATGCTAGAGAACGCGTAGCTGGGATCGGTAAGGATTTTGGAGAGGTCATTACGCATTTGTGAGACTTTGCCGAGTACTTCGGCGCGTTCGTCGCGAATGTTTTCGAGTGCACGTCGGTTGGAGCGGCATTCTTGGCGTGTTAGTGAGAGGGGATGGGTGATGCAGCTGGTGATTAATGTGTAGTAGTAGGATAGCGTGCCCGTGGTCCTCTCGGTAAATGGTGCACTAGCAGGCAAAGATGTGACCGGAGGGTATAAAAGTGCAGTAACTGCCAACGAGGTTTTGGATAGGTGAGGGAAGAATGCGGTGGTTAGGACACTAGGTCGGAAAGGTGATGTCGGGGATGTCGGGAAAAGTCTTGCCAGAGACGAAGAAGCGAACGTGGACAAGCTGAGGGGTAAATTTTGCGACCGAACAGCAGCAATAACGGTTTCAGCAATATTGCAGAGCCGAACAGGCGTCGCTATAAAGAACAAAATCAGGCGACTTCATCAGGACACTGGATATACAACATACTTTGCAACAAATACCACGCGGCATTCAGTCTGGATCGTTCAATGTCCCGCCACCATTCTGCTTCGGTTTCAACCTCAGTTGCCTGTGACAAGTAGAGGTCCATAACCTCAGCATATAACCCAACTGTAATTTTTCCAACGACGGCATTTTTCAGTGCATCCTCTTCAGCATCGGCAGCTTTCACCGAAAAGCTCCCGCTCTCCGATTCGAGCTCGGAGAGAACAGAGATGGCGTCTTTTAACTGCTGGGCATTCAGTGGTTGAGGGAACGATACGAGCAGAGTATGGAGGGTGCGTTTGATAGTAGAAACTTGCTCGTTTGACCCCTCTGTCGGACTCTCTGCCGACAGTTCAAGCGTAGAGGACAAAGCTGGGGAAGACGCTGTGAGAGAATGTGTGAAGTTGTCGATAAACTGGGAAGGCATTGTCGCAGTCGAAGGCTAACGTTCAGCCCCGTTCGAACCGTCTACTGAAGCATACGGGCTGTCCATCGTTAACCCCGTCAGGAAACTCACAGTAATAGAACAAATACTTACAGACAGGATGATGGTCAAGGTTAAACCCAAGAATATCACGTCATAGTCAAACGAGCGTGAGTGTGACACTTTCGATATCCCAGAGCATAGATAATTTAAGTCAAGTACATGGTCAATAAATCTATCTATACACATATCATACACGACAATTGTCGAGATTGAAGATTAGGATATCCTCTGCACCGGCCCTTGCTAGATCATCCATAGCATTCGCCACCTTCTTCTTCTCTACCATGACACTTACTCCCACCCAGTTTTCTTCGTCCAAGCGACTGACGGTAGGTGCACGTCTTCCTGGGGCTATCTTCTGCGCAGCAGGGAGGTTGTCCCTATGAATATTGAATTGGCACACAACGTATTTGCCGGCGGCAATGACACCAGCAATACGCTTCGTAACGAGTGTGATGAGGTCGTCGTGATGAGATCGTTTCGTCGACCTGATGAGGACAGCTTCCGTGTCGAGTACCGTATCTATCGCGTGCAAACCAGCAGCACGCATGGTCTCTCCGGATTCTAGAAGGTCGGATTAATGTAAATTCCGACCTACGTGCTGATCTATTACTCACCTACAAGGTCGACTGCATGCAGGACAAGTACGTTAGGAGTCCGGGTGCTCGGGCATGAAGCGTTCCGACTTACCAATTCCATCCGCCAAACCGAGGGCACAAGCAGCTTCGACGCTTCCTCCCACATACTCAATCTTGGTCCGTTGGTCGCCGACCAGCTGCAAACGATCATCTAGTTTCCTGAAGTATTCTCCAGCGAGCACTTCGAAGCTTGTGACAATACGCTTTCCTGCGAGGTCATCTACCGCTTTGATTGGTCCTGCCTCGGGTACCTGGACCTGTAGTGCGCACTTGCCGAACCCGAGCCGCAGTTCTTCGGTAACAAAATTTTCCATTTGAGCCTCGAGGATAACATCGTGTCCGGTAATTCCGATGTCGACGTTGCCCTTGCCAACAAAAGAGGGTATATCGGCGGCGGGAAGGAAGACGCTAGCACGGAAGGTTAGATTAGATGACCATTCCCTTCGAGCGTAACTTACAGGGCAATGTTGAGGTTCTGGGCAACGCAAATGTCCAGGCGGTTGGGTCTCCGGAATTGGATGTCAGCACCTGGGGTAAACCTTTTCAACAAATGGCTATTTTGAGACGAGAAGGGGTATACCTGCTAGGATCTGGAGGCATTTTTCATGTAGCCGGCCTACATGTCCAGATAAATTAACTTAGTAGCACATAGGGGCCCACAACAAAACGCACCCTTCTTCGGGAGGGCAAACAATAGACGGTCGTCCAGAGTATCCGTGTCTATAACCAGAAATCAACATCTCGTCTACACTAAAAAAACACAAGCTCTACTCACTCATTGAATATGGGAGGACTGGTGTGATAGAGGATATGGAGAAGACCAACTTGGAGCGGGAATGTTATCGGGTCACTTTCATCGGAAAAGTTGAAATGATCATAGATAAGATGCACGTTGGTGGCTGTGCAATCTGCACTTCCCAACTATTCTGCTGCAAAGCACCAACAAAAACTTCAACGAAGCCCTGTCGAGCACTATATCAAAAACTCGTAATTATCGTACCTTAAGCCTAGATTTATCAACATCCCTTCTTCGATTCTCCAGGGTGTGCTACTATCCTGCTACGGCTACATCATGGGACTGCGGAGAATGCTCATAGGGCATCCTCGTGTTGATACTCTTGCCCATGAAGCACTCCCAAACGTTCGAAATCTGCGGACCTGATGTGAGAAGCCAATCAGCGGCAAGAAGTCCCACTCTACCTCCTTCCAGCAAATACACTAGAAAGATACAGCACTCGTGGCGTATATAACTACTGCACGAGGTTGACCCTCCCGTCACCTTCCAAAACCCTATGTCTTCCTCTGGATACCCATCTAACTGGCGCAGGCAATCCCTGCCCGCGCACCGCAACCGGGATCCGCCAGTCTCGCCACCGAGCAGCAAGCCATTCGTATCCTATCTAATACCAGAGCACTCCGCCTCGCTTGAATCGTCTCTTCCCCCAGACCGCCGACTTAATGAAGGGCTCAGTGATGATTGTTCAAAGGCGCTCGAAGTCCCAACGCTTGGTGATCTTGACGATGAAGACCCGGAGATCGAGGACTGTCAATTGATTGGCTCATATAATTGGACAAAGAGGCCTAACCCCACCATCATTGTGCCAGGTCAGTAGCAGTATCTGCCTCTGCCACGTTACCGATCGTAAACTAAAATGAATGATGTGGTACAGGTTCCCCTCCCGAGTGGACGAATAGACCCCTACCATTCAACGTCCAACCTGACATGGGCATTCAACAAATCGATCAGAACAGCTACAGAATGCCTTCGGCGAACTTACTGCCACTGGTAGTTGCCGTGAACCAAAAATACAAGGATGAAGGGGTGTCATTCCCTTGGGGCACAATGGACTTTGTAACCGACCGTAACGGCCTCCGAAAGCTCCTTCGTTGGACCCTCGGCGGCCAGGTCAAAGACTTCCGCATTGACACCCAACTGGCTGGAAGCAAGACGGTACTCCTCAACAGGTGGGAGAGGCGTACTCGGGAGCAATTCAGCGGACGCACCTATGGCCTCAATTTCGAAAAGGCCTCTACCACTCCAGCCACGGGGTGCAATGAAACCTCTGGACATCATCGTATTGTGAGATATGTAAGTTTTCATGAATTCCACGTGGAAATACGTACGCACTGACTATCTTACTTCTTTTAATATAAGGATTTTAATGGTCTCAAGATGGTGGTCAGATTCGAGGTCGACGCTTGTATGCCCCCACCCCGCAAACCCCGTCCCAGCAAGAGTGAACCCTCAGTGGACAGCCTCATTGACAGCATCGGAAACATGAGTCTCACGACCACTGCTGCTCCATTCAGTTCTAGCACTATGCCGGCGCTCAACATAATAAACGGCGGCAGTTACGTTCCCCAGGCGTCTATAATAGAACTAGTAACATGTTCAGAATACAGGAAGGAGTCCTACAACTGGAAAGAAGCTTATGGGCAACTATTCTTATCCCAGACTGCTCACCACATCATGGCTATTCATTATCGCGGACGATTCACATCCCTGGAAAAGAGGAAACTCTCATCTCAGGATCTTCAGAAGGTTCACGATGAAATGAAGCCTGATTTGAAGAAGTTGCGAAAGGTCCTGGAAATCATTCAGCGCACTGTGATCGAGCATGGGAGCAATGGGAGGCTCAGCTTCGTCTGCTCCGATGGCAAGCTGTCCGTCTACCAGCGGAAGAGCCAGACGGCCTGCCTTCCCGATGAAGCCATGTCTTGCTTCGAGTTGAACCGTGTATGAGTAGTCGTGTAGGCGATAGGGCCTTCACGAACTTGTAAACCCCATTCCAGTATAGCTATCTTTGTCGACCTGTATTTGTGTGCTATAGGTAGAATGTGTTATTGATGCCCTTCCGAATCGGAACCTTGAGCTAGAGGGCCGCAAACAATGATTTTTGCTGTCTTTTGCGGGAATTTCCCGTTTGCTTGTTCGATCATGTTTTCCTGGCGGAACGAAGTACTCGATGCTAGCCATGCTCCAGGATTTTCGACCACGCATTTGCCATGAACATGACTCAGGGAGAACCGTGGCGAACTTCAACCCTGAAGTTCATTAGTCACTCTCAGAAGTCCAATTGTGAGAAAATGCCACAGCCATTGTTACAGTCCATCAAACACCATGAAGGACTCTTTTATCACATTGATCATTACTCTCGCATCCACCAAGCACTTCTGAAAGCTCTCCATTACAATCGTAAGTAGCTTTGTGCTATTTCTATGCTTCATTTACGGTTGGTGACGCCCTGCACGCAGGTTCGGTAAACCATAAAGGCCGCAGAAAGCTGATGTGCTCAGTCTCATTAGCATACGCAGGGTTTTGAGTCCTGGTTTCTACACCGTTCAGGAGCCATATTGGAGCCACACCCTGTCAGGCTGGACTACCAAGGGAACCGTTTTGTCCGACGAACACCACACGGCCCGTCGTAATCAAGAGCTGCTAACCCCGAAATGAATTCTTCAGCATGGCGGCGGCGTCCTTCAAAAGCTATCAACCGAACCATGAGACCCCTCACCTTCTCTCGCCCCTTTCGCGTTCCGGCTTGCAAAACCTTTGAATGACGTCTGCGATGTCGATGTCTCGCAAGAACAAGAACCTCACTTTGCCGCTAGAACTTGTGGAGAATAGCATCGACTTCTTGTACGCGGACCCAAAAACGCTCAGGTCGGCTTGTCTGGTCTCGCGAGCATGGGTACCCATATGTCGCGCGTACATTTTTCGCCGTATCATCCTGCACTGGTGCGATGACGGTGCCCGACGAAGCAACTCTCTCTACGCCCTCCTCCTCAAAACACCATCTCTCGCCAACTACATTCGTGAACTTTCGGTCCACGAGGGCCTCATCTCCTCCGAATACTCTCAAATTACATTTTGCTTCGCTCAGAGCCAGTCTCTTCCCAAACTCCTTCACCGTCTTCCTCGACTACGTCTCTTCGAGTTCCGCGCGTCTGCTTTAACCCATTGGTGCGAGCTCGGCGCGGAGCTTGACTATGCCGTGTTACAGATCGCCAAATGTCCGACCCTTGACGAGTTGATCTTGGGGTCCTGGAATTTCTCTTCCCAGCCAAAGGCGTTGGATGCCATGTTGGAGGCGGCAACTAAAAATGTAAAAGCGCTAGCGTTGACAGATATAGTCACCTCGGTTGTGCCTGAGGACTATTCTATTACTACTATTCAAGCGCCTGCGGCTCGGGTTCCTTCAGCACGGGAGCACCACCGGTCGCAGAGTTTGGCAGTAAAGTCGTTGTCGGTGGATGATGGGGAAGCGAGCTTTGTGCCGTTTTGTGCGCGATGGTTGCACGGGAGGCCGAGTGCTATAAGGAGCTTGCACTTGTCGTGTTCTACGAACCAGTCAAGTATTTCGAATTTGCTTTGGGTAATAGGGGAATCCCTTGAGCATTTTGAACTTGATATTCGCGCACGTACGTCCTGAACGATTTGGATTTTTGTCGATGAATTCTAACCAGCCTTCAGTGCACGGAGATGGATACCTCGATCTTCGGCGTAATACGAGGCTCCAGAGCCTACACATTCAGGCGTCAGAGCATCCACTAATGTCGGTCGGGAGCAACAGATCCATCCCATGGATTGTCGATGTTCTATCAACGCTGTGCAGCTTTGAGCACCTTGAGCTGCTGGTCATCAGTTTTGGCGTCAACGCTGATCGTCTCCGTCGACTGTCGCAAACAGACTGGGATTACTGGTGTCGCTTGGATCAAATACTGTCCCAGAGACGGTATAGTCGTTTGTGCACCGTGAAAATTGGGATTAAATTCCACTGCCATAATGGCTCTGGATACATAGAGGAGGCACGTCGAATTATGTCCGGCCTGCTTGATGCAGGCATTTTGGATATTTACACCGAGACACGGCAATATTGTTGCATGGACTACTACTAGCCATCAGGACACGAGGATGTTTCTGCTCGTCTCAAGTCAGGTGAGTTCCAGACCCATCAACCCCACATCGATACTAATCCCCATATCTTCTCAAGCTCGAAAGAGTTGTCGGTGCCTTTACCCCACTTCTGAGGCAAAATCCTTCCGCTCGATTTCGTCGGGTTTCCGTCGGTCGGTATCTAATACTCGTTAATTGGAGTATCGAAGAAAGGGCAATCAATTCGTTTGTTCTGTAATAATTGATAAGAAGTTGACGCTCGTCACCTCGTGCTAGTGTTTTTAATTCAGTTATTGCAAAGCGAGCAACTCCCAGGCCTCTTTCTGCCCACGGGAGATTGCCGTTGCGCTAGGTTCGATTTGTGGTTCTAATATCTCCGAGACTCAATATCGTATTCTCAAAATGGTAAAACGATAGCCATTTATTGTTGTACATAGATGTTCTAGAGTATATATCGCTCAATACAGGTATTGGAGCTCGTTTCCTATGTACGTTAATTAACTTAAGACTGCACGGCCATAGTATCCCACGGCCGAAAGATATCAGTTTGGTGGAGCCATGAAAGGGACACCAAAAGCAACATAATGCACAATACTCATAAAATGGCGAAAATAATTTACCCGATATTTAGTTCGTCCTGCAGGGATTCGTGGGCCATAGAGCCCGAGTATCGTGTCGCCCATAAGCCCGTATCATAGGATAAGAAGATACTTTCAATGTATACCCAGTTCCCGAAGGCTTGTGAATATACGTCGGTTCGGTGGTGGTCCTTGTCGGCACATGGTATCTGGGTGTCAACATGTGGGTATAAACATGACTTGTAGCTCGAGGTCATAGAACCAAGAAACACCGGCGGCAAAACGAACCTCCTGCATCCAGTCCAAAGCTCGTGTGCCGCCATCAAAGCCTGTAGTGAGCGCTCGTACAACACGCTGAGATATGAATCAAGTGACACCTCTTGGTATTGACGTGCTTCTGTTCTAACTCCACCGCGAACAATCCGACCATCGCATTAGACGACTTTCTCCGTTCTAGATTCAGCACTACACCGTGATTGTTGGTGCCGATCTGTGATTTGTGTACTCCGACCAAGCCTCGATAGATTGGGAAGCACACATAGCCGAGGATACGGGATTTCGTCGGCAGCAGGGTAATAGCTCGCAGCGTTCCTTCGCATACCCAATCCCATCTAGTTAGCTTCAGCTATTACAGGAATAACCTGGCCATTTGGATAAAGGTAGAACCTCACGGGACGACCATCGGACTCATCGATATTGATAGACTGCCGGGAGCCTTCAGAGGAACCTCGTGGGTGCTTGTATGCAGCACCAGGCGCGAAGCACGGGGGGTGAGGTAGATAAGAACTCCAACGGCGCCGGCACTACGTTCGAGAGAATGCCCAAAACGTCAGTCACAATACGTCCACCGTGTCTTCGGACCGGGAAATCGAATCTGTAACATTCCATTTAATGAAACGAGGCGTTGTTGCAGTCCAGGTATGGAAGGAGAATCTTTTCGCCGTGTTGAATCCAAGGAATCCACGACAATTCGAACGGTGCAGATTTGAGGTTAGGGTGCATCAGAAAACTGTCGGATTTCATTGTCTATCGTCTTCACAACTCCGTTAGCGTAGTCACTTTATTGCCCTAGGGAATACAACAGTCTCCGGGAGTCAGGCGCCAGAAGACAAACACCATATAAGTATCTGGTGGTGGTTGGCCCTTGGAGTACCTCGGTGTGTGGTAATCCAGGAGTCCATGTGCATCGGTGAAATTCAGGCGCCCATTCCGCTACAGGCAAAATGTCGTTCGTGCCCAGGATTCGTACCCCCTCGCGTAGTATACCCCGCATTTGCAGAGTATGTTATATACGACGCGCAAGGCATTACAAGGAAATCTTGTTTTCGGAGAAATCGCGGGGGAGAAACCAACTACCTTCGCGAGTTTGCCTTCGACACCAATTAGGACGCGGCCATCAATTTTCAGTTTCACCCGGTGTGCGTAATTGGTCAAGGAACGTGTCAACAAACTCGCAGAAATCTCGCCGAATTACCACTTGCGACTGAAACTCAAGGAGGATTCACTGTCAACACACGGGGTTCATGAGTTGTGCGCATATAATCAATTTATTCAATCACGACTACGCGGTGATACTGACTGTGATCGTTGTGTGCATGCATGGTTACTATTGATGCGTATTTCACGTAAATAGTTCATATCGCCGGAACCTCCGATGCCGCCAAACTTTCACGAAAGCCGAAGATTCTGAGCGCTAAGACCGAGCCTTGGGATTCAATGCCGACAGTGTGTGCAGGTCGAGTCTCCGTGATGGCGCCGCTGAACGAGTGGCAAAAGTGGGATTGTCCAGAGGTTTTCCAGGCCGTCAACATTCGCGGACACGGGTGTATTCCTTTATTTTCCACGACCACGAGTTGGATCAAGAAAAGTGTCAACCCAAAGAACCAGATCGTGGCATCAACGCATCCCGCCTCTTTATGACCGTGTGTGTGTATTAAGACTTTGAATTGACACGTCAGACAAACATCGCCAAAAAAAACTCGAGTCGTTATCGTGCAGGGAGACGTGACATAGGAATACTCTTGCACTGGTGCGAGGAGACCATGGGATGACTCTTTGGGAAGCGAGGTGAGATCGGCAAACGGGAGAGGGCGAAGAACTCGGAGTGTAACACATTTTCAGGGTCGCCCTAGACCATGCGTGAAAGAGCCATGTCCTGGTTGGAAGAATGTTGGTCATAGCGTGGCCTTCTGGAAGTCGTGAGATCTAGCACGATGGACAGCGATTTTCGAAGAACATGCAAACAGAACAGAAGAAAAGGTTAACCTAGGCTGCCCGAAGTCGAGGTGAGAGACTTGTGAGGGTAGGATATTTCGGAGAGATCAGAAGGCAACGGAAAGATCCACGTGGAGTTTTTGCGCTCTCGGATTGAAGTCTTTTTCAACTCGCTTTACATCCGTTTGTGAAAGACAACGCCAACAAAGGATAGAAGACGCTCATGTGAACAGGAATTCGATGACT
This sequence comes from Macrolepiota fuliginosa MF-IS2, assembly GCA_015584085.1. NCBI lineage: Eukaryota > Fungi > Basidiomycota > Agaricomycetes > Agaricales > Agaricaceae > Macrolepiota > Macrolepiota fuliginosa. Next base: position 172,313 of record MU151066.1, on the reverse strand, counting down.
CACCTTCAGCCACACAATTCGTAGGTGACAGGCAGCATAATAAAAGCACCTAAGCACAAGGTAGGGAGTCAGAATCGAATGCCTTGTGATGATAGTGCGAGTCAAAGTTCAGAAGGAAGGCAACGGAAAAATCCACATGAGGTTTATGCGCTCTCGGAAATTGGAGACGAACTCCTTTACATCCGAATTGGCTTCATCTTGCAAAATTCAAAATTCACGATGGGAATAGGGCACTTACTTTAAGCAAAGACAATGTTCACGTTTGAGCAACATGGGAAGACCTTATGGAATGATTGAATTGAATGCTGGCCACGAAGCCACGAGTTGCAAGCGAAGAAACTCAGCAAATTATGAGAAAAGCAAGCGTTGCTAGAGCGTTTTCCACGTGCTATTGTTGAGTGCAAGATAGTAGGTGATAGCAAGGAAGTGAACATAGAAACGCAAGGAAAAAAACGAAGGCATGTGTCACACCGTCTCATGTCACGCTTTGTGACCAATTATTGATTCTTTGATAACCGTCCAACGGCTTCAAATTACTATGGCTAAAGCGCTAAAGTCTACGTTAGAAAGTCTTCACAAGATATACGTCTTGTGTATCAAAGGAGGGAAAGCTATCCATCTGTCTGTTCTTACTTCACCCGCTCGCATCCTTCATACAAAGCGTAAAGGGGTATTTCATATCCTAGAGTATTCATGCGAGAATATGTAATGCGAGTGTCAAGAAAATGGCAATGACAACGAAGCAAGCACAGAGACGGGGTCGGCAATGAAAGAAAGTAAGAAATAGGTGAGGTCCAAGCGGTTGTGAGGGTCCAAGTGAGCTTTGCAATGAGATATTAAGTGGTGAGGTTTGTGGGAAATGGGGATAAACACGGCAACGATAACTCATCACAAGAACCCACGAATCGTTCCCTCGACTTCTCTATAGCAGCAATGAAGCGACGGCAACGACAACCAACCCTGACACTCCCCTCATCGTCGCACTCCCCGACCAACGGTTCGCAGCAGCATTCGACTCGGACCTCCGCTGTGGGGTTGAGGTCGGTGTCGCACTAGGATCTGCATTGGGGTCCGTAACGTTCCTCAGAAGTTGGGTGGGTAGCATGTTGGGCGTGCTTGACAGCTTGAACATCGGAGCCAAGGGTGCACCGTCGAACTGGAACAGATGCAGCTTCGGTCCTTGGGTTGCATCAATAAAGATCTGCCACATCTGGTACAGTTCTTGTGTGATCATGTAGGTCTCGATGAAGTTCTCGGAAACGGCGGCGCATGGGTCTTGAATCTGTTGGTAGCCATCGCGGAGTGGGAACAGCGTCATGGAGCCGTTCGGGTTGAATTGGTACTTGCCGTGCGACCAGCCAATGACACCGGTTATACAAGTAGGTTCCGAACCTGGTTCGCACAGAGGGTATGAGTGAGATGGCGTCGGACGATTGTATGCATTGATAGCGCACCGTTGCTATTGAACCTGTAGCGTGAGGATTCATAAGAGTTGTCGCTAGCGCTGCACAGACATCAGGTTAGTACCCCCCAGATAAGAGTTGTTGCAAGCAACGTACAAAGAGTACGATATACCCGTGGTCTTGGGATAAATGAAAGACATATTCGCAGGATTCGCAAAACCCTTTAAAAAAAAGGGGTAAAGTCAGACTGATCATTCAGCGCTTACAACTAAACAGACTCACGGGCCCAGTGGTTACTTGTTTGCTGCCTGAGCTCCAAGTACCGATAAGTTGCTGCGTTGCCTGGTCCAACGACAACTGGGAGTAGACTGTTGGAGCAAGCGAAGCCAGCAGGAGGCCGATGACCGGAGAGAACAGCATGACGACTAGTATTATTCCTTCTTGATGTCAACGAAAGACGGTGGTGGTGGTAAGACAAGGAGAAAGGATACTACGGGGGAACAGCGAGAAGGAAGAGGAGGACGTGGTGAGGTGCGGCGGCGACGGCGGTTGATGAGAAAACGAGTGGAGTGGCCAGTTTGGCCCTGTTTGGTCTCAACTGTTGTTCTTCTCTCGCTGCTAAATGTGGACGACAACGATCATGTGGTGGTTCAAGCAACGGTCAATATTCTTGATATCCCCAGCTACCAATCCAGCACACACCCTTCTGAAACGTTGAACCCTCTTCAATTCCAATTTGTAGCCCGTTCTTTTAAAAACGTCTAAAGAAATGGACAACTTCAAGGGTCACGGGCCTAACTTATGTAAGATGCTCTAAAAATAGTTGCCTCGCCGCTCCTAAACCATCTCAAGTTGTCTGCGTCGCGTTTATCCATCGCTGGACAAATTGGTGGAATTAGAGAATTTATTGGGATCAGCTAAAATAACGCGGATGCGCAGGAGCTGGTTGCTCTACGACTATCTATCATACAAAGCAGCTGGCACAGATGACACAAATACCGCCCAACCCGAATATGACCTCCACTGGTCACCAAGCAGAAGATCAGGAAAGAGAAGATGTGTAATCTAACAACAAAAGGCGCTGTCCACTAGAGAGAAAGCAACAAAGCAAATACCCATTCACGCTCACGCATTGAAATCCACGACTGTTGAAAATAATGATCATGAGGTGATGAATAGTACAGGGTGTATGCGTGATAACAGAGTCTGATTCAGTCTTTCTTGAGTTCGCGTCTTACAACAAACACTCGTTCGCCATCGTCTGTCGACGTGAGTTCTGATACACCTCGGACGTCCCGAAGACCTTGAATGGAAGGACTATTCTTGGCTAGTACAACATAGATTTCGAGACCGTCACCGACCTGCAAGAATAAAAAATGTAAGCAAGGGACATAGGCAACCGACAAGTGAAGCAAACGAGGAAAGAGGGCAAGGAGTAAAGGGAATAATTCCATAAAGAGTTGAACCTGAAATGATGAGTAAATAAGGACATTTCCTCACCTCGATATGACGTTCTGTAGCACTCGTAAACGAATCAATCACGAGGGAGAGTACCGTGGACAGAGGAAGGTGCCTAGGGAATGATGTGCCCGGAGCAGGTGTTTGGTTCTTGAAGTAAATCTGTTGCAGAACAGGCGGTGTCAGTGTCAATGATAACCAATGAACGCACGGTGTCAAAAAATGGAAATGGGCGCGGGAATAAATCGGTGAAGGATCGGATTGCGCTTAGATCCTGCGCAAACCCGACCCATATAAACGCGAAATGTTCGCGTCAATACCCAAGGGTTGGATTGACCCAAGAAATCTGAGAATGGGTTCAAAAGGCCAACTGACCTGATTGTCCAAGAATGGTTGAACCAGGGATTGTGCGGCTCCTGCGGCACGACATGCTTCACGCTCGTATGATCCAACGGGATCAAATGAGTAGACTGCACCAGTTCCTAAAGGAATAAAAAAGCAGGCACAAACATTAGTGAGATGCAGACTGTCGGATACATCAGGCGTGATAGGTTCTTGTAGCCGAGGAGGTAAACCCAAGGACCTATGACTTACCATCTTCTTCGATACCGCCAAGGATATTGTATACATAATACGGGAAGAAACGCCTGGAGTACAGCATTGTCTGGATCAGACGAGCAATTGCGCGGATTGGCATATCTTTGGCGTGCGCGTGCCGGTACCACTAGAGAATGAGAAATAGCGGGATTCAGAGGTGAAGACGAGTATAGATTCCGTAGGAAACGCACCTCTAGACGCTGTCTCACTTTCTTCACAAACATATTCCCGTCTGCAGCAAAGCCATTGACGGCCAGTACGGCCTTATCGGTCCTGTGGCAAGATATGATCAGCGTCTATATGATATGAGATTGAATGCAGGGGAGGGAGATGTACATACAGTCTAAAGACCTTGGGCGCATAGCGCGTTTGAATGTTATAACCCTCGCTTTGTCTGGTGTCACCAGCGATGACGCTAAAATCTGCGCCTGCGATGGCAAGAATTGTTCCGCCATTCTCAGTGTATGGATTAAAGGCGTGTTGCTGGGGTTGGGACTGGGACAGGGATAGGGTGTCGGGCATGCTGTTGGAGGAAAGATGCGGATGGGTGGGGAGGGACAAGGCGAAAAGGGCCGAGGGTGGAGAGAGAGAGTATATAACGGAAGAATCAGAATCCACGAAGGATATGAGGAGCAGGAGGGGCCGCGTAATGGACTGGAGATGGCGCGTCTCTCCCGTGGGAATTTTGATTCAACGCGGTCGCTAGATCTAGATTCGATCGGGATTCCTGTCTCAGAAATACCAAATATTCCGAGCTTTAGCCACCAGACTCGAGTTCAGAATCACTTATACTCGCTTTCTGAACGTCTTTATATCTCATTTCAACCCCGTCTCGTGTTCACACACCCCCCGGGAATCCTGGATCCACTCCCCGCCCTCCCTCTCCCTTCTTTTGCCTTGGTTTCCAGCCCGCCATTTCCCCCGAGAACTCTCCGACAGGTAGCCACAATGCCTCTGTCACTTCCGCGTGCACTGTCCACTCGTAACAGATCCTGAAATCCTGTCTTAAGCACCTCAGCTTCTCACTCGCCCAGATTTCACCTGAGCTCTTCTACCCCTTCATCTGGACAAGCGTCAAAAACCGACGCATCGGCGTATCGTTCTGCTACGGAGTTTTCTACCAGATGTACCACCTAGAAACCACAGGGTCGTCTGACTGCTTTGCTGTACATACCTAAACAGCCAAGAACGTCCGCAATCAGGGCCTGCATGCACTACCTGTGTTTCTCCGACTTGAGTAAAAGTAACCTCTTACTGAAAAATTCGTCGTCCTCGTCTGCTTGGTCATATCCTACCCCTCTATCGAGCCTCGGCTCTCCCACCGTCTGGTCATCTCACTCTCACGTTTGCAGCGTGTGCATGTCATCCCACCCAGAAAGTCGCTGTTTCTCTCACGGATGACCCTCCGACGGCCGTTTGACCTCTCTGTCTCCTTACAACCACACAACCAGGCTGCGAATCCACTCATCCCATGGCTCTTACATCTCTGATCCGACACTCTGTGGGACTAATGGCTCTGAAATGACGTCCACGAATACACCACACGATCTCAACTCCAGCACAATTTTCCCCTCCAGTTCGGCAGGACGTCGATCCGTTCCTCCTAGATCGACCAGATTACTCAAACCTAATATACAACCCACGTCGCCCACACCTTTTTTACCCTTGTCAATCTTCCACCGCTCAAGATCGACCCCAAAACTCACAAACCTTGGTATTCTTTCAAAAGGTTCACCGGTGCCTACCCATACTCATGAGCAAACGACCACCCTTCCATCCTATCTCCCAACATCTTTTATCACCCCGGACTTGTAGTCAGCCGACTGGGAACGCCGCAAATATAAAAGATGCTAAACCCATATGTACCCGGTCGCCGCGCGCGTGGTATTGTCGCTTTTTTCATTTAGTTCTCATGGCGCCTATGTCACTCCATTCCCCTAAGACATGCCACTCGCTACAACTGATTCGACGATACTGATCAGCGACGTATGCGGTATTCCCTATTGGACGACACTCCCCCTTTCCTCCGGTGCAATTCACCCTCCTCGGCACGGCAACATCGTTTGTAACCTACAAGCGTCAGGCCTCTGTGAAATGTTCATCATCTATTCTTCTCGCCGCAAAATATTTCCCCATAAAGTTTGCATGTCCTTTCTTCCGACATGTCAGATGCTCTCTACACACTCTCACAAATGCCCAGAGCGATAGTCATCGCAGGCCACGAGAGCGATCTCGAATATCTTTTAGACCATCCGTTGCTTCTGAATTCAACGCAATAACGTTCATGCCCACTATTTGTGAACATTCCACCATCTCTGCCGCCCGGGTTACGGTACCTTTCGGCACAGGGATTGGACTTAAAGGTCATGCGTTGGATACTGACCTCGTTTATAGACTTTACTCGTCACCCTTCGGGTTCTCTACCGTGACGCTTCGACGACGCCAACGGTTTATCGGACCTGGAACTTTCCTGCTATATACGATGAATGTCCCTATTTTTGGTCATCACGGCGAATAACATGTTTGTAGTCCGTGCGAGTAAATCTGGTCTTTATAGTACTCGCATTCGTGCTTCTGGAGCTCGGTAATTGGGTGCACCTTCTGCCACGGCGACCTCGTGCGCCGTCCCTTCTCATCCTATGAGACTCAACGGATGCACCAGTTTACGAGAATAGGCATTGATTCCAGGCACAACGCCACCACAATAAACGTTGATGAGTGATCGCGCAGTCACAACAATACAAAAAGTCGACCGACACCTAGCAAATCTTTTAATACCTCATCGCTTGTCACTTGTCGTAGTCGGTGCTTGAACGAAATGTCTTGATCTTGAAGTTAGATGTTCACTCTAGAAGATAGGATTGTCCGAAGAACCCCCTTCGCCGTGAGTCCCTGTTCTATTGCTGACAATACGCTTACTCCCCTTACGGTCAACATTCCTTCGCGCTGTCACCCACCATGGTATCATTCCAGGGGCTCCCACTAGTTCTCTCTCATCAAAAATCTTCGTCCAGGACCAATTCGAATGCATCCACAGGTCTGCAGAAGTTCTTCTTATCATAAGGGTCATTCCATAGCTTCGGCTTCGCCCCATCAATAAGGCCAGTATCTGAACAATTTTCACCCTGATCTCGAGTATCTTTTTTATTACAGGGTGGGATGGGAACTATGGACTGCTGGATGGGGCGGCACTCTCGCCATTAGGTTTCCTTTATCTGTATGCTGGGACTTCCTAAGGGCTTATCTCTGAATGAATGAATAATAGCATCAAAAAACGCGTAGTGTTGTGCTTCTCATCAAATTATTCCGTTTTTTTCTATACCCATCCAGAATCAGGGTCCACTTGGAGGTCCGGTGGAGAGTGTTTGGGCCTAGTATGTCGTGATTGATACGACGATTCGTCGACTGGTTAATAGAACTAGGGCCGACGGCGATTGATCAGCAAGTCGATATATCACTGGCAATCCCATGCATATCTTCCGAGATGTCCTTGCTTGTCGGATGCTTGTGAACGGAGGCAGTTGGGACTTTTCGAGTATTCCTCGGCGGGAGGGACATTTACGCCACAGCATGATGTGCGTTATCGGTGAAGTGCTTCTCGCATTATCACGACTTTGTCTTTATGCCCATTGTAAATTCATCAATCGCCGTGTGGAGTTGAGTACAGAAACAGAGATTAAAGTGCATCGCGGAGATGAATTTTAACGTCATTTTTGTCAAGGAGATCGTTCAGGGTTGCGCTTTTGTGAAACAGGAAGGAGCATCTGGAATTATGATGTCGTTGATGGATTGTTTTTGGTCATTTTTGGTCTTCAGCATTCAGGGTGCCTCGAGAGCTTGTCTGCAACTGGGACACTTGAACACATTACTTCCGGCATGGGGATGTATCTATTGATGAGTCATGACCGCTATCACAAACCAAGACTTATCTATAAAGTTCCGAATACAAGATTTAAAGGAGATACACATTGAAGACTGCGACAGAATCCGACATAATATTCTTCTGAACATTATGCTGCAACCGAACAGGCCAGAGTCCCTATCTGAACAAGGACCGGAACACCAGTGAACAAGATTAGAGACAATTCATATATTCTTTAAACACTTGCGTGACAAAGCGCTCAAAATACAAGAACGTCTGAAGTGACCTGGGATAATTGATTTTTCTACAAGTCAAGAGCTCGAAGAACCCCCGACTATCAGGTGAGCACAAGCAAAAAGCAAGGCTCGGGGAATTATCCCCGGCATCGTCCAGGTCCTCGTTTCTTCGCTATCAGAAATCAGGTTAGCACAGGAACCCAACCATGGATGATTGAAGACTTTACACAGATTCCGTCATTTCAATGGAGGGATAAGTGGAGCCGGGGGCTAACCAGGCACAATGAGCCCAAGAAGGACATCAAGTAGCAAGACACCCACCCTTCAACGGTCCGACTCCTCCACATTGGTAGGCGGGAATAACAGCGAACTGAAGATCTAAGGTTCAGAAATTCGCCACTAACAGGGGACTGGGGGAGTGAACCTACCCGACTACGAGTAGCGACCTAGGGATGGGGTTTGGGCAACTTGCCTTTTCCAAAGATGAAAGAAGCGACGATGAGGGTATATATATATCGATGATCCAGTTTAGGGCTGGTCATCTGGTGCCTCACAGCTAGGACGTGTATTGAAGTCTGGGTCTGGACACGTTCTGGACATTCGTTGTATGTGTCATCTTCCTTCTCGAAAGCTCTGGAATATGGACTGCGCCTTTCTTCATCTCGGGATGGCTTGGTGTAATGCCCGCAGCATGGAAACTTTAAGCAAGTATCTTCAATCTTGGCTTGCCCGATATTCGAACTTCGTTTCCATCGCGCAGCATCGGAAAAGCTGGGAACGTCTATCAGGGAACCAACAGCTTGGCGTGATTTATTATGGCGCCTCGGATACAACACCAAGCTGCGGAAATGGTTATTTCCACCTCGATCCTCCAGAGCGCTCGCTATCTGGGGTATTCTGAGGCCTTCTAATAGCTTCCAACATATCCATCCGATGTCATATATCAACGCATCCACAAGGCTGTACTACTTCAACAACGAGACCACGAACTTGATTTGAGTTCCGCAATGCCACCCCCAGTGAAGCGTCCCCTCAGCCACGAATTGGCGCCTGAACCACTGCTAACAATTGAAGTGCCCGAGGCTGGTACATCGTCTGAAGAGCTGCAGATCAAAGATTACAGATACATCGGGTCCTACAATTGGGCCGAAGGCAGCGACCAATCCAATCCTGTCATTGTAGTTCCGGGTACGTGTCTACACCAAGTCTATCTTTCATTGGAATTGCATCCGACATTTTTATGACTAGGATCACCACCAGAATGGCTCGAGAATCCATTGCCAATCACAGTCCCGGGTGATACGGGGGCTCATTACCGGGATCGTAATGGGCATATGCTTCCAGGAAGACCTCTCCTTGCACTCGTCACTGCGGTTAATGAGCTGAATGTACAGCCTGCAGTAGAATGGAAGGCGGCCGATTTCGTGACCGATCGCAACAGCCTCCGGAAGCTCCTGCGATGGGTGAGAAGGACCGGAAGAGATTGGCGAATCGATACGGAATTAGTAGGAAATAAGACCATATTTCTGAATCGTTGGGAGCAGAAGACGGTGGATCACCTCCATGGGAACATGTATGGATTTGGCTTCGAGAATGCTGTGACTAAGACTGTTCCTGGAGGCGATGGGGTTCCAGGACACGCACGGATCGCTACATATGTGAGTACCTGCCCCACTGAGCCAGACGTGTCCTCACTGACAACCGCGGCAGGATTATGCAGGCTTGAAGATGATCATGCAGTTTGAAGTTGATGCATACCTTCCTACACCCAAGGAGAGTTCCACACCGCCAGCTGAAACAGCAGATACCTTGGCCGAAGCCATCTCTACAATTAATCTCGCTGAAGACGAGGTCGGGAGATCATTTGGTTTAGGCATTATTCGCAAAGGCAATTCCAACATCCCGAATAGTGCCATCATCGAGTTAGCTACTACCACTCGACAAGTCGACTGGAAGGAACGTTATCCGCAGATATTTTTCTCTCAGACACCTAACCACTTCCTCGCCCGGCATGATCAACTCCAAATGGGAACCTTCACCAGAATTGACAAACGGGCCATCGACTGCCCCGTCTTGCAAGCGGCCAACTCCCGATTGCAGCCCGCATTCAAGAAGCTTCGGGCTGCGCTCGAGGCTATTCAACGTATCGTCATGGAACATGGTCATGGCGAGCGACTGACCCTACTCTACACAAACAAACGGCTTGAAGTATATAAACGGCTGGACGATAAAAGCTGTCTCCCGGACGAAGCTCTTGCACTGTTCAATACCCAGTGACTGCTTGTTGCGATATCAAAAGAAAGTCTGACTCGTCATTTTGATAATACTCCCCTGTCGGTACTGAACTTGAGGCTATGGAATGTAATAATATATACAGGGTTCCTGATAAGACCTTAGCTGAACGACATCTGACAAACCCGGTACGAACTTTAGAGTTTCATATGTGTTGTTCTCACTAAGTGTGTCGCCATCACGGATCACAAAAAGCACACTGAGAGTCTGACTACAGGGGATTAGCGTGTTGTGGAGCTGCATAGATTGTAATCAATGCTTGGCGAAGAACACGCACTGCCGCTTTTTGCCGTGAATGAAACGACCGGTTCTTTGGTCTTCCAGAATCCACAGTAACCTCCTGTAACTCGCCTCTTCACCCACGATATCCCGACTAAGCACACGATGACCAATCTTGAGGACTTCCCCACCGAAATACTTGAGCAAATCATTGTTCAACTGGACGACAGAATGCTTTTATGTAGCGCCCATGTCAATCGAAGGTTCAATTCCGTCGCGCTGGGCAAGCTTTTCAAACGACACGACGTCTTCCGAAGGGAATGCATAGTTATTTATTCATTACATGAAGATGCTATGGTAATCTTGCGAGCACTTTGTATGGCGGTCTGGATCAAACATACACCCCTGATAAACTTTCATGTTAATTCTGGTGTTCCCGACCTTTTTGACGAGATCTATGCTCTCACTATCTTCATTGACCAGCTCGAGTTTCTCGGAAGTCTCGACCTTCACGTTGGGTCGGGAACCTGGCAGGAGACTAGGCCGCTAACGCCACAAGAACGTGTAGCTCGGGGAAAACATTGGAGGGAGGCCTTGTTTGCATTACTGGAGACTGCCTTATTGAGGGGGTCCCGGAAGTTGTTTATTTCTGACGGACAGCCGATGCAGAAACATATGGAGATGGACCAGGATGGGCCCAACGTATTGCTGTCGCAGCCGGTGCCCCGCCGGAGTACTTTACTGCTACAGCGGTTGAGGAGTTGGATCACCAGAAAGGGAAGGGGGACTGCACAGCCGGTGCTTGGTCTGCGGCCGGACGAAGAGGCTCCGGTTTCTGCGGATCCTTCCATGATCAGGCGCTGGGCTAGCGACCAAAAGTCAATCATCAACACCAACTATGGTGCAAAGCTGCCTGAGTCCCGCATGCCTGGACTCGAAAAACTCGTTCTCTCATCACCATCATTGATGTCGTCGCTCTGTTTCTCAAAGACTCTCGGCATGTTTGGACAGTTCGCACATACAATCCGAATCCTGAGCATATCCTATGAAACTCGGGATCAGCACCGTTGGGTAGCATTGCTAGAACAAATCCAGCTTCCTCGGTTGGATTCCTTGTATTGCCATGGGGCTGTAGTTCTTTTCGTGGCCCAACCCACGATAACTGCAGAAATGATCATCTCATTCGTTTCTCGCCATCCTGCTCTGACCCATCTGGAAATTCGGAACATACCGCCCCTCCTTGACCATCCAGAGACGATACCGCTTCTTCCCAATTTACGGTCATTGGTCTCCCATGCTACGTTTACCGCGTTTCTTCTTCAGAATCCAGACAACTGTCGCCATTTAAATTCTGTCTTTATCCTTTCCCAGGCACCGAAGGCACCTGTCCCCGCGTCCTATAACTTTTATCCTAGCATGGACTCGACTCTGACATCAATCGCCAGCTTCGCCTCCGGTGCAACCCAACTACGGCTTGACTTCGCTACTGTGTCCGATGTGTCGGGCTGGATGAATGAACATATTCGACTTGATTCTGCGAGCGTCTTGCGGAAGCTGACGCAGGTTCATCATCTAAAGGTCTGGCCGGTTCTGAACGCATCTCGCATTCCGGGAGGGTCATTGCTGGAGGTTCTCCCAAAATGGCTGGCTTTATTCCCGTCACTGGAGGTACTGTACGTTGGGATTACCGGGGCTCAAGTGTTCTACGACGAGGTCGTGGGTTCATGTCCCCAGTTGAAGGTGTTCAACGTAGATCGCAAGCATATACTTCCTATTCCTAAAGAACCAGGTGCTGGGCCTTGGTATTAGAACATAACGATGCAGTAATTCGATAGATTTTAAAATGCCTCGGTTTTACTGGGTTCATTTCCTGCATTAGATCCTCTCTGGTGATTTAGAGTGGTTCTGAAGGCCGTCCCTGGGAGCTGAGCCGGTCGGAGTCAGTCGGGGAGTGCTGGTCTTATTCAGCGAACAAAACCCTCGTACGGAACATTCAGATGGGAACTGGCGGGAGTGTTGATGGTATATCAGCATAGCAAGCCTGAGTCTTCTGTGCACATGGAGGGGGGTCGTGCTGAACTTCTCACCGCTTGGAGTAACTTGGATCCCTCTTTCTCAGCAATTTCAGGCAACTTACGTCCTAGAGCTTCGTTCGGAAAAATCTGTGTAGTAATGATGTTGTGAGGTTGTTTCTGCCTCATATTTGTTCCAGGAAAGAAGATGCCGTACGAGGTCTATGATGTAACCCTTAGTGCGGCTGGATCTCCTGTTACCACACGCCGCCCCTCCCTGCGCAGCAGAGCCACGAGAGTGGGGTACCGTGAAGATAACGACCTGGACAAAGGCCCCGATTAATCGAAGGCTACTTTGCTTCCTTTTTCATGCTACTTCTGTCACCAGTAACACATTTCAAAAAGACGAGTCATCCCAACCATCTCTTCCCCACCCCGCAGCAAGGATATGCCTGCACGTTCTCCGTTGGTTGGGCTCAGCAAGCCACTTTTCACCATTGGAGTGCCGCGCCCGAATCCTGAAATGGCAGAACGTACTACGGATCTGCTTGAGAATTGTCAGTACATAGGTTCATACGACTGGCTCCCAAGCGAGAGCTCGAAAAACAACCTTACTATCGTAGTACCAGGTAAACCCCATCGCCAGCGGCGGTCTTACCCTGTATAATACATTTCCTGACTGGTAAATCACCGCATACAGGCTCTCCGAATGTCTGGGTTGACCCCGCGCTCCCACTCCGGGTCAATCCCGACAAGGGGAAACATTTCCGTGATTATAGTGGACATGTCTCCCCCGGAAGGCCACTTGCCCCAGTCATAGCCGCCGTCCACGAACAACAGATCTTTCCCCAGGAAGATTGGAAGAAAGTCGACTTCTTCACTGACCGCAATGGCCTCCGCAAACTCTTGCGTTGGGTCACTCAGGTCAAGCGGGACTTCCGCATCGACACGCAGTTGGTTGGGGAGAAAACTGTTGTTCTGAATCGTTGGGAATCAGGAACGACTGAGTTCATGCGAGGGAATACATATGGATTCAATTTCGAGAAGGCTACGACTAGAGCCATGCCGCCTGCGGAGGAGCGTTCTGCATGGCACCATCGCGTTGTCACATATGTGAGTAATTTAAGGAACTGTTATTCTTACCAGCTCACTGACGAACGATCGATGATTGTAGACTTTTGGGCGCTTGAGACTGGTTGTTTCATTTGAAGTTGATGGTTGCTTGTCTCCCGACGAGCCAGACCCATCGGCTTCGCAAGGGGACGAGGTGGAAGCCCTCGTCAATGCCATGGCCAACATGGGACACTCTAGCCAAGGGCCATCTGCTTCCGCTGCGTCCAATTCCTCTGCGAATACGATCCAGGGGAGGAGATCACAGGTCTTCGGCTTGAATATCCTACACCGAGGCAATGGGAATATCCCCAACTCTTCCATCCTTGAAATGACAACAGCATCATCATTGAGATGGAGCGAGCGTTACCCCCAGCTCTATTTCTCGCAGACTGGGAATCACTTCACAGGACATCGTACAAATGGAACGTTCCACAGCGTCAGTAAGCGGAGTTTGTTATCTCCCGAGTTACAGAGCGTCCAGGCTCGGATGCAACCGGCGTTCAAGAAGCTCGAGGAGGCTCTGAACCAGATTCAGTCCATTGTCATTGAGCACGGGAAACAAGAGCACCTCACTCTGATATACGAGAAACCGAGTTTGACTGTCCACAGGAGACTGAAACGCCGGGACTGTCTCCCACGTGAAGCTTTGGCGCTGTTTGAATAGTGTAGTCGATGGGTTCAGGTGGTCGATAGGATGCTGCATTTTGCTGTAAAGAGCCATCACCCAAGTATGAGGTTGACGTCTAAATGTTGTACCCAACGGGTACATATATGTATTATGTACCTAAATAATCATATATGCGAATGATTACGCTTGAGTCTTCTCAGCGCTAGGAGAGGCAGCAGGTGCCTCAGTCTTTGCCTACAGGAAAGTGGTCAGTTCAGGAATATTTGGTATCCAAGGCGAACGCGAGTAGGTAGAATTAGAGCGTTCAATAATGCGGTTAGAAAATGTTAGCAGTAGGATGACTTTGTGGACAGGTATAGGCAGGAGGAGGACAAGGAAGCAAGTGAAGAAGAGCAAAACGTAACACTCACAGGTTCGGCCGGTGTCGACTCGGAATTACTTTCCGTCGCCTCGGGTGTAGCAGGAGTCTCAGCCTCCTTTGCAGGCTCCTCTGTAGTGGTAGCCTCAACAGAACCAGCACCAACACCTTCTTGCTCTTTGATAGCCTTCTCCTAACCAAAAGATCAGCCTATGGGCATAGCCAACAGTATACAGAGATACGCACACCAACAGGGGCTTCCTCGGCGGCAGCCGCTGTGGTCGCAACAGTCTCCGGCTAAATAAAAACAATGAGTTTCTCGTTAATTATTACACGTTTGGGCGTTTACTCACAGACTGCGAGTCTTTTGGAACATCGCTCTCCTATATACCCCGGATCGACATTCAGCATTTCCAAGCATTAAATAACACCCGCTCAACTCACCTCCGAAAGTGCAATTGAGTCTGTGACGTCAGCGGGTGTCCCCTCATCGTCCTTCACGATTTCGGACTGCTTCGATTCATGCTTTTCCTTTTCCAGCGCCGGGTAATCGTGGTGGTCGTTGTGGACAGCATGGGCGTGCTGAGACTTACGCGCCGAGGGCGAAACGAGGTACAAGAACTATAACGAAAAAAGGTGGTATAAGCGGGTATTCTCGGTTCTCAAAAAAATAATACTCACGAGAGGACCGAAAACGAGAGTAGCACCAACCTACAGGATCGGTAAAGGGGGTTAGGAATTGGTATTGGTATTGGTATGGCAACAGTTAGTAGCAACAGACTTACAATCCAAGGCAGGTCTGACTTTTTGGGTTGAGCACCATGTGACTGGGCACTCATGTTCCTCCTCGCCGGGAGCGTAGTCGCGCGGGACCTTGCCGATGCGCGGAGGGACGCAAAGGCGCTACGAGCGAAACGAGCGGACATGGCTTGAGACGAGGAAATACTGGGAACGAGGAAAGCTATTTCGATGCTCAAATGTTCAATCTCCCGTGGGACTCGAACACGGGTCAGACCGGCTGATGACGTATATTCCCAGCCAATTACCTCCATCATTTCTGTACTCTAAAGTCTACCACTCTAACCCTAGTTTCGACAACAGCACCAACCCCATAGCTGCTTGGAACGGCTCTTCTATAGCAAGTCGCTCGTCCAACAAATGATTGACGACCCCTTCCCTCCCGAACAGGTATTCGCTTTCCGGCAAACGGAACGGTTCAAGACGTTCTTGTAGATGACTGAGGGGAGCGTAATCGTAGTGTAGGCCAGAGAGATCCAAGTAGTTAGAGTCAGCGTTCCAATTATTTTCTTTCTTGGTGACTGGGTAATCGTCAGAGTGCCCTTGCAGTTCGTCGAGCCGGCCACCGGACATTGAGAAAACTTGAAGACTTTCACCGGGGTGCGGAATGTCCAAGTCGACAGAGTTGAGTGCGTCAGTCGGTGGCGGCGATAAAGCAGGCGCAGGTATATCGGGAACCCCAGAAACAACAGCATATGGAGACGTAGCCGCCAATCCAGTCAACGCTGGCAGGAGAGTCTACAGCACAAGAAAATCAGCAACAGACCGAGAAAGACGACAGCCCAATGACCGGAAAGAGTGTCGCATAGTTGAGCAGCATAGCGCGAAATACAGTAGGATCGTTGTTAAGAGCCATATACGCCGCTAGAGCCTGGGTTGGAAGATTCCGAGCTGCACCAGACAGAACCTCTTGCGCTAGAGCGCAAGCACAAGAGTTAGACCAAATAAATGCGCTAGGGATTGACCGTACCAGCCGATGCAAAAGGTGTTTCACAAAGAGCAGCAAAATTCATCGCCGCTTGTGTGTGGGTAGAACCAGGACCCCGAATTTCGCTCGAGGCCGGTGAAGATGCTCGCTGAGATTCTAGGTCTAGGTCTTTCTGGTAAGGAGAAGCAGCTTCCGCAGAGACAGGGTCAGAAAAATAGTCGTTTGGCATCGAGTGTCTAAACTTGTTGGTGCGCATAAGGGGACCAGATGGCCGGTACGGGAGAGCCATCGGAGGGCGGTTGAGTGAACCGCCAGAGAATTGTCCAGTAGACGAGAATGTGCTAGTCATAGGTGCAGTAGTTAAACGACCCAAGGAATTTTGTGGATATATGCTTTCCGTTTGAGGTTCGGGAGGCTTCCGCGAGCGAGTAGGCGGCGGAACTGGGAATCGTGATTGCATGCGAGCCTCTTGGCTTTGAATCTGGGCCGCCGGAGGCAGTAATTGGGGTGGATGAGCCCTCAGACGTTTCGCGGTAGCACTAGAGACAGACGCCAACGGAACTTGTATGTCTTGATGTTCTGACTTGACGACAACTCTTGAGATTTTAGGTCCAGGTTTTCCGCGAGTAGCCCGACGACGAGTGGCCTTGGCCTTGGGTTTAATGGGTCTTGGCGTTGAGGTAGGTTCCTGAATAGCAGAGCGAAGGGGGGATGAAGGGGGCTCGCTTTCCATGAGCGTTTCCCGGTATTCTGTTTTGAAAGTCATAATTTCCGAAGTCGAGGGATGAGTGGTATTTGTAGACACAGAGGAGCTAGCGGTCATATCAATGACCTCGCCCGCTTTGCGTGATTTGCTCCGCTGCCTTCCGAACCAGTTACTGATCCATCTCCGTGGCCTACAAGATTAAAATATATCCTGAATCAGCCATGCACGCGGACAAGAAGTCGAAAGGCATACAAGCCTGTCTGCTGAGTCAGCTCCTGAACTGTCTGAAGAGAAGGGTTGTACGAGACAGCATATGCTGCCTTGAGAAGAGCTGTCTGTTCCGGATCTGCGCGGATAGCAGGCGTTTTCTGTTTCGCAGATAATGCGTTGCTCATGAGAGTAACTGAACAACTGAATCAGATCAAATGTCGTCATCACAAATTCAAATACTCTCACATTCTTGCATAAACACCCACTCATTCCCTCACGCTCCAAGCTCCCGGCATGCCACCAGTCTACTCCCCGCTTCCCACAACCGACACGGACACCACCCAACCCCGGGTGGACGCGGACAAACAACTCGACCTCGAAGCTGTCCTTCGCCGTGAACGCACAACTGCAGTCAAGAAGATTATATTCTACATCCTCGCTGGCGTCGCCATCATGTATGCGCTCGTACTTGCTGTCAAGCAATTCCCATCCGCTTGTAGGATGATGAGGTCTGGGGGTATGCATATGCAAAACGGAACCCGCCACGCCCATATGGGCAAAATGCATAACATGACGGGATGCCATGGCGCCAATCGCACCCTGTCTACTGCTTCAGGCTTGCCCAGCTTCTATACATTGCCTTCAGGCGATAAGATCCCGTCCGTCGCACTTGGTAAGTCTTGTCCTTGTACCAATATTTCCTGAACAGGAATTTACCCAACAATATCGATTCAGGGGTTTGGCGTGCAGATCCGGGCCAAGTTGGCGACGCTGTCAAGGTTTGCTTTATCCAATACGTGCTGGGCCATTGTCTCATTATCATGTTAAGGCTGCATTGAAAGCCGGCTATAGGCACATTGACGGCGCATGGATCTATGGTGTACGTTTACACACCTCTGTCCTCTTATTAACAAAACTTGACGGCCTTTTGGAAACTTAGAATGAGGCTGAAGTTGGAAAGGCCATTCAGGAGAGTGGCGTATCCCGCAGCGATATCTGGATCACCTCCAAGGTAGTGCTACGGTCAAACGGACTTATAGACCCACGTTAATTGCCGATTTCAGCTGTGGAATAGCTTCCATGCCCCAGAGGACGTCGAGCCGGCTCTTGACGAATCACTCTCGAAGCTCGGTACAGACTATCTTGACTTGTATCTCATCCACTGGCCTGTCGCATTCAAGAAGGACAAGGGCCAAGAAGTAGACTATAACCTTACCGAGAATACGTACCCAACCTGGCAAAAGCTTGAGGAAATGGTGGCTAAAGGTAAGGTTAGGAACATCGGTGTCAGCAAGTACGTTTCTATCCTCTCCAATCACATTGTCCCCGTTAACTGACTTTGTTCCAGTTTCAACGTTCGAAGGTCATTCCGTCTATTGTAGCACCTAACGAACAGCACACTAACGCGAACTTACCAGGCTCCAAAAATTGACCGCAAACCCCTTGAAAATCCATCCCGCCATCAACCAGGTTGAATTGAACTACTGGAACCCTCAACCAGACCTCCTGGAGGCCAGTCACCTATTCTATATCAAGAGATCACAACTCATGTATTCTACAGTGGTCTAAACAGACTGGTCTCTTACTCGAAGCTTACTCTCCTCTTGGAGGCCAGAACTGGGTCAAGAAAACTCTGGAAGTTCCTGAGGTAGACATACACTCCCAACGTACAACGCACTGGCTCAATCTTCTCGATTTCTTGTAGGTCAAGAGTATCGCCCAGGAACTCGGCATTACTCCTGCCCAAGTCATCACCTCCTGGCACGTCCAACGTGGAGTACGTGTTCTCCACCTTCCACCTCCTCCTCAACACCCGATTAATTTATCACCAGACCGTCGTGTTGCCCAAGAGTGTCCACCCCTCTCGTGTCATTGAGAATTTCCACGGTGAGCTTTCGGCTACGCATTCAGTGATAGGACTAATGTCTCAAACCGGTGTCAGTCGTTCCTTTGCCCCAGGAGTCATTCGACAAGCTGGAGAAGGCTGCTGTGTCCCACAAGCCCGAGCGATCCGTGAATCCGAACTGGGGAGTAGATGTATGGAACTGAATGAGGCGAGATATTTAGTGTACCGTAGTCCCTCGCCATACTTGCAGGTAACACGACTATAATTTCTGAACTCCTTCCCCTCCAAGGAAATTCCCTGGGACCACCATATTTTCCGGCTACGATAGCTTTCCCAAGCCCGCCTAGCTCAATTGGTCAGAGCGTCAGACTTTTACGGCTAGGTCAAGGACCAATAGTGATCATCTGAAAGTTGCGGGTTCGAGTCCCGCGGTGGGCTATATTTTTGCTCATCCCGACTCGGGAAGAGGCTTAACAAAATATGTACAAATTGAACTTCATTTATTTCCTTCAGTGTCCTTCTCCTTGGTAAGATGGAAGTGGTCAACGACAATCTGGACAATATCTCGCCATTCTGTCATAGCTCCCATACCTACCATGGTTGGACAGACAGTTTCAGTAAGGAAGTCAATAATGCTTACCGATGTCACCACAGGCCAAGTTCTTGCCTATCGGACCAACGACGTTGTATCGCACAACATCACGAACTATCCTGAGATGCTCCGCCGTGAGAGGGTGTTCGTACATAAACGTGTTCATGGCGGGGAAAATGTATGTTGGGGTCGTTGGTGCCAGAGCGCGGAGGAGGGATGTCTGGAAACATGCATGGATAGACGAGTCCGTTAGTACCGGTGGGGATTTGTGAGAAAAGTGTACATGATACCCACTGCGAGATTGTCACAGATGCCTTGAGATATCTTGGCTAGTGTGTTTGCGGAGCAGGGCGCAACGAGGACTATGTCTGCCCAACGGCGTAATTCTATGTGCAGGATCGGGTCACCGATTTTATACGTATCCTTGATGAATTCAGATGTTAAATGGCGGTACGGAAACGCAGAAACGGGAATCGTACCGGCCATTCGTCTTCGTCCACCCACGTATGCACACCCTGACTCTTGATATCCTCACGTTTGAAGAAGGCAAGAGAGGGTTTGGTCGCTACGACTTCGACCCTGACTCTGTTGTACTACTGATGCAGTATGGTGTCAGTGTATTTTTTGTGAGGGGTTGGGGAATGGTGCCCGTACTGTCAGAAGCTCCCGTACGATTAGAGGGGCCTTGACGGAAGCGACGCTACCTGTGGTGATGAGGAGGACATGTACGTGGTCCGGTGCACGTTCGGCCTCTGCGACGAATGTTCTTGTTGGGTGTGGCGTCAGCATCGGTACACCAATATACTTCCCGTCAATGCGTCAGTAGAGGGAGGCAGATGCAGAGAGGGTCTGGAGAGGCTTAGTAATGTGATCGGCTAAGTATAGATCAATGAATCTTATCTTTGCCCTGAATAGTCAGCTTGTAGCTTCAGCCCGTAAGGGACAATATGATGACCGCAATGGTGATCGGAGGCGCTCCTGGCCTTGTTGCCTAGGTATATTAACGCACAGACCCCGTTGACAACCGCCATCTGCTCTTTTCCTTCCCCTTCATCTTTTCATCTCCAAGAGCTGGGTGAGTCTTTTCCCTTGGTGGGCCTTGTCACTGATTCACTAACTCTGTTTGTGCTGCGCTATGCCAGGCTCTTTGTCTTTCATTTCTACTTTTATTTCTTCCGTTGATCTTCTCGAGTAACTTGACCGTTCGCTCCCCTCAAGGTTTTTTTTGTAAACATGCGTGTCCTCTTTGTTCTCGCTTCACTCTCTGCCCTCGTCTATGCGGCAAATATCCTCGTCATGGTTGGTAAGGATGGTGGTTTGACTTATGATCCTGCAAGGTCGGTACTCCTACCTTACAATACTCTCCTCATCTAAAGAAGAGTAGTGTCACGGCAAAGAAAGGCGACACTGTCGCTTTCCGGTTGTACGTCTGGGTCTATTTTCATCTCGCGATCAAATTCTGATTTATTATATTTATGCCAGTCTTTCAAAGAATCATGTACGCCGATCCCATGTCATTATTATTGGGTGGAAGTTGACATGGCAACTCCTGTGGAATTCTTTTAGACCGTGACGCAGTCGAGCTTTGCGAAACCTTGCCAGCCTTTGTGAGCACCTGCAGTTGTCGATCGAACTTATGGTGACCTTTTTTTAGGGCTACTGGCGTTGATTCAGGATATGCCCCTGTCCCAGCCAATTCTACAGCATTCCCTGAATGGTCATTCACGGTCAACAATGGTACGCGTTTATTTCGAGGGATCACATCACTGCGGGACTAGGGCTGAACAGAGATAACCAGATTCTGCGCCTTTTTGGTTCTATTGTGCTCAAGCCCGGTATGTACCGTCAGTTGTCGCATACAGCCCATCCCGCTTACATGCGGGTTAAAAATGACAGTCACTGTCAAGCTGGGATGGTGTTCGCTTTGAACCCGACCGCTAATAAGACATTCAACATGTTCAAGGTCTGTGTACCCCTCCCCCCTCCTCCCATTAAACTCAATCTCTGACCAAATTTTAGGCAAATGCAATGGGAGCTTCCGGTTCATCCAATACCAGCACCACCTCTGCACCTCCCCTCGCAGGCGCAACCCCCCCATCCACTGTTGGTTCACCCAATACCGCGACAGGTATCACTGCATCTGGAACTGCCGCGGGTTCTTTGAATCCACAGGCTAACGGTGCACCGTCGACCAGGAGTATGAGCAGTGTTGTTGTCGTGGTTGCGGTCGTTGGGTTAGTTTCTGGACTTTCGATGTGAGATATTAGCACGGATGGGTTTGGTGCTGCAGCTTGTTCCGATGCTCTGTTTGTAAAACTACCTGAAGGGAAATAAAAGGGCTTTTGGATAAGACTACGTGAATACCCACCTGATAGAGGAAGATTCCGGCTGTTGGATTGACCTGAAGACGTCGACTTGCTGAGACTCAACACATCCTCCCCTCTCATAGCACGCACACGGGGGCTTTTCTAAAACCGTAGTATCAACCGTGTATTATAGATACGTAGATAATAAATAAAAGGTATTAACTGTTTACAGTGTACATTATTCTCTAGTTCCGCTATCTTCCTGCTGTTATACGGTTACCTCCACCAGCAATGGCGGATCTAGACTCCTACTTCCTCATGATAAATAACATCACTCTTGCGAATCCGTTTGCCTTCCAGAACTTGAGTAGGTGCTGGTCGTCATGTATGTGCTATGATTGAAAACCATTGAGCCATATGGTTTCGGGGTTCGCCAAAATAACCATGCTTGAAGAAGGTCCTGTAAACAAGGCACAGTTATATACCGTCGAAACCGTACTGAAACGCGAGATTAACCTTTTGTGTACCAAAAGCAAAGGCAATGAAGATGGACACTAATCACGATAGATCAGTATTTCGGTATTCAAGACTTCCACTAAACGCGGTAAGCTTACGGGTTGGGTGCGCAATACTCGTTGCTTCAGGCGTCTCAAAAACGAACGCCAACATACCGAGTCTGCGAAACAACACAGTCAACTCCTTGATCACTTTCACAGGATGCTGGCACATCACCACGCACACGAGGGCTACTACAGCGGCGAAGGTACATAACATTAGCCGCAGATATACCGTGAGGAATATTTGGCGGTCTGCTTGGCTGAGGCGCTTGAAAACATCCCAGTTCCGGTACATCACAAGACCTGTCCAGACTGAGTGATGGAATTAGTCGAAACTCGAAGCCTCAGGGCTGGACATTGGAAGTGCCAGATACCTTCTAACGGGACCAAAATAGCCATAGTTGATATGACCAAACCTGATGTTACTTGATTCCTACAGGTGCAAAAGATTGGTTAGACATCCCCGAGCAACAGTCCTGATTAGTATCACCCACGGAATGCTATTTTGAAGATGACAGTAGAAACTATTTGTGGTCCGGTCAACGAGGTGGACTTGCTTCCCAAGGAAGATAAGCTAATTTGATGAGTGCAAACATTGGGGTGTCGATGGAAGTTGCGCATACCAGGAATACTTCAAGTTCGATCGCTAAAAATACCAACCATGGGGTGACGGCGAGCTTGAGAAAACAAGAAAATCAACCAAAGCCATACGAGATTAAGTATCCGAATTTACCCAGAATTTCCTTGAGGGGCTGGGCTGTCTTGGACTACCGGATTTCAGGCCAGATACTATGAGATAGAACTATGAAGGTGGCATGGTCAGCATGCCGTACATTTCCCGCAAAATGAAAAAGTTTACCTCGATGTAATAGCAAAGTGTGCCAAAAGAGACCCTATAAACGCAATGAGGCGAGCGCGGATAGTAGGAATGAGAAGACCAGCTCACAGTGGAGGCACTGAATAAACTAGTGGTGCTTGGAAGATACATAAACCGAGTGGAGGCTTGTTTGGCCCTTCTTGCCACCCAACCAGTAGCCCATAGCTCAGAGAATAAACCAGCCACGCTGTCATCAAACTGTACCATCCGACACTCCGATGGACATTCTTGGAAAAAACCGCTGGAAGTAAGGTGCAAAGACACAGGATCACGGCTACCAGAACAACCACATCAAAGAGTATGATTAGAGCATGAATAGAAGGCATGATGGCACTGCTAAACGGCAGAGAAATGAGGAGGGGGGAAGTTAAGGTCAGTCCTGTCCAGGGGTGTCGGGCATAAAAAACGATGACTCTCAGTAGTTTTATGGGATTTTTTTCAGGGGGCAGTGTTTTCCGACTTGATGGTGCTGAAGGCTTCATCGAGGTATGCGGTGGGAACTACTTTTTTTATAGTTTTTTGTGGGATCTTTTGAGGTTGGTCTATCTGGTTTCCCAATTTACCTGACATCCAATTTTAATTAGAATCGTTGTTGAAACGTGCGTGCATCGCAATCATTACGTGGGCAGATCTCAGCATAAGCGACTATTGACGATGAGTGTACATTTATAGTCTGTAAGCAAGGCTGTTACTCTGGATGAGCGCCATCCAGATCCTTGTTTTGTACAGTCTAGGTACAGTTACATTAGCATGTAGAGCCTAGTAAGACGGAAGGCACACCTGAATAATTCCCTCACAAGCTCCCTGAAATCAAGTTTCTGTCCCGCAACGTAGTAGAATGTCAATTTACGGCGGTCCCTGCATCGAGTGTAAATAGAAACGACTGCGAGAAGGTGGGGGAGATGTACCATCGATACTCTGCATCAATGACTTCCATAGGCAACTTCTTCGCCTTTACTTTACTCCGACAGAGCGCCAATGCCATCGTCTCATCATGTGCTTTCGCTGCCAGCATCCTGTCCACGACCAGGGAAATTAGCCAAACCCGAGGAGAGAAAGTGAACCATGTAACGTGCGTTGCTTCCTGTTCAAGATCAGCCTTTCTAAGTATCATCTTCGGGTTGATCTCCTTCCCTTGTAGCGCTCCCTGCGCAGCACTCCCTGCTGTGCCCGCACCGAGTCCTTCGGTCAGATTTAATGACTCAACATTGTCCGCCCGCTGCACCTGCCACTCTTCCACCTGTCCAATCGTGATTGTATCATTCACAATCTTACCTAAATCTTTGCCCCTATCAGCTTCCACAATTACCAGGTCTCCAACTTTGATGTCCAATGACGAGTCCATGAGATAAAATAGATCCGTACGTCCAGCTTTGAACTCCACGATGAAAAGGGGAGGAGAGGACGGGAGACCTCTGCCCAGATCATTGATGCTAGGTTGTTGTGAGGCTGACTGAGACGACTGGGACAAGATGTTGATACCAGCGCGCGAGCTCCCGCTCCATGGGGGGTGATTAATTTGGGAGTCCGGACGTTCTGGGAGAGTCAATAGGTCTTCTGTAGGTACAGGTGCCAGGGAATAATCTCTCCCTTTTTCATAGATCCCGGTGGCCTGCCATCAATCGGTGAGCCCACAAAAAAGAGGAAAGATAATATTGACTACCCACGATGCGAAAGGCGCCTAGCGCCAGCGGCCTGCGAAAAGGCTCCAGCAAAGTACATTCAGTAAAGAATTTCGCGATTGCCTGATCATCACGCATCATTGATTCAGGAAGCTGCGGTATTTCACATCTAATGATCGCGGGAATCACGTCTTCATCGGACTTATCGCAATAGGGATGATCACCTGAAAATATCTGGAGACATAATAATAGTTCAGTGATACCAAGGCGCCGGGAACGGTGTCCCGTACCTCCAGCATGGTCATGCCAAACGCGAATATATCAGCTTCCTTTGGTCGCCGCATAGCCTCCCGCGGGGAGGCGAGAATTTCCGGGGCCATCCAACGAACCCGTTCTGTTGATTTTAACAGGTTATTTTCCACTTGTATCTGAGGAATGTCGTAGTTTGTTATCACCGCTCGCAGCCCAGACTCTCTTGATTCAGCGAGGAAGATATTGGCCTTAGAAAGTCCATAAGTTCAACGGACGACCGCAGCTGGACAACGGCACTAACCCCTCGTAGGTCACGGTGGGTGACAGCATTGGAATGTAAGTATGCGAGACCGCTGGCAATCTCCATGACCTGATCCCCGTGAACATCTAGTAAGTATGCCTGAAGGTGTATCTGGAGATTCATACCCATCTCATGCGAAGTTGATTCGAAGGGCTGTGCCCTTTGATGTGGTCCATGATATTCCCTCTCGGAAAGTGATCCAAAGTCATACTAACCTCGGGAAGGACGAAGGAACTCTCCCAAATATTGTGAACCTTGCATACATGTGGATGGTCCAATGTCTTCCAGATCTTAAACTGAGTTCGTAAACCCTAGACCTGTATGTCAGTGGAATAGATAATGTTTTGTGGAGTATGAGAACCTGAAGGAATTCTTCTCTGATTTCTGGTTGTGTCAAATCTATATTAATGGACTTCTTGATAACGACCTAAATTTATGTCGCGAGTCAGCTACAAATCAGGGTTTCAGGGAGGGAACGTACTAAGTTTGGGCTGTCACTATTTGGAGTCTCTGTGTAAGGACTACTAATCATATCCGCCCCTTGGAACCGGCTTTCTAGGCTCCTCAGAGATTCGAGTGGGGTGTCATTAGACGAAAGACTCAGTAAGTCAGCAGGTGGTTTATCAGGTTTATGTCGCCCCCAGTTGATTGCCACTGGCTGAGATGGACCAGGCACTAGGACGGAAATTCAGCATACTGGCGGCGGCCGCCAAAAGAAGGTTTGAACGACGTACTTGCTTTTCCATCCGGAGCAGGATGATGATGGTAATTCTCGACCATAACAGCATTATGGAAGACATTGTGATGTGCGTTGTCGAAGAATCCAGGCGCGGCGCCCGATCGTGAGCTTCTAAAAGTTGGCGCATTGCCACCCCCTCCTCCGGGAACTCCCACCCCCGCTGCCGGTTCATCTACAGCCATCTTTTGACGCAGATAAAAGGGCATCTTATCCGCCACCATACCAAACACATGAGGGTTTTTCAGAAGGTAATATTCTTGAGATTTGATAGTGATATATGACGCAGGGCTCGACGCATCTTCTGGGAATGCGATGGGATCCGTCCTGTGCTTGAACTGTTTGTAGAGCTTCGTGAAGTTCTTTTGTTCGATGTCGTAGTTTGCCTGGAGCTTCACTGGGAGAGGAAGTTCTTGAAGGAAATCAGTGACGCCAGGGAGGTGAGTCCTCCGTTTCCTAATCGCGATAGGAGAAGTTTGAGGGCCTTCTCCGGATGCGGAGTTTGAGTTAGCTACTGGCATTGAAGGCTCCTCTGGGACATCCACTGTGGCGTTCTGTAGTCCCTGGTCCTGCGGCTTTTGACTCTCTGGCTGTCGGTTCTGCGGCTCCTGACTCTGTTGTTGTTGGTCGTTGTCGTTGTCGTTGTCGTTGTCGTTGTCGTTGTGATCGCCGTGGTCATTATGATGGTCCCCCTTCACCCTATGAAAACACTCATGTTGACCACTTGCGAGTAAAGCTATCCCTAGAGCACCATGCTCGCCAGAATGCTGGTAATGGTATCGAAGGCCATTCATGTTCTTGTACCGCCGTTTGCAGTCACCGACACCGCAAGCGAATGGCTGTAGCCTCTTCTCAGTCTCCTGTTCAGCTTCCCTGGGATCCGTCGGCGGGGTGAAGTCGCAGGTACCGTGGGTCATGTGGTACTTCAACCCATTCGCCTGTCTGTAGCTCTTGTTACAATTAGGCTTTGGGCACTTAAATGGCTTGTCCAACAGAAGAGAAGGCTTGGCGATGGATGATATATGGGAGGGAGCCGAAGGCGGGGACGTGCAAGATATAAGAGTAGTTGGCTTAGGCGCCGAACTCTGGGGCTGGGCGACTTGCTGAGCGCGAACTTGTACAATAGGCCCTTCCTCCATTCCTTGTCCTTCTCGCTCCTCCCCTTGCTCATTCTGTCCTTCCCTCTCAAGCCTACTCTCCCTCCCCCTTCCGAGTTTAATTTCCTCCAGGCTCTTCCAGAACGTCTCGTTCATCTTCCTCAGCCGTTCATCTATCTCTTCCAGACTCATAGGTATGCCTGTTTGCGGGGTTAGGGGCGTCAGGGGTTCGTCTACTGTCCGCTGCCGCGTCATCGTAGTTTGTTCTTGTGGAATGGCAATAGGCATCGTGCCCATCCCACCATCAGAGTCGAACGCTTGATCCGCCATGATAATGGTCTAATAACACGAGGAGAGTCTGGCTGTGAACATGACAGTGTGATAAGCGCCGAGCCTGGAATTAATCACTTTTAAACTCGGGCACTTCGGGTTGTCCGAATATTCAATGTCTGGACACTTATAAACAGATAAGGTTGATTAAAACCGAAAAACCGTAATTCATCAACTACATTACCGAGCGAGTACATTACCCATTCCATAGATCCATTGCATCCACACCGGGTATAAAAAAGCAGAAGAAAAAGACGCGTCTTCTTGTCTCCTCACCAAATCCACACACTACTTCTCCAAAGTCCCCAAATCCCTCCACTTCTCCCATAACAACCCCGCGCCAACCGGTTGGCCCGGCTCACCCATGATCTCCCGGACCTCTAATAAATCAAACTCCTTCCCAAAGGCTAAGAAGTGTGCGAAGAGGGAGTTGAAGTGAGGTTCGGCACGGAGATGGAGAATATGGGTGAAGTGCGCGTGGTAGATGTGTGCGAAGATACGGAGGAGCTGGCGGTAGATGTGTCTGGAGACACCAGGGAATGTGCGTTGGAATTCATGGTCTGAGGGATGGAGAGAGTGAGTATTAGTTTTTTTGTTTTGTTTTGTGCGTGGTTGGACGTACTGTTGTTGGTTGGGAAGATTGTTTCGTCGTCAAGCATGATTTGAATAGAGGACATGACGGTGTCGATGTATTGCGGTGCGGTCATGGGTACGAATTTGCCAGAGGTTTGTTGCCAGAGATAGTTCAAGCTGTCGATATATAGGGGTCAATGAAAAATCGAGACAGATGGTTCATTAAAACGTACTTTGGCCCAGCCGACATAGTAGGACAGCTATGCTGCGTACAACACTCTGCCAGCACACCATAAAACTCGTTCAAATTTGTAAAGAAATCATATACTACCCCATCGATCAGCACAAAGAGCTTCAAAAAAAAAAAGAAGACCAATGACAGCACTCACTGTTCACAGCGACCCACTCCATAATATCGACATACTTTGGCAATACGACAATAGTCTTAAAGTTGCCTTTAACAAGTGCGCTGCTGACGAATGGACTACAGAGATACAGCGGTTTTCCTTCGGTGTTGCCAAAGACGGCAGATGATGCACCCGGGGAGGGAGGCTGAGACGATGGCGCGCCCCGTCCATAGCCTGGACCCGGGCCTGAACCTGGCGTTGGTGAACGTCTGGTTCCACGTGGGGCACGATTGCGACTGATGACGATTGAAGGTTAAAAGTACACACTCAAAATCACCAGGGAAAAAACGCACCCGAAAAACGACATGGCTGGGAAGGAAGAGTGATCTGATGGACGAGCGAAATGCACCCGGGCAGGTTTAAAAGTCGCTAGGACGAGTACGTAAAGAAAACAGGGGAGGGAGGAGAGTGGTGAAATGTAAAAATGCGACTACGGTGGAGAGCCAATTTGAGGACACATCGTGCGTGGATCGTGGGCACCTGATCGTCGAGACCAGGTTTGGTGTCTGGAAACAATCAAACATCTGGATCGGCTACGCGTAGTCATAACAGCCGCCCTGCGGCGTATATATTGTAGCAAGCAATGTTACATGCAGCAAGAACTATTGTACCAGTCTAAGGATTAACAAAAAATTACATGGTATTTCGGAGTCTATGCCTCCAACAAGCCCATCTCCTTCCACTTTTCCCATAGAGCACCGACGCCTACGGGTGAAGAGCTGGCACCCTTGACGTCTTTGGGCTCAAGAAGCTCGTATTCGCGACCGAATGCTAGAAAATGTGCAAAGAGGGAGTTGAAGTGGGGTTCGGATCGGAGGTGGAGGATTTGGGGATAATGAGCGTGGTAGATGTGTGCGAACACGCGAAGGAGTTGGCGGTAAACGTGTTTAATTGTGGAGGGGAATACTTGTGGGAAGTCGTTGCCTGTGTGAATCCGCAATTAGAATTGAACGTGGCAGCAAAGGGGTTAGAAGGCGCACCAGACTTTGTTGGGAAGACGTTCTCGTCGTCGAGGAGATTCTGGACCCAAGTCATGACATAGTCGATGTAGGTAGGTGCGGGCAGGTGCACGCTTTTACGCTCCTGGTTGATCCATGTGTAATTCAGACTAGCACAATCTCGAATCAATAGATCTGCGGTATATGACTAGAGGCGCACCTTGACCCTGCGGACATGGTAGGACAGGAGTGTTGAGTACAGCATTCGGCAATGGTGCCATAGAACTCGTTTAGGTTGGTATAAAAGTCGTATACTGGTTAGAACAAGTCAGGGTGGGTGGAATACAAGAGCAGAGGCAACGGACTATTTACGGCGACCCATTCCATGATGTCGACATATTTTGGGAGCATGACGATAGTCTTGAAATTTCCCTTGACGAGTGCAGCATCTACAAAAGGACTAGATAGGTAGAGTGGCTTCTGTGCCGGAGGCGGGGGCGCAACGAGGGCGGATCCGGGGGGGACGGTGTCAATAGGGGACGTTGTAGACGAGGCAGACGGCGAGCGCTTTGGACCGCGCTGTGCACGTGTCATGGACCGTCTGTGATGTTATGAGCATTGGCGAAGGCAGAAGGCAGAAGACATACCCGATGGACCCGAGGAATGACATGGTAGTAGACAAGTGATCTGTGTTCTCGATAAGGAAATAAGCAAGTCAAGATAAATCACCCATCAAACACCTTTTATCACCATCCATGTCCTCCGCAATCTTCTCCCTCCAGGGCAGAGGCCTCAAACTAGACTCAGCAGCAGACATCGACAACCTCCTCAAAGATGCAGATCCTACCGTCATAGAAGAAATCCACCTCTCAGGCAACACCATCGGCGTAGACGCATCCAGAGCCCTCGCAATTTTCCTCCAGAAAACCAAAGTCCTCAAGGTACACCCAACCCACACTCTACATTCAATCACCTATCTAACATCCACAGGTCGCAAACTTTGCAGACATCTTCACCGGTCGCCTCATATCCGAAATCCCACTCGCCCTCACAGCAATCTGCGACGCCCTCAAAGACAAACCCACCCTCATCGAGCTCAACCTCAGCGACAACGCCTTCGGTGGCCGTTCCGTAGACCCCATCGTCCCCTTCCTCACCCACAACCGTTCCTTCCAAATTCTCAAACTCAACAATAATGGCCTCGGCCCCGCCGGCGGCTGTGTCATCGCAGACGCCCTACGCGAATCTGCCCTCCTCTCAAAGAAAGAGGGCAAGAAATCAAATCTAAGGGTCGTCATCTGTGGTCGCAATCGTCTCGAGAATGGTTCCGCGCAGGCCTGGGCCGATGCCTTTGCCGCACATGGGACCCTCGAGGAGGTTCGCATGCCCCAGAATGGTATCAGGATGGAAGGTGTTACCGCACTTGCCGCCGGCCTGAAAAAGAATCCCGGTTTGCAGGTTATTGATCTTCAGGATAACACTTTTACTGCTGATGGTCAACTTACCGGTGTTGAAGCTTGGGCAGACGCGTTGGCTTCATGGCCTGAGCTTGGTTTCCTCAATCTTTCAGATTGCGTCCTTTCGGGCGGTGGTGAAGTCCCGACGTTGCTCGAGACGCTGGCAGAAGGATCGAACCCAAAGTTGCATACCCTGCAGTTACAGAATAATAACCTCGAGACTGCTACGTTCGAGTTACTTGCCAAGAACGTCGGTCCCAATCTGGGCAAGCTCTTGCGTCTAGAGTTGCAATGGAACGATGGCGAAGATGATGATGAACATCTCGAGAACCTCGGGATCGCTCTCAAGGCACGCGGTGGAAAACTCTACGTGACAGATGAAGATGAGGAGGAGGAAGAGGAGGAGAAGGAGAAGGAGGAGGAGGAGGAGGAGCCAGAAGAGGATTCACGTACGGCAGTCGACAAAGCCACCGACGACCTCGCCGATCTCCTTGCCAAAGTCACCGTCAAATAACCCTTTCCTCTCCTCTCTCGCCGACACATACCACTATATTTCCTCACTTTCACCTAGGGAGACTTTCTTGAAGACTACATATTACCATTCATTACAACAACCGGAATCCAAGGTCAATGTAAAAATCGCGAATATATGCTACATAATAATCAATCAGCGTACTTTTGTTACTATCCATCTCGTATCTGAATCTTCTTTCTTGCGAACATGACCAGCGGAACCGACGTGATCTAACCACCCATCCATGTCCATTGAAGATGTGTCGAGGCATAACGAACGTCCGAGCCAAGATCGTGTATCATACGCTGGTTCGTCAAACCACAGTTCCCGATATGCGGAACGCACGATGCCCCAGACTGTTTCTCTCACTTTGGCGCGGAGTGCCTCGACAGCTGTTAATAGTGCTCGCTTGGCCAGGTCATCGTGCACTGATCTCTGCGAGTCTGTTGGGGTGATGAGTTGAAGTATGCGTTCGTGCTGTGTGAGGATTGTGAATTGGTGGTAGTTCCCTGTACGGAGACTACACGTTAACGATTTCAGCCATGCGGAAGTGGTTTGCGGTGGTGCCCAGGAGGAGGGAGAGGTGCGTTGTTGGTGGTATAGACTTTGTGAAGGGTAGGCCGTGATGAGGTGATGTAGGAGGGATACGAGGAAGGATATATGTCTGTGATGAGCGCGGTGTGGATCTGGATCTTTCTTAACTGGCGTGAAAGCTTTCGGGTAAAGGTCATTTAGTAGTGCTGGGATTATTGCGGTAGTGTGTTTTGGAGAGGTGAAGATGAGGGAGAGGTAGAGTGATCGTTCGTATACTGTTGGGTTACTGTCAAGTAACGGTATGTAGTGAATACGAAAGATACGGACCTTCGACGCTGAATGAATCGGTGCGATTACTCGATGAGATGCCTTCTCTCAGTTTACCTGTGAGTGATGTGAGTGACACGGGCAATGGGACGAAGATAGAAGACAACGTACGGAACAGGATGAGGACATTCTCTTGTTCCTCGATGCGATGTTTTTTCGCATCTTCAGTCTCAGAGCCAATGTTCTCGGATCGTTGGAGAACTCTTTCCAACTACGCAAGTTAATACCTATCTAGCGGAAAGAGGAGCAGAACCTCACCTTTTCTTCAATGAAAGCGCGATATGTTTCCTGCACTTCAAAGTTCTTCAGCCTAGACCGCTTAGCGAGTTCTCGTCAGATCTCACATAATGAAGAACAGAAAGGGAACTCACGAATCACCATCCTTGTCTAGGCCACTGCTCCGACTGACAGAAGGCATAAACTCCATTTGTCGTTTGTTCGACATAGATGGCCTTTCAGAACCCTGAGCAGAAACTCCTCTCCCTCGTCCAGAACCCCATCCCCGACGTTGAGTTTGATTCTGGTTCTGATCTCGTTCTTGTTCTTGAGTTTGAGTTTGAGCCTGAGCCTGAGTTTGGTGCCAACGTTGTGGATGCCCCTGTCCACGTCCTCGAGGTCTCCCGCCGCCCCTGCCCCTTGAGAAACCGTCGGTGGGTATTGGCATATTCCGTGCTCGTCGTGGTTGTGGTTTATGGCAGGATTGATAAATTATAGCAGATTAGGGAATGAAGATCATTATGCCATTGATCCCTCTCCAGGCTCCAATCTTCTCCGACACGGCGAACAGCGATGGGCGTGGGCACTAGGCACGTAACACTGGGCGATGCCTGCCACAGCTCCTGCATACATAATGCACCGCACTGCTTAAATACCGAGTCACTGCCCTCATTCTCCACCCCCTTACTCTCCCAATACCCCTACTAACAGAATCAAAGCGCTGAAATGACCATTGAGGTAACGCCCAACCACCACCAACCACGAACTGCCGATGTACCCTTGCGCGCAGGCCCACCGACGCGGGAGGAGCTGCTCGTGCACTACCCGGCCAAATTTACATGGGATCAATTAAAGACCTTCGTCAACTCTGGGTGCGCAGTCCAACCCCCGATCCTTCGCCAGTTCAAACTGATGTACTCCATATACTCAGGGACTTGGGACTCCTCAAGCGCGACAAGAAACTCCAGAAACGGTATAATGACTGGGCGCCTAGCATAGTCGCGCGTTATGGGTCCATGGGTGCGCCCACTAATTCTAGTCCAATTGCGGCGTGATTGACGCTTCCATCTGTATATTCAGTCAACTACTTGTTGAATTACCGCTTACAATGGGGTAAAGCCGATACACTCTCCCTTATGACATCGGCCCTCGACAAAACGAATGATAGGCCCATCGCCGCTGCGCCCCAACCGAACCTAATGAACGGAACAGACCCGGCGGTTATGAAGCAGCTCCCGTCTTTGCCTCCAGACGCTCCAGAATACTTTACAGCTGATACTCCACCCGAGTATCTCAGTATCATCCAAAACGACTGGCCTTATTCTGGTACGTAACTCCCTCCCTTCCTCAACCCAATCTCATTATATGGCGCACACACATTGTAGTCCCTGCGGAAGTAGAACACACACTCATTTGGACCCGCATACCGATATACCATCCCACCCTCGTCCCAGCCTCCATCAAACCCCGCGTTGACCAAGATGGTCTCTGGGGATTCACGGGTAATACCTCCCCTCCGCCCTCGCCCTCGACTCTTCCCGCGTGTTTGCCTGCGCTGGCAGAGTGGGGTATTACCCTCGAGACTATGGTCGTGTCGCCCAAGGGTCCGGAGGAGGACGAGGAGTTGGTTAGACGTGCTGGGGCCGAGGTGGACAAGTTCATCAGGAAGAGGTGGGATGAAGATGAGTGGGAGACGGCGTGGTTCGTTAATCCCCCGGTGGGTTTTTCTCTGCTTCTTCCGAGAATTGTGTTTGGTGCTGATGGTTGTTTTATAGAGATTGCAGAGTGTTCCAGGCCTTGCACATATTCATGTCTTTGCGAAGCAGAAGAAGTTTGCTTAGTCGACGTGATTGTATTTAGAGTGGAGTCCCGTTTTCCTTTGCTTGGTTCTTGTTGATTAGAGATCTGGAATAGATATAGATCCACGGATGTATAGCACATCCGTCGTATGAGAACGGTGTATTGGTATCATTCGAACACCATAGAAATTCATCGTCTGCCGTGGTGACGTCAATTGCCCAATCACGAATGCCTACAATTCGTAGAAGCCTGCACAATAAATGATCAGCGCAGCTGACCAAACGTACTTTACCTATTTCGAATAGATCACAAGGTACACACAAAATAATGCTGGTGTGGAATCAAACCGAAGGGCGAAGAAACCCTGCCTAACAATAGAAGCATAGGGGAGCAAGTCCAAAGTCGACAATCTCTATCACACTAACTATACATCTTTCTAGAACCCTGACCGACCAATACTTTTGCTTAAAGTCCGGTCCCCCAATAGATCTTGCTATTATTCGCCCCAAACCCACTATCATTCAATGCCCGAACAAACACACATTGATATCGAATGTCTGACTAACGGGCCAGGTGCTCATGAGCAACCTGTCTCGCCGGTTGAAACTATTGTACCAAGCCAAGACGGCCCCTGCACTACACCCAATCTAGAGAGCTCTGAGGTGCCTCAACTCCGCTCTTGTAGATTGGATGGTGTGCTGCGGGGTCGAACGTCTGTGCACAAAGGAACCCTAACCATCCGTTCCCGCTCTCTCGAAAGGGGAGATAGTGGTGGTGGTGCTGCCACTGACGATAACTTGGATAAAAGCGTCGTTGTGACAAGGGCACCACAATCCGTGAATAGCAGCGAGCACGAAGGAGGTCCTACTCCTGTGCCAACGAGACCCAGACTGGTAACCCGCCTGCCCCGCCCACAGGAAAACCGAACGCCTGAGACAGACAAAGGATTATACAGGCCTTGTGCCTCTTGTGTTCTTTACGAAGTCGTCTGTATCCCAGTTGGTAAGTCGATATTCGTCGTTTGATGTCACTATACTTATGATTATGGGATAGGCAATAGATGCCAGGTCTGTGATACTCTCCGTCGCAAATGTGTTCCAGACACTAGCCGAAGCTCTATTTTACTGCGTCAGGTACATCCATCCTTGCTGCTCGTGAATCAATGGCATAACTGTACCGCGTCCAGACTCGTAAAAATCTGTTGGCTAAGGCTGCCGAGTTTGAGGCCCGTCTGGCCGAGCTGGAAGCCTTGCAATCTATGTTGAAAGCCAATAATGCTAAGCTGGAGACCTTACTTTCTATGTTGGAGGCCAATACGGCTCATCCGGAAGCCTCGGTTTCTATGTCGGAGGACAGTGTAGATCAACTACTGGCCCAAGTCGAGGACTAGTATACCTCCACTAGAAACTGTGATCATCGCCAGGGCTACATGGAGAAGAAAGGGATGGCTAGAGACTCGGAAGGATAGGAAGCTGTCCTCCTAGAATAGTACGGAACAAGTCTTGGCGGATCAGTGTTTGAGAGGTATATCTCGGGCTGATAGTTAGTCCAGAGCGTTCCCGGTCTCGCAGATATACATGTCTTTACAATGCAGAAGAAGTTCATTCAGTCGACGTGACTGCACTTAGAGTGCCTCTCTTGATTCTTGCTGGGTTCCTAGAATAGATATTGGCCTCGGTCCCAAGGCTCAGAAAATCTGGTGTTAGCGGTGATACTTTCCTATACCCGCTCCTCCCCAATATGACGATGCGCGTGGAACGTGAAAATTTTGAGCGATTCCAATTAACTTCCCCGACTGAACTGGATGTAAACATCGTTCTATACCCCCAGATCGATACCTTCGTCGATCAACCACTAGCGCACGCTATCCATTGTCTGAGGACGCCAAAGGATCTCTGTCTGATCATTTGTGTATTGATATGCCTATGCTGGTGGAATCAAACTGAAGGATGAAGAAACCACAGGTATTAATAGGATCATAGGGGAGCAAGTCCAAAGTTGACAATCTCCGTCATACTAACTATACATCTTTCTAGAACCAACACTTTTGCTTAAAGTCCGGCCCCTCAATAGAGCTTGCCGTTCTTCGTCCCCAACCCACAACAATTCAATGCTCGAACAAGTACGCTTGGATCTTGAACGTCTAACTATCGGGCCAGGCGCTCGTGAGCAACCTGTCTCGCCAATTAAAACAAGCGCCCCGAGCCAAAATGATGCCTGCACTTCATCCAATCTAGAGAGCTCGGAGACGCCTCGGCTCCGCTCTTGTAGATCGGATGGTGTGCTGCGGGGTCGAATGTCCGTGCACAAGGGAGCCCTGACCATCCGCTCCCGCTCGCTCGAAAGGGCGGATGGTAGTGCTGCTGCCACTGGTAGCAACTTGGATAAAAGCGCTGTCGCGACAGAGGCCGTGGGTCGCGACGAGCACAAAGGAAAACCAGCTCTTGTGCCAGCGAAACCCAACTAAAGCTCTTGCCTTGTCCGAAACGAGTGTCCAATAAACCCTGTGCCACTTGTATCCTTTACGAAGCAGTCTGTATCCGAATTGGTATGTCAGTGTTTTTCGTCCGTTACCGCTACACTTATGAATATGGGATAGGTAGTAGGTGCCGGACCTGTCGTATACTCGGTCGCAAATGTATTCCGCGTCCTATCCAAAGTCCTGGATCATATTATTGGAAGGTACGCCCGTCCTTTCTGCACGTGAATCAACGACATAACTGTACCACGTTCAGACGAGTAGTCCGTTGGCTCGTGTTACCAAGCATGAGGCTTGGGTTGCCCAGCATGAGGCTCAGATTGCCCAGCACAAGGCTTGGAGAGCTGAGATGGATGCCATGCTTTCTGACATGAAGGCCATACTAGAGGCTCGGAAGGACAGGAAACTGACCTCTTAGAATAACGCGGGGCGGGTTTAGGCGGATCAGTGTTTGGGGGGTGTATCTTGGGCTGATATTTGGTTCAGAGCGTTCCCGGCCCCCTACATACGCATGTCTTCTCAACGCAGAAGAAATTCATTTAGTTGACGGGACTGCACTTAGAGTATTCCCCCTTTCTCCCACTTGATCCTTGTTGATTAAGTTCTTGGAATAGCCCCAGTTCCGAGGCTCAAACCCAAGTGTTAGCGGTGATACTTTCCTATACACACCCTACCAGCTCCTCTCCAATATGAGTATGCGCGCGTAGACATGAAAATGTCGAGCGATTCCAATCAACTTCCCCGACCGAACTGGATGCAAGCATCGTTCTGTACCTTCAGGTCGATACTTTCTTCATTTGGCCACTAACGCCTACTTATCTGTCGTTTGAGGGCGCCGAAGGATCTCCTTCTCTGTCTGATCACTTGTGTATTGGTATGCCCGGACTCAGCCGAATATTAGGGACTTCCGGCTACAAAATTGGTTACTGGCGTCAGAACCGCTGAAGAGCCTGGCCTCGTGGCCGTTAGGGCTTATCGTGTCGGACACAAGACGCTGGTCCAAGACAACAGGACGTTCGGAAACCGTGCGCGGAGGCGCGGAAGCGAATTGCTCTACTCCATTAATATCTCGCCATTGACCCATGAAACGAGTAAGGCCAACCAATTTTTGGAGGTTCGCTGACATGTTTGTATGATTCATTTATAATTAAGGAGATGATTGCAGAACAGGGTCAATGATTTGTGAGCCAAGCACAAGTGTGGATCTAAATCTGTCCATGGTCTGATGACTATACTTTGAGCCAGGAGCCACCCAGACAGCATGCCTGGCTCTCGAGATGCTTCCAGAGGCGTAGGATTGAAGTCATTCACGGACCCAATGTCTTTAAATCGGCTTCTGCACCTATCTCTGAGATCACTTCCCTTCACTATAAATAGAAGTTACATGCGCGATCCAACATGATAACGCCACTGGAACGAATCCGAATGATGGAACTGTGCCCTAGGGCGCTGAATGGAACTGTAGTAGAACAAGCTCGAAGCGGGCAATTCAAGTGACTGAGCGGACATCTTGATAGGACTCTGCTTAAAAGCTTGTCCTTCCATAGTAGCCTTCAACCTCTCATCAAACTCACCACCGCTCAATGCTCATACGGACGATCTTGGACCTTGAACGTCTGGCTATCGAGTCAGACGATCACAATCGGCTTGTCCCGTCGGCTAGGGCCAGTGCTCTGAGCCAAAAGCAGCCCAGGGGCGAAGCCTGCACATCACCCGATCTGGCAAGCCCGAGGATGCATCACCCCGGCTCCGGTGAATCGAATGATGCGTCGCGAAGTCGGGGTGCTGCGCACAAGGCGATCCCTATCCATCCCAGTCCACTTAGGGAGTGCTTCAGTGCTCCCAGTGAAGTTGGTGAAGGTAAAGAGGACCCAAGTGAGCACGTTGCGAAGCAGGCACCGCTGTTTGTGGGCGGTGGGAAGCGCGAAGGGGGTCCGGCCCCTGTGGCAACAAAATGCAAACTAAACTTCTCGTCCCACTCAAAACGAAAGAAAATTAAAAAAACTTGTACCTCTTGCGTTCTTTACAACGTGCGCTGTGTCCGACTTGGTATGTCGACACCCTTTGCCCACCTCCACCACCGTACTTATGAATATGGGTCAGGTAACGAGCGCCAGTGTCAGGTCTGTAACACCCTCCGTCGAAAATGCGTCCTGCCTTGCCGAAAGCCCAAACAACACAACTTGGTATGCCCACCTTTGTCGCCCACGAGTCAACAATATAACTGTGTCATAATCAGGACTTGGATACATTGTTATCCGAGATTGCCCAGCTGGAGGCCAAGATTACACGTCTCTTGGAGTCGGAGAGAAAGGCTAGAGAGAGCAGGAAGTTGTCTTCTAAGAGTAATGGAGAGCAAGCTTTGGTGGACCGGACAAGACGAGCACTGTCATCGCGGGACTCTCGCAAGACTTCAAAGGGTCGGTCGGTCGTCATGATAGATATTTGATTAGATTCAAGTCCAGACGCAAAGAAAAATTGGAGTCACCGGAGGAGTGTTGCTAATAGATGGCCTTTCGAGCCAAAGACCGATTTCAGCTGTGAACATGCGCAAGTTGGAAGCCTCTCTTCGTTTTCTTGGCTCTGTAGTGTATTATTTCTAGGACGGAGAGAAGGGTGGCAAGCTTCCTTCTCTCCCTTAGTATTTTGGAGACTTAGAACACAGCGTGTCGGACAGCAGCGGGTGAAGGGCCACCTTTTGCATAAACAAGCAGGATGATGATAAGTATTCGAATTTCCGGTGTGGCGCGCGTCGCTTGGCTACGTCACGTGCCTTGTTTTCTTCCAAAGTCGGAAGTCTCCAAGACCTTCGACTGTACTCACTGGCCATGTCCGACGCGCAGACAAATCCCAAATCAGACAACAGTGACAAGAATCAGCCGAACACGATAAATCTTCCTTCCCGTGTTCCTCCAGCCACAGGAAACCTCGCCTACGACTCTTTCCAAGTAAGCCAAGCGTCTACACATACGATCATAGGGTTTGAGGCTGAAGCGTATGCTCGTAGAGTGCATTGCATGTTACTGCTATTCCTTGTGCGCGTGAAAGTCTGTTAGCTGGTATTGCCGCTGGGGCAGGTATCGGCTTCATTCGTGGTTTCTCACTACGTGTGTCTCTTGTGTCAGCCTTCTACTGCCTCATCTTATTGGAGTATTTCATTGCCTACAGCTCCTATAAAAGCCGGGAACTGGGCAGTCGCGACCTTCGCTATTACATCCATCGTCTCATGGTAAGTGCCACGCTTCCATCGTTCCACAACTGTTAAGGGGATACTTATATTGGGGATATAAAGGCAGATATGCCAGAGTAGGATACAACGAGAACGTGAACAAGTCGCTGCTGTGTTGGATCAAACGCCTCGACGACGAGCGGTGGCCAAGGAGAATGAGAATTCATCATCGCCATCGACTACCACTACCACGACTTCGTGAATGACCAATGTTTCGATACCTTCTATCCATTCGCTCTTCTTCTTCCTGTTGGGTCCGAGTATTTGCGGCCTGCGTAGGGAGGGGGTCTATGAATTCGATGGTGGAAATGGAGTTGAGATTCAGGTGGACGTGTTTGTAGAAGACTCGGGTATGAGGTCGTCAAGGTTGGCGGGAAGTGCGATGACATTCGGCGCCCATACTTCTTTATCCCATTTCTCGACAAGCTTAGGATCGTGCTAAAACACTCCGAATCAACATTGTATCCGACATGATCGAAAAGTGTGAGGTGGAATACATACCCTGTATTTATCTTGGAAACCAACGAAACCATCTCGAAGAACAGCTACCTGTTGTTTTTCCACCGCCGCGTCGCCCCAGAGGATGTTGTTTCGTGTCTCCTCGTACATCTATATGGCATTCCGACAGTAGAGGATGTGATGGGATATGATAAGTAACCGAAAGGCTGCCGATGTGGTAGGGCAAAATACATACACGGGCAGCCGTTGGTCCCCTAGAAATTCCATTGCCAAGGGGTAGTGATTCCAGAGAAAACACAGAAGTACAGTAATCACCAACTCTTCACAGACATTACGAGATAACAAAACATACCGCATCTGGGAAAGTGCACAATGAAAGATGACCAAGGGCACATCCTTAGTCGTCTTAATGAGCTGATCGATACCTGTGTGGAACTCAGCCGAGGGCCTGCTGATGCTCCCGATGATATGGCCTCCAGCACGGTCCTCATCCCGGACATCGATTACAACGTAGTCCTTCTTCATGACGAGGGTCTCGTCTTTCATCATCTCGGCGAGTTCCTGTATATACGATTTTGGGGGAAGAGTGGCGTTAGAAGGAGGTGGGAGGAAGAACGAATGAGGTTCGTACGTCTTTGGTGATATATTTCATTGTACTGAGCTTGTATTCCCGCTTGTGGTTATGATACTGGTGATAAAATCTGCGTAAAAGGAGAGGAGAAAGGGGTTTGGAAGGGTGAGTGGGTCTGAAGTTGCTGGGTACAGCAAGTTTAAATGACCTCGCAAACGAATGCAACATAAGCTGTTTGGGTTACGTCATCGCTTCTTATCACGGTTTAGTGCTTTAGCGAGCAACTTCGGCAAGGGACTAACTGAATTCAAGCTTCAGAGGCCACATGTGAAGCACATGCAACTCGACGGGAACAACGGTTTCTTGGTCAATTATCACCCTATGGATGCAATCTATAGAGATGGATAAGATAAGAAGACCTCTACGTCAGAGAGAAGCATCATACGTAGTCTAATCCTACACTATAGACCAGCTCCCAGGCCACTCACACACCCGAATCCCGGCAACCCAGGTTGAATTGGTATAGCGTATCACCACAGCCAGCCCATAAGCACGCACCAGTCTCCTCTCTTGTCACTTGCATAGTCGTGACGGGGCTATCAAACACGGCGAGCAAGGGGTTACCCCCAATGTCCGTGTTTTCGTCGTTTCCATCCGCACCGTAAGAGCTTGTCGGTAAAATAGAAGGACTCTTGGTTGGCGGGATAAGGGGATCGCCGGTTCGTAATGACCATCCTCTGATCCGAGAGTCTTGGCCAGCGGCAAAGACAAATCCGTTGTCCGGGTCTGTTGCGATGCCCTGGGGGTCCAAGGAGTCAGGAGGGTTTTACCGACTCCATGATGGGTGTTTGTGAACTTACTAGACGTGGAGTATATGTATTGACGTGGCCGGAGAATTGGAGAATGGGTGTGCTTTGGCGTACATACCGGATATCGTACATGAGCAGCTACAACAAGGCTTCTCAGCGGTTTTTTTGGGAGTATAAAAGTGAACGAATTTCACCTGGCCATCCATGTAACTCGTCAAGAAATTTATCCCGTCGACTATTTGCATGTGTAGGACCGTACTCCGGGGTTTATTCGTGAAAAGATTTTTTATACCCCGGTCGTCAGGTACTCGAAGATCGAACCGATGAATACTCCCGCTACGCGTCCCCGCATAAACAAGATCCTTTAGAGAGTTTAGCCGCCGAGGTAAGGATCAAAAACGCCTTCGAGACGTACGCGCTGTCGTGTGACCGAAAATACGTCGCTTGGAGTTCTTAGTAGTCGTGACCGGGGCTGCTGGAAGTCTGCGATATGCACGGCGCACCGCTGGGCTCCTGATCAGGATAGGTGAATGTTTTGCACTTAAGATAGTGCAAGTGATTTGCTGTACCAATGACGAGTTCGTTGTCGTTTGATATATGGGAACAGCGAACGTCATGGAAAAACTCTTTTGCTGACAGGATGATAGCAACGCTATAGCGCTTCTGGTGAGTTATTGATTCAGCGCGTGTGAAGCCAGGCAGACCTATCATTAAGTTTCTGGAGGCGTATGCTTGACGTTGTTGTGGCACTAGTCAAGTAGGGTTGGGCTGCACGTTCCAATCCAAAGCATGAACAACTCGCACAGTGAGAAAGAATCGGACATGTTAACTGATGACACCTTTGTGAATATCGTTAGTACAACCGATGCCTAAGTTTGCAAAACGCGTCACCTCTGATGCCCGGTCAATGTTTGACTTTAACCAGCGATCCTGGGCGTCATCGGGATCGCCGTCAGAGTAAAGCCATCCCTGGTTATCGCCAACAATGCGGTAACGTTGACCAGAATCAGTTATCGTTGACTACAAAGAAGAGAACGTCAAAGGGGTCTAATAGTAGATTGTCATAGTATTTACAGCGAAAGTTGTAATCTTGCCATATATAGGCAAGCGTTCTTCCTTCAGACTGGCGGTTCCTGCGTAATGCGAGTGAAGCAGATCACTGAAACAGATGTCAGAGGTGAGAAACCTGGGTATAAAGATAAAGCGGGGGATGGCCGCCCTTGGCCGCCTTACTGTCGACGAAGAGCTCTGTGATGGTCAAATGCACTAGTTTTCCCGAGTTCTATCGTCTTCCATGTGCTGCGGCGCCTCGGAGCATGTGTTGGGGTGGTAGATTGTACGGACGGCGGTAGCTGTGGCTTACGAATGGGTGTTGCTGGGTTTGAGTTGATGGGAAAATAGCGGTTTCTTTCAGTGTCCCAGTAGAAACCAGGCAAATCCCTTGGCAGAATTGGCATGGGTGTGAAGTGGTGATAAGGTAAATAAAGACAAGTGTCCGTCGCTTGAGCTGTGCTTGAATTGTGGATTTGATGGGTTGACGGAATGTCGGTGGCCGTAATCAACATGTCGCGTGGCGTTGCTACTAGATATTTCAAATCAGGCACCGCTATAGCTACGGTACGAGATAGTACGCCACAGCGCGCCACCCTCGACGGAGTCGCCACTGCCCTTGGGCAAGGCTTTGGTCATTGGGCATCTTCGCTATCGTATTCACTCGCCAGTATTGACGCCAGACCACCGATGCCCTGACTGACACTGGGCGGCGTGATTACATAGATAGACGCGATCTGGCAGGATCTGGAGAGAACATTGGCGTTTTAACTGACAGCCCTGATTTGTTGCTAGGCTGTCTTCGCAGCCCCGATATTTTCCCCAAGTCACCACTAAAGGCTCATAAAGCTCGCTCTTAGCCTTGTTATTATCGCACAGACTTCCTTTGATTCTGAAAAAGAGGTCAATAATCAGCAC
Organism: Macrolepiota fuliginosa MF-IS2; assembly: GCA_015584085.1. Taxonomy (NCBI): domain Eukaryota; kingdom Fungi; phylum Basidiomycota; class Agaricomycetes; order Agaricales; family Agaricaceae; genus Macrolepiota; species Macrolepiota fuliginosa. Next base: position 128,696 of record MU151066.1, on the reverse strand, counting down.
CCTCGATCTCAGCCAATCGGGAGCAACCCGCAAGATCTATTTTTTCCGACGGTCTCGCACCCTTTACCTACATGAACCAGACCCTGGGTTGTGCTGTTCACTCGTTTCCGAGCGTGGGCACTGACGCCCCAATACACTTTCTTTCTCATTCCACACTCTCTACCCATTCCCAACCCCAGGTCTTTGTAAGGGATTCGCCAAGGGAAAGACCCAGTGCAGGCTTGCCAGTGCAGGAACGCCTCCCAACTCTGGTGAGTGCCGCCCTTCATTTCCAGCCACTGTGTCATCAGAACACGAGGCCATAAACGATATAATTAATTAACCGAAACGTGATTTATGGAAGTTTGAACCGGTGCTTATGAACGTTAACTTTTGCAGGCTCGCGTGCCAGGGAAATCACTGAGTCAACAATCTCAGTTTTACCTCGAAAATCCTCTTTCATCCTCTCCTTACGATTATACACGTCGCAGCACAACCTATCGCAGAGATCGAAGGATGACGAAGAAACGTCGTTCATTACAAGCTATTCTTATACCCTCCTTCCTTCAGTCGCCTTTAACTTCCCCGACTTCCCCTAGCTTCGCTAGATCACGCGCTGATTCGGGTGCGAGCCCGACCAACGACTCCAACTACCTCATTCCACCTGTCGTTGAGGGTGAAATTGCCCAGTCTATATCTGCGATTACTTCTCCACGAGCTTCTCCACCACCGTCATTCCTGCTCGATGATGATCCATTTGCCAATCTCACTGCCGCACCTTCAGAGGTCGCGCAGCGTCTTTTGGTGGTCCAACAATCCCCAGTCAAGCCAGTAGATGTGAAATCCAATCAGCCGCGTTCTCCTTTGACTTCTACACCTTTTGAGCGTATTTCCATGTCTACTCCTTCGTCGCCACCGGCTGTCAAGACTCCGGTTCATTCTCGGGCTTCAAGCAAGTCGGTTTCGGGTCGTATGCCTGTACCTGCACACCAGAAGCCGGCTTTTGCTCCAAAGCCTTCTCTTCCTTCTCTGGACACACTTTCGAGAATGAACGTTGTTCTTACAAAGAAGGTATGTGGATTGATATACCTTGCCTATTTATGTGCTAAGAACGTTACAGGTTCGTCGAGGACACGTCGGGGCAGGCCTCCCATTCGAACCTTGGGATCACCCCGAAGACGTCGCTCTATTCAGTGAGAAGCATCCTTCAACCACGCCCACATCTCCCTCAGCCATCTTCGCGTCAAATCTCCCGAGTGTTGTCGACCGTTTCCCAGAGACCTTCGCCACATCTGATTCACCGGATGTTGAATCGTATCCTTCAGCAAGCGATCCAATTTTAGCCGATGAAATTTCTGATTCGGTTTCCAAAAGCGTCCTAGTGGAACCCGAAACACATTCCGACGTCTCGGCACGCTTTATTAATCATCATGAAGTTCCCAGCTCGATTGATGTCACAGTCGCGTCTAGTGATCAAGAATCAGTGTCAGCTGCATCATTATTGTTGCCAGATACTACTATCCCTCCATCTCGCTATAATGACAGCGATCCCGAACTTCGTTGCACCACAGATCCAGAGGCCTTTGACAGTCCTTCTACACCAGCGCTCTCACCATCGAACGGCTCCCTCAACGAGTCTCTTGCGTCGCTCTCACGTTCAGCATCTACCTCCTCATCAGGGTCCGGGGATTACGATTTTGGAGTGGCGCCAACCAGTCGTTACGGCAACGACGTTATTGACGGCGGCTTGGCACCCCAAGACTCGGCAGCGGGCGGAAACAGTATTCTTAATTCGCCACCAGCCGAAGACGACGATTATTTCTTTTTCCCCACTATCGGTTACACGTCTGCTGCAGCCATTTCTAACTGGCGAGACGACACTGTGCACAGACGCGAAAGCTACGACGACGAAGATCTCGTTACTAGTCCCGTGACTTCTGTATACTTTGAGTGTCTTGGCGAACCTGGAATGTTGATGGATTCGAACCGTCATCATCAACTCCCTGGGGGTTTGGGTGGAGGGCATGCAAGTGCTTCTGTCCGTGTCGGGGATCCGCGGTTTGCAGGCGACTCAAGCGAGGGCGGAATCGTCGATGGTGCGGATTATGATGGATACCGTGGTGGCGGGTCGAGTGGCAACTACTATTCCTATTCCCAAGCCCCTGCGGGGGGTGCACACGGGAGCTATGGGAATGGTTGGACGGGTGGTGTTCGCCGTAGTGCCACTGGGGGAGGAGCGGGAAGTGGGAGGGGCAATGGTGAGGATGAACGTAATCTTAGACGACCCTCTCGACCTTCCGCATTCTCATCTGCCACCACTACCACCTCGTCTTCATCAGAGGTTACCTCGGAAGAAGAAGACGAATCCGCCGATGAAACAAAAGGCCTAAATACCTCAAAAAGCTCCGATGATGACGTTCCGCTTGCGCGTAGTATTCCTACCGCCCTTATTGCGCAGAAGAGCATCAGAAAACAAGTACGCGAGGAAAGGGATCAAAGAAGAAGGGAGCGGGCGGACCAAGCTACTGTCTCTAGATCTGAGACGAGAAGTCGGCAGACCACCTTACGCCCTGCTGGGGCCAGCGGACCTGCAGTATCCCAGGGCCTATTCAGTAGTTCTCAGGAGGCGGCGATACATGCGACTGCCACTGCTTCGGCTTCCACTAGACCAACGGCGCGTCCGAGAACGCAGACTCTTCCTGGTCGGACCGCCCCGCCCTTTTCTCCTGAAGACCTTACGAAGAAACTGCAGGATGTACAAGTCTTTTCATCTTTGCGCCACCGTCGTGGTCCATCAAGTGGGTTGAACGGGGATGTAGATGCCTATGGAGTATTGGCACGACACAGTGACATTAATGCTGTTTCTGAGGGCTTCGTTGCACCCCCAAGGACTACTCTTCGTCCTTCACGATCGCTCCACCGTCTACAAGGACAAGGACGCCCTTCAGAGGAACATCGGTCTGTTCCACTTCCCGTAAACGCAACGATGCAGCTCCAACGCGCGAAGTCGCAAAGTCGTCTTCGAGGAGAAGACAGACCTACATTTGAAGATGCCTCCCGCGTTCCTGTCCCGAGAATGTCTGAAGACCAAAAACGCTTAGCCAGGGAACCTTCGGTTCGCTCGGCCCGATCGGCGTCTACTCGACCTTCAGTAGATACGGACCGACGTCCTACACGACCGAACACGGCTGACCGTGAACAGCGCCCACCTGTGCCTCCTCTACCAGCTGCAATACCCGAACTCCCTGCACCCCCGAGGCAGATGACGCAGCAAAGGGTTTTTATTGGTGATATGCAGAGGTACAATGTTGTTGAGGTTGATGATACGACATCTGCTGGAGACGTTATTGAGATGCTCGAGTCGCAAGGGTCGTTGAAGGGCTGGGTTGGAATTGGGGAGTGGATGGTTTGGGAGGTGGCGCATGATTTTGGCATGGGTATGTCTGATTTTCTGGTTTGTGGGGGATATCAATTGATGGTAAACGTGAATCTTTTTGTTTCAGAGCGGCCGGTTCGACATTATGAGCGTCTTTCTGACGTCCAAGCTTCTTGGAATAAGGACAAGATGGTCAATATGTTCGTCGTACGTTTGACGCCTCTTGGACCTTTGTTGAGTCGTTCGGTAAGTTTATACATGTCAAAGTTATGTATGATTTGTCATTGACCACATCGTTTGTATAGGCTATCCCATCTAGCTCGCCCACTCATGCTGGATACGTTGAATGGGAGAGCAAGCGTGGCAAATGGAGTAAGCGCTGGCTACAACTCCGTGAACATTCCTTGTGGATCTCCAAACGCGACAATGTGAGGCACACGATTCGATTATCCTGCGAGACCCGCATGGCTGACCACATCTAATAGGGAAAAGATCAATCTCTCCTCTGCTCTCTATCCAACTTCGATGCCTATCGTTTCAGCAGGCCATATAAATCACCTAAACCCTTCGCTTTCGCTATCAAGTCAACCGACAAGCTTTCTTTCTTTGAAAATACTTCCGATTACAAACATATAATCTCATGCTCGGAAAAGGATGGCAAGGTCTGGATGGAGAAGATTCTTCTTGCCCGCGTACGTTTTCTCTTTTTTTTCTGTTATGTACAATAGACTGATCAAGGTCGCTAGTCCTATGTCTTGCACCAGGAACGTAATGTCCTCTTCAACCCCAAGTCGTACGGTGGACAGCCAACTATTGCCACTAGTGGACTCACCAGAGCTGTTACGCAGCGACGGCCCAGTCAACCTCTCGTCGCCGTCGCGAACAGCGATCTCTTCGAACCCGGGTCGTTACTCCACCGAAAAGGCTGACCTGACTTTTCCCTTCATGTTCCTCGTGTGACATTAGAGACCTTCCTCCATTTCCGTGTGTGTATATAGAAGGATTTTAGACTGTTGTATTTTTATTCACTATTCTGTGTCGATACCTTCCATCCGGTAACTCCACTGACATTCAGCATTATCAGCTGCTGGAGTACTCACTAATTCTTTCATAATGCGTTCACCCGTTATGGCAGTGCTCCTCAGTCACGTAGAACCAACATATGTATTAAGTACTAGAGCAGAAAACACATTCTATGATACATAAGGAACCAATCTGGTGGTGGTGAGAAGCGAGAGAAGAGAGAAATAATGTATTAGATGAAAAGGAGATTCTAGTCTGATGTCTTCAATTTCTTCTTAGGTGGTTCTACCTGTTCTTCTCCGTCTTTCTTTGCTTCCTTCGTCACAGGCTTCGGCTTCGGTTTTGCCTTCGGTTTAGGTCTCTCATCGTCAATGTCCATAGGATCCTCCTTCGCTTTCGCTTTAGGCTTGGGCTTAGGTTTGGGCTTGGGTTTCTCATCATCGACGTCCATCTCATCGTCCGACTTCTTCTTGGGCTTGGGTTTAGGCTTGGGCTTGGGCTTGGGAGCAGCTTTCTTCCCTTCATCATCCTCGGCGTCGCTCTCATCCGCTCCCTTGGCTGCTGCCTTCTTCTTTGCAGATTTCTTGCCTTCGGTTGCTTTACCCTTGCCCTTGACTTTCTTTTGCACTTCTTCGGCGATTGCGAGGTCACCGCTTGCATCCGAAGCGGTTGCTGCACCTGAGTCATCCGAGTCGCTGTCACTCGGTGAACCCGAGTCGGAGTCAGAAGCCTCAAAGTCCTCTGTGGGGTATTTTGAGTTTAGACGCAAAAGGGTTCAGATAGGCGAAGTAACGTACCATCTTCTTCTTCGCTGTCCTCATCATCTCCTGCCCTCTTTGAGGGCTTACTCTTCGGTTGGTCGTCATCATCCGAATCAATACTCTGCATCTCGTCGTCATCATCGTCCCCAACACCTGCGGTCAACATCATCTCTACATCAGGAACAGTCTCCACCTTGATCTTGATCTTCTTGTCCTTCAAGTATGCATCCACACTTTCATGCTCTTCCTTGTTGATAGATGTGAATGTGTGTTCTGCGGCACTCTTGGTGACAACTTTGAGATCAAAGGTACGAGCAGCGGCAGCCCCCATGCCTGCTCCGACACGGGAGAAAACAATTTGATGGATATCGGCGATTTCGATGAGGAGGGGTGACTTGGAGACAAAGAAGATGTATTTTTCGAGGAGGAAGAGGTCGCCTTGGATGGCTTTTAGGTTAGCTTTGATGCCCGGATGGCCATCTCGGCTGTAGAAAAGAATGAACATAAGTATGCAAGTACTAAAAGCACGAGCGAGGGGCATACCTTTGGAAACTACCCGCGCCAATGATCTTTTTCTTTGCAAGGGCACGGAACACGCTGGAGACAACTTCGAAGGTCGGATCTTCGTAGTTTTTCTTGAGACGGTCGTATTTCGCGACTTCTTCTCTGTGCAGAAGATCAGGGTGGTTCTAAGAGGCATATGATACTACGCACTCGGTCAAATTGAGTTCAGCCGTAATTTCTTCTTCACGGCTGAATTGCATGACAAGATATTGGTATCGCGTCTGGCCCTGTCGTATAGGCGTGTTGAGGCCCAACTAGAGGTACTTCAAATTCATATACGGTGACGGGGCATTATATTAAGGACTTACGATGAAGAGAACACGTTGATCATCTTTTGGAAGCAAGAAGAGTTTTGAAATGGAATTGTAGATGATCTTGTAGTCGTAGGTTTTGCCGCGTAGTCGTAGGAAGTCATGCGACATGTCCATATCGTAGCGACCACGGGGTGTAAGAACGAGGATCTCCTCGAAACTGAGGATGAGATCGCCGGAGACCTGACCAAGCTCGGCCTTTTCCTTGATGGTGTCATGGAAAACTTGAGCTGCACTGACGTCGTCCTCGTCGTCAGATTTCTGGGATCCTGCATCTGAGCCTGTGGCCTTGGACTTCTGCGTTCCGGGCACATGGAAACGAATCTCCATCATTTCATCACCCAAGCCTTTCGCCCTTCCAGTGGAAGGATTGGCGAACTCGAGCGAAACTTCCGTCCGGCCGGCAATATTAGAGTTAGCAACGTGCCGTAGAGGCAGCTCGAAAGCAACTTTATCTTGTACCATAAATGCCAGGTCCTCACCTAAAACATGAAACACAGATGTCAAAAAGGTGGCAGAAATTTGCGCATATTGCCTCGGCGCACCTTGAAAGTCCGTTACACCCCAGTTCCATCCTTTGAACGAGACTTCCCTAGCCTCTAGTGTGATTCCAAAATGATTCTTAAGCAGCGAAGAAAGTTTGTCGTGATCCTAGCGAGGTTGAATAAGCAAGTTGTATAGCAAAGCATATATATGGGTCATCGAACCTCTCGAAGGAACCCGTCGAATTTCTCTTTGCGGTGGTCTCTCATACCAACGCGCAGCTGGAAATTTCTTGCCACTCGGATCCATTGTGCCCACTTAATATCTGTTGAGGACATTGCGACAACACCCTCCGAGTCGGCGCCTTTCCAGGCCATGCCGCTTGGTGCGACGCGAAATTCTAGCTGGTGATGAGGCCGGCAACAGTTAAAATGTTCGCATATACTCACTGCCGACCTCTGTCGAGAGACCATGGTAGATCTGGTCGAACTGAGTTGTGGCCATGGTGGTGGTGGAAGGAGAGTTGACGCGACACCGGACTTTGAATTGACGCGTTTCTCATCTCGGCAATTGATTGCTACCTATGGACCTCAACCCTAACTCCTTCCACCATCGTCTCTGCCCATGGGTTCTCTTGAGGCTCGCTCGCGGACTGTACAGGAAAGAACCTTCTGCAAATGGTCAGCATTCTGGCATTGGATCGCTGTGTCCAGGCTCTGAACAAAACCACAGGCTCAACACTAAGCTAGAGGCGAACAGCTACCCTCCAATGTCGTCGCTTGTCAAAGACCTCTCGGATGGTGTCAGGCTAATTCAACTAATGGTACGCATTGTCTTTGTAGAAATTCCATGCTGCTGATGTCCTCGTACCAGGAAATCATGGGTGCGAACAGATTGATCCATCAGGGATGAAACTCATATCTTATATATCTCAGGTGACACCTCACTGGGCCGCTACAACAAGAATCCTAGAATGCGCGTGCAGAAGGCTGAGAATGTCAACAAGGCGCTCGAATTTATCACGTCAAGAGGAGTCAAGTTGACCAACATAGGGCCGGAGGGTGGGTAATCGCACCACGGCTATTATTCTTCGGGTATTGTCTTAATCAACCCGCTATGACGCAGACATCATCGATGGGAACCTCAAACTCATCCTTGGAATGATATGGACCTTGATTCTTCGCTTCACCATTGCCGACATAAGGTTCACTCCTCTCATCCAATCCCGCCCCGCGACACTGACTCCCGATTAAGCGAAGAGGGCCTTTCAGCTAAAGAGGGTCTGCTGTTATGGTGCCAAAGAAAGACAGAGCCATACAAAGAGGTTAATGTTCAAGACTTCTCTCTCAGCTGGTCGGACGGGCTTGCTTTGTTCGTCTATCATGTCCGAAGCCCACTCAGACGCTCATTCGTACCTGCTGCACTCCTAGATGTGCACTTATCCACTGCCACCGACCCGATTTACTTGATTACGACAAGCTAGATAAGGTGGAGGTTCCTGCTCTCAGCGGACAGTGGATTCCGACTCATCCGCCTTTGTAGACTGACCGTCATGGGAATACACGACTGGCATTTCAGATAGCCGCCGAGCACCTGGACATTCCCGTCAGTACTTCGAATTTTACTCCGACGCCCAATTTAAGTATCCCATTAGCAACTACTGGAGGTGGAGGATTTATGTGACTCCCCTCGTCCAGATGAACGGAGTGTAATGACTTATATCGCAAGCTTCTTCCATGCCTTCTCAACTATGAGTGGGTCTTTTACCTACTATCAGCAGGTCCGGGAATTCATTTGTCAAATTATGTTGAATAGATCAAGCAGAAACTGTCTCTCGTCGAGTCATCAAATTCGCTGAACTGATGCAATCTGTGTGGGTATCACGGAATGATTATGAACGGCGCGTTCGTCTGGTCTGTTTCTACCATACTGCTAGAAATGATTCAACGCTGACATTTACTTCAGCTTCTTTCTGCGCTGTACGACGTTCAGGCCGAATGGGATGCTATTGTTTTTGATGGTTCTTACAACGATGCCAAGCAACAGTCTGCCGACTTTGCAACTTATAAGAAAACTACGAAGCGTGAATGGGTTACGGAGAAACAAGATGTCGCAACTCTCTTTGGGAACATACAAACGAAATTGCGAACGTATGGTCTACGTGAATACGTTCCATCGAACGGTTTGGCGCTTTCAGATGTCGATGCTGCTTGGAAGGGTCTACTGGAGAGTGAAGCAAGCCGTTCGAGGAAGATCAATGCTCAGATTCGGGAGTGAGTAACAGCTATTTCCTAGCCCGTTTGATTATTCACCCGTTGTTAGGATCAAGGAAGGTCTCAGAAAGAAATTCGCCAAGGTTGCCAACGAATTCGAACATCGCTTGCATAGCATTTCACATGAGCTTGCGAGCATGGAGGGTCCACTAGAGGTCAGCAATCGCGTGCATGTGGTCTTGGTTGCCACTAAAATCATTTCAGTCTCAGCAGGAGCAAGTCAAGGAGATCGAGACTCGAATACCTGCATTATCTGATGCGCTCGCCGATGTGGCTGGTATAGAGGCAGAGTGCGAGGCAGCCAACGTCGAGGAGAATGATTATACCGTATTCACATACCAAGATCTCGCGTTTGAACTTGAGTTGGTCGTTCATAGCATCGCCAAGAAGATCGCATTCATGGACAACCAGGTAAACCGGCCCCCAACCCCAAATTTATCTCCGACTAATTGCTTTTGAACAAGATTGTTTCACGGAATATGACAAACCTCACGCCCGCACAACTTGAACAGTTCGAAAGCACCTTCCGATATTTTGATAAAGACGAATCGAATACCCTGAACCTTGCGGAAATGATTGCGGCACTCGCAAGTCTTGGCATCGTATACTCTGAAGATGATATGAACTATATCTATGATGAGCTTGTACGAGATTACGGCGCAGTGACATTTGAAGCTTTCATCAACCTCCTGGTATGTCGGAACTATATTATCGCATTTTTATCATCTTATCATGATATCAAGGTGGATATAATGGAAGACCAGACGTCTCGTGAACAGCTCCTCGAAGCGTTCCGCGGCATCGCCTCGGACAAGGTACAAAACCAATTTTTCCCCCTATTTCTTAGACATTCACCGAATTATACAGCCCGTTGTTACCGAGCTCGATCTCCGCATTGCACAGCTCCCTGTGCCCGCAATTGAATACCTGCGCAATGCTATACCCAGCGCAGCGAATGAGACTGGGGAGTCGGAATATGATTACGAGCGGTGGTTAGACGAAGTCTTCGCTGCTGATTGACGACGGTTGGACGGAATCATTCATACCTATATTCGTTTCATTTTGGATTGTTGTTCTGGACTGCGTTCGAACTTCATGGACTCGAGTTATACGTCGCATGTTATCTAAGCATTGATTAATGATGCTACACTACCTTTTTTGGTAGGCTGTTGATCATGATACCATGCGGGTGAACCACAGCCATATAAGCCCTTTCCTCCTACATTGATCTCAACCTATCCGTCTCACACAATGGCAAGCTCCCTGCTGCGCTACATGGTTTCTGTCTGAAGAATATCTCATCCAGGCTTCTGGAGTTGCAGTTAATTCGATCTGCCTCGATACCTTTCAACAGCTTAAGCTGAAGAAGGACCTGAAGTACATCATCTTCTCCCTGAACAGCGACAACACGGAGATCATAGTGCTTAAGAGTTCCTCGAGTAACGACTACGAGGAATTCTTGGCAGACCTGCCAGAGGATCAGTGCCGATGGGCCATTTACGATTTCGAGTATGAGGCAGAGGGCGGAGGAAAGCGAAACAAGCTTGTATTCATTAGCTGGTATGTCTCTCCTCAAGTTTCTGCTCCATCCCAGTCTGTGTTGTGTTCCTGTTGTCACGTATTCACAATGGGATACCTAGGTCCCCTGATACCGCGAAGATAAAACAGAAGATGGTCTTTGCCTCATCGAGGGACGCGTTGCGAAGATCTCTTGTTGGTATTGCTGTCGAAGTTCAGGGTACTGAGGTGTCGGAGGTTGCCTTTGAAGGTACGTCTCCGATCGTTCAGCCATTGCTCGCGTGTACGTAATTCTGATCGTGCGCCATTGTGTTTTTGCAGCCCTCCTCGATAAAGCTAAGAGGACCAGCCGCTGAGTGCTCCGTCCAGTCGTGATCGTCCAGATAATAGAAATGGACCGCGTTTTTTTCTTATATTTCACGGTTGTAGCCCCGAGAATATCATCAACCAAGATCTGCTAAGTGAAACCCTCGAAAGTGTGATTCATTCTCATACAAAAGATTGAAGAGCGTCAGGGGACGATATCCAGGGTAACGAAGTAATGAAATCGCGTAAATCGCGTCGCCACGGACCGCCAGAGCCTCCATCACAATCACTCTCTGAGCCCACGATATACACTGATCTGCGACCTCAACCTTGAAATTTGGCCTGCAGTAAATTCTCTCATACACACATCGTCTGAGTAGTCCATAAAATTATCTAGAATCGCGTCAGGCCCATAATTGTCAATTATCAGGGTATGACGTACGGATGGGATCAAATCCGGGATCGTTAGGACAACTGTCACGCTTGTTGGGACAACCATATGCCGGAGAGAGCTCTGCTGGAGTATCGCTGACGAAATCCCCTTGTCCCCTGCACCCACCCTTGTCGATGCTGTTCAGTCATGAAAGATACGCGGTACTCTTGGAGAACTCACCTGGAATGTATGATAGAGTCCCAGCCAATGACCAATTTCGTGGGTAAGGGTGCGGCCTTTGTTATACGGTGCGAGCGTACCACCAGGGAGACTGGAGTAGAGAATGACGACACCGTCGAGAGTAGATTTCGAGCTGTAGTCCCAAGGAAATGTGGAATAACCGAGCAGGCCTTCGCCCACCCCCGATCGGAAACTGACGGATAAGAATAAAACAGGTTTCGAAATCCTAAAATACGAACCCGACGGAGTAGACATTGAGCGCCGAAGCCTCTCCAGCCTTGAGAATTGATTTCATATTTTTCTCAGGTTCACTCGGGGACATTCAGATCATATCACAAAAGGAGCAGGAAAAGGGGACGAACCTATCAGGTCCAACTTGAACAAACCATTCGGGGTTCTGAGTACGCGTTGTATTTACGTGTCTCCACCTCAACCCAGTCAACCCATAGTCTGTATTCAAAACGTCGATCTGGTCCTTTATTTGTTGATCGCTGCGGCTGACATTAGCGTAAAAACAAAGAAACTCGGGGTAGGACTCAGTGCGGTATATGGCCACCCTCAAGTGTCGTGTTCTCGTAAATGACATGAAAATGAAGGTCGATATAGATGGTCTGGGTATAGCCGGCCGACGTTTTAGCTTCAAGGCGAAGGTCCCCAAACATGCGCTCCATGTCCTCGATCTTGGACTCGTCGATAAATGTCCCGCAAATCCTGGGGAGAATTAACGCCCAACGGACAGCCAACAGAAAAAAATAAATGGCTTACCTTCGCTTGTTGGCGTCTGCCAAGAGGCCAAAGAGTAGGAAGGTAAAGGGGAGAAGCAACATGACTTGGTAACCCCCCGCAATGTAGCCCATGGTCTTATAGCAAGCAAGCTGGACACGTTGAGTTTGACCGGGCCACTTTGAAGTCTAGGTCCCGCGATTCCTGGTCAAGGAAGTTGATTGGCTTTACAAGGAAACGCTGTAGAAGTTCATTCGTTCCCGCAGATCAAGGTAAGAAGCCTCTGGGCGGAGCACTGAGGATGCAACGCTGTGTGCATAAGGGGTGTGTTTGCCCGTGATACGGTCCAAATACCAACCCAAGACTCGAACCCTTCGTCAATCCCATGGGAAAACCATCAACTGGTGAGCGTCCAACTGTAGCTGCCTGAGGTTGTTGGTCGGCGCGGCAGCCGGTTGTTACGTGCTCTGTCTAAGCATATAGTGAAGGGGGAAGGAAACTGCTTCAAGTGAGTGTGGGTGACCATACTATTCTTGTTATCGCCACGTCCATGTGGTTGCATCGGCCTTTGGCTGGGAGGGCCTGAGGAGGTCGCTTCAAGTCGCTTCCAAAACACGAAAGAACGAAACAGATGATCCTGGCATCCATGGTCGCGATGATAAGTTGTTCAGATGTTCAGGCCGATCCATGATCCATGATGCGATGTTAATCACTTGAACTATGGAGGGGAGATGGCTCATATATTTCATGATGTCATTCGGTCTCAGAATCTAGAATTCCGGATGATCACTTGAATTCTGGAGTTTTCACGAAGTCCAGCTTGAAGCTTGAAGCTCGGAGCTTTTGTGTCCCTTGCTCCTCTGTTTGTTAAACACCTTTTGGGGTCGCAACCGTCATGGCCTAAATTTTCGTGAGAAAAGAACCGCTTGTCAGATCACGGAGTGTAGTAAAAGTGGGTGCAAATGGGACGATTAGACGAGGGTGGAGGAGTGGGGCGGATCATTATCATGATGGTGGCCAACAAGGGGTAGATTGTCTCCAGCTCAAAGTCCGGCGATTGGCCAAGTTGCAGATTATACGAAATGAAGCGCTCGGGTATGCCAAGAACTAGCTGGAGTTGTTGTGGATGTCTTCGTTCAATTTTCTATGAGATTTGCCGCCTAGCCGATGACATTTATTGGCATGCGGTTTGAGATTTGATAGTCGTTGGATGTACTCTATACCTGGTGGGGATAGCATCTGATGTGGGGGAAGGCATCCGTGTATGTTCTTTGTGTGAGTCTTCGAACCGCTCCCTTATCGCGAAGTCAATGTCAAGAATTACGATGGTTGTGGCAGACGCGACTCGTCTAGTGCGTGTGCCCTAATATCGAGGGAGCTTGTTCGTACAAAAGACATGGTCATAAAGACGTGCCAGTGCAAATCATTTGTTGTAGGGTGGAACCAAACAAACAGTGACGTTCATCATCTTTCCCATGTCATATTTCAGGACCTCAAGGCGCTATCAGCTTGTACGCATACCCAGGAGAACCTCCGATATCTCCACTATGTTAATAATGGGGATAGACCCGACAACTACGATGAAATTCGGCCGGAGTGGTTCAAGGAAGGCTAATGACTGGGAATCATACTGCTCCGCCAAACGCATCCTTGGGGATTGACTTTCCAAAAAATTCAGGTCAAAATCGTACTCCTCTCACAGGGGGTCAGGTCTCCCTTGGCCTGACCTAGACCAGCTTGGCTTGTCGGGGAAGGATCATGCTAGAGCGCTCGCGAATGGCTTTTGGACCGTAGTTTGTGTTGGCATCGAGAAGCCTTCGCTTACTATCAGTTTGATGTTTTTCACTAAGCTTACGGGCGGTGTTCGATGTCCTTGTTGACTTGTTCTCCTGACAGCTTCATATCTTCTGCCGCGCAGTAACTCTTTACGGAATTCTGTTTTCTATCAGCAAAATGATATCAATCCGTCTTTGAAGGCCCAACTCAGCAATCAGGAACACGGAATATGTCATGACGAGTTCATGTGTAATGCTACTATCAGATGAAGCCCCCACTTGTGTCTTCCATGTGTCTGTTACGGGATGGTTATACGTCGAACTCAACATCTCTTCATGCGGAATGCGAACGCTATGATATAAAGTCGCTGCTAACTACCGCTGGATCCTCACCAAAACCGTCCCTCCCCTGTAGACGACGATGGCAAGCTCAGTCTCTTCAATGGACAAGACGATTCGAGTACACGACGAACTCGTAGAGAAGATAGCACAAGAGGTATCATTGCAGGAGATAGAACTCACCAGTCCAGGCGCAGCCTCTGTTGCATCTTCTCTCGAAAAAGAGGATATCCTCGCAGGATTTCAAGACGATGTTCTTCCGGAGAAGGAAGATGGAAGGCCCGTCAGGTTCTTGCGGCACCAAGTGTTCACCCTATACCGCAAATTTTTCAGTATCGTCTTCTTGACGAACCTTGGGGTTTTTATTTGGTATCTAGTCAGAGGAGCGAACGCAAATGATGTAGCTGGTGTCACAATTGCAAACCTCTTCGTTTCTATCCTCCATCGTCAAGACTATGTTATCAACGCCTACTTTTGGCTATTTACACGAGTACCCCTCTCGTGAGTATTTGCTCACCTTCATGCACTTGGTATCTTCATGACATTGTTCTAGTGCACCTTTCTGGATTCGCGCTGCGGCAGCTCGTGTTTACCATATCGGAGGTTTCCATTCTGGTTGTGGTGTGTCTGGAACCATCTGGTTTATCCTTTTCACTGGCGAAGCCACGAAAGAGTTTGCCCGACGTCAAGGGGTGAGTATACCCGCTATATCATTCATTTCCTGAACTCATGATTTACCAGACCATTTCAATTCCTACTCTCACGATTACTTACTGCATCATGGTCCTTCTCATTGGCATCCTTGCGTTTGCTCACCCAACGCTCCGCCTCAAATATCACAACAACTTCGAGATGACTCACCGATTTATGGGGTGGGCTGCTGTCGGGCTCGTATGGGCTTTGGTATGGATTTTCTCGTGTTTCCCATTCTGCATGAGCTAATGCAGAGACCAGATTGTCCTCCTCACCAATGATTATAGGGCTCCTGGGGTTCCTCTGGGGAAGGCACTCGTCCACAACCCTTATTTCTGGTTGGTTGCTGTATTCACCTGTGAGTTCACCTCTACTATTATCGATTCTGGTATTGATGTTTCGACATCTCAGTGTCTATTGCACTGCCCTGGATGCGCCTTCGCAAGTATAAGATTCGCAGTGAGGTGCTCTCCAACCACTGCGTTCGGCTCTACTTTGACTATGGTATGTCTTGGTCGCACGGTGCCACAAAAACATGAAAACTGAAATGTGTAAAGCCACCCCCGTTCCTGGAAGCTTTACCCGTGTTTCGACTGCGCCTCTGACAGAATGGCATAGCTTCGCCACTATCGCTGTTCCTGAGAAGAAAGGTTATTCCATGATTATCAGTAGGGCAGGAGACTGGACCAGCAAGAGGATCGCAGACCCCCCTTCCGAAATCTGGGTTCGTGGTATTCCGACCTGGGGCATGATGAGCGTAGCGTGCCTCTTCCGCAAAGTTCTCTTCGTGGGGACTGGCTCTGGTATTGCACCCATTTGCCCGTGGCTGTTCTCTATCCAGGTCCCCTTCCGCCTGCTATGGACCTCCCCCAACGTTCGACAGACGTTCGGTGACAAGCTCGTAAATGACATCCTGGAGGCCTCTCCTGACTCGGTTATCTATGGTTCGTTATGTTTCTTTTTGAATGGTTTATCGATAATTGACCAATTTCGGAGTAGATACTCGCATCCATGGCAAGCCCGACATGATTAAGCTTGTTTACCGTATGGCAAAGGAATTTCAGCCTGAGGCTGTTTGTGTAATCTCCAACGAAAAGTTGACGAGGAAGATTGTGTATGGAATGGTTAGCCGGGGTATCCCAGCTTTTGGTCCCATTTGGGATTCGTGAACAGCAGTAATTGTGGCACGGTAAAATTCAGTAGGAATAGTTCTGGTTTTAGATAGTGTATAATGGTACACGCGACGTGAAGCGTATTGTAATATATCGTCCCAATAGCATAAATTTCTTTTTCTCTAATGTATACTGATTACGTAAGAACATATCGACAAACCAATTCCGAGCACTGTTCCTTGCTTCTCCCACCCAAAGACCTACCCCGCGACGCCCCATTCTGAAAGTGGATGTTCCTCGAGGCCTCAAGCCTCGGATCTGTATGGAAAAATAACGTGGTTCCTCGCAGTTAATACCTACCTCTAAAGTCCCTGGCGGTCCTTGCAACAACCCAACCGTAGTCAGGCTCTGCCCCCCAACGGCCATTATTGGACCGTCGGCCGACCTGGCAATGCTTCGCTGTTGCGTTGGCACTCGGTTTGCACTCTCCACCTGCTACCTAGTGACGATATATCACTAAGGTGAAGCTCGTCGCTGGTCGGTTATATTCCTGTGCTGAAGTCTAAGCAACCATCACCTTACCTTTGGCGTTTCCACTCGCTTTGCCCCCGTATATTGTCACGCCTCGGTGGTAGCTCTCCGGTTATAAACCCGTTATTTTGATTGTGGATGGCAAGCTACCCGAAGGCCTCACTCAGTTTCAATCCCACACCGAAGGGACACCACTCTTGACGAATTGCAACGACACTTGACGAACGTTACGACCTTTTGTTTTGCCTCACCTACGCTAATAACCCCCCGTAATCTCTGGACCTAGGATTAAACTTCCTACACATGTGTTTCATCTCTTTAACTACTCTCCTCATCACTAGTTTAACCCTTTCTGTGTCTCTTGCTCAAGACGGCGCTGGTCGCACAAGGTATTCCCTTTTATTCGGTACAAATTGTAGCGGGCAACTCATGAATTTTCAGAGCCTGTGGAACATTCATATCACCAGAAGAAATCGCAGCCGCTGAAACACATTTTCAAGGTCAACGACTCTCGGCGGCTAAAAATTTAACTAACGTCACTACAACTCTGGACGTGTACTTCCACATCATCGCTGCTAATCAGACTATCGAAGGCGGTTGGGTTCCGTGGGTCGTTCTTATTTTTCTTCTTAAGCACGTGTCTCACAGATTAATAGAGATGACCAAATCAGCGCTCAGATGGATGTCCTGAACCAGGACTACACAGGTACAGGCATCTCGTGGAATCACGCCAATACCAGTCGCATCATCAGCTCCGAATGGTTCGCGAGAGTCGGCCCAGGTTCACCTGAAGAACAACTCTTGAAGACCAACTTTAGAAAGGGCAATGCCTCGGCACTAAATGTTTACACTGTCGGGTAAGTCTTGTGTGATCAACATTAATTTTCCCATATCCTCATAGACTTCGTGTTATAGTTTCCAAAGCGGCAATGGTACAGGACTCCTTGGGTATGCGACCTTCCCATTCGACTACCAATCCCAACCGGCCCTCGATGGCGTTGTGATGCTTCACTCAAGTGTTCCTGGGGGATCCGCTGCGCCATATAATGGTGGTCGGACACTGACACACGAAGCCGGACACTGGGTTGGATTGTATCATACTTTCCAGGTATGTGCGACGCCTCGTTACCCCGAAACAGCCTGGTAATGTTTTCTGCTTATATAGGGTGGTTGTACAGGCGTTGGTGATTCCGTTGACGATACCCCTGCGGAAGAATCTCCTGCGTTTGGATGTCCGGCTGAGAGGGATACGTGCGATAGGCAGGGGACTGACCCTATTAGTATGTCTACTCTTCAAACTCTGGCTTGTAGGTTTATTGATTGTGGGCCATTTTGTGGTAGATAACTTCATGGACTATACTGATGATTCTTGCATGACTAACTTTACACCTGGTCAAGCGGCACGTTTGCAAGCCCAGCTTCACACGTATCGCGGAGTTGTTTTCTGAAAAATGATTCTACCACTACTATTCACGCCACCATGTAATATAACAACATTCATACGTCTTGTTTCCAGAAAATGTGTACTATAGTCATGGACAAGTAGTTATACGCAAATCATATGTATCATATTCGTTCACTTTTAAATTGCGGCGCACTGTGGGCGTGACCTGAGCGGTAACAGGAGTCCCAGATTGGCCTAGAGCAAGAACCCAACCATGACCATAGTCAACCACAGCCACACATCATTACGCACTTTCTATGTACATCATAATCCGTGCCCGACTCCTGCTTGATCTAACAGTGGATCAGTGATCAAGATCAGCTGCCCGACAGGCTATGGCGAGACCCCAGGACTGATAGTCATCATGCCCCCGCCGCCAATGATCACACGAGTTGGAGTGGTGGTAATAAATGTGGGGTCAGCAAACCAATGGGCATCTCCAGCCGGCAAACATAATGTCGGAATCCCACAAGAATATCGGAAACAATCTCATTGGGTGAATTGCGGCCCATACCACCCCATGCCGGTCCATGCTCCGAGCAAGGGTCGGATGTGAAAGGGGCAGCGCGCTTGGTGTGATGAAATATACGGGACATCAGTCGGGTTGTATCCTCACTCTCAACCACCATCATCGTATTTCTGCTTCCCTCCTTTCACTTCTTTGGTTGTCTCTGCTCAGGCGGCGCGCCGAGACAACAACGACTCGACTCGTCTGGTTCTGTCAAAAATGTTTGCCTCATCGGGCGGGACGCCCGCGTTCGGGCTTGGTGTAACGGCACTGTTGCTGGCCCTCGTTGTGGCTGTTGTTGCTCGGGATGAATTTGCTGATGCGCCTGGGTGAGTACTTGACTCGTTCGACGATCTTCCCGATCATACATGTGCTATTTTTGCGCGCCTGATCGTCGATCATGGATGCTAAGAATCTATAACTAATTTTGTTAACCTATTTTCTTCATTTTCCTCAATAGACGAGGGTGCGGGACGTATGTCGATCACGACAAGGCGGTGGCTTTCGAAAAGCAGTTTCGAGAGTTACAGAAGAGACAGAATTTACCTGTGGTGATTACACCCAAGACCTTTAACATTTATTGGACGGCCATTACTGCAAACGAGACCGTTGAGGGAGGATGGATTCCGTGAATACCGTGCTCGCTTCTTTCTGCATTGTATGACTGATGGCCTGCGATTATTCAGACAGGCGCAGATGAACGCGCAACTCGAAGTCCTGAATAATGATTACGCTGAGGCGAACATTTCGTGGAAACTCGCTGGGGTCCAGTATGTGCACAACCGGGACTGGTTCGAGAGTGCTGTGCAGCAGACGTGAGTGCCACTTGAGCGTCTATCGGAACGAGTATTGACGTTCTGTCGCCCCCAGGGAGAGCGAAAGAGAGATGAAATATCTCTTCCGAACGGGAGATGCCTCAGTTTTGAACCTTTATACTATCGGGTACGTTTTCATTCAGCTAATGTTCAGACTAGCAAGTAAGGCTCCTGAGCTAGATTCGGCTTGGCGTCGGACACGCTAGGATACGCCACGATCCCTCAATGGTTTCCCGATGACCCCGTTTCGGACGGTGTTGTTATCCGCCATACAACTATGCCTGGGGGCTCACTGCAGTACTACAACTTTGGAAGGACGTTAACACACGAAGCTGGTCACTGGTTAGGATTGTACCACACATTCCAAGGAGGGTGTGAAGGAGACGGTGACTTTGTGTCGGATACTCCTGCTGAGGCTGTTGCTTCAAAGGGTTGTCCGATTGGCCGGGACACATGTGTTGGAAATGGTCTCGATCCAGTTCGTAAGTTGACTTCCAGTTCCCTTTATCTGTCACTCCAGGTTGATGACGGTGTGAATTTCCCCACAGAAAATTATATGGATTACTCAGTTGATCAGTGTATGACTGGGTTTACGCCTGGACAAATTGAGCGGATGCATCGTTTTATCCAAGGGTACAGGCAGCCGACGACCGTGAACTATACCTTCCCTTACTGGAATGACCAGAGCCGCCCGTCATAATAACCCTGTACTACCTCACACACATAGTCTTATATATACCCATAGTAGTCTGGTGCAGTCCTAATCTCATACTCACTCCATGTCGGTATCTCGGGTGATCGAGTGATGAATGCAATCAGAACAACAGTGGTAGCGACAGGAAAATTGTCGCTATGACTGGCCTATGATTGGCCGCGTGATGGATCAGGAATGATGAATTTAACCGGAAAAAAGAAGAGTGCTCAAGTGGAGCGCATCATGCATGGCAACAGGAGTGTGTGAGCACGTGCTGGCGTCTGTTACAGAACCTTGTTCTCCCCGTCATCATCTCTCTCCCGCCTCCTGCTTTCTTCCTCTCTGTCTGGTTGCCGCTCTTTTACTGACCACTCTTTTCTTCACATTCTTTTCTCCCCCAGCCGTTGTAGTCTGCTTTCGCGATGTCTCTCGCTGGAAAACCACCCTATGCAACCGACGAACCAGACTCGTTCTACGAGACCCCAGCCCCACAACGCCGAGTTCGTCCGCCTCCTCCCCCGAATCCAAACGACCGAACATCAGCCTACAACTTGTATGTCTCGTTTTCTCCTTATTGTAATGAACCTCATTTCTGCTCAGATACGATGATTATCTCCCTTCTGGTGGCGGAACCGCCAATCCCTCAAATCGCCAATCTGGTGTTGGCGCCCTTGGCATGGGCCTCATGAATATGCAAGACTCGGATGACGACTCCGACGATGAGGGCGCGTATAAGCCGAACCGAGGCGCACCTGCATCCAAGAACGCGGCACTTGCAGCTGCTACTGGTGTTATCCCACGGCCCCCACCTAATTCCCCACCACGTACATCATCGAAAAACGCGACCCAGTACACAGAGCCACCCACAATCGTTGCCCCACGCCCAGGCTATGCCGCCCCCATCGCAGCCCTCAACCTTGCCCACTCCGAAAGCACATCAGTTCGCGCCCCGCCGCCGCCGCAACCCATTGAGGTTCCTACTCTTGAGAACCCCTTCGAGCCCCCAATGGCACAAGTGTACCATTCCAACGGTGCTACAATGCACCCTCCTCCCTCGCCTGGACTTCCCCCATCGACCCCGCATCCTCTTCAACCATCAATCACGCCAATCACCCCTGTGTTTGCCCGCCCAACCAAGCCTGGGGGCATAACTTTCACTGAGCCCATTCCTCGCACCAAGCCCATCATGCGAGGAAATACCGAGGGGACTATATTGCCCGGCAGAGGCGAGAAGGGTGATGACTTTTGGCGTCGGTTCAGCATGGTCGCCAAGATCGAAAATAAGCGACCTGCTGGCTCAAAGGATAGGTGAATATAGCAGTGGCTTTCTCATTATTCAGAAGGCTAACCTTGCCTTATAGTTGGTGGCTAAAGAAGACACAGGGCGGTACCACCCGCTTATCGCGCTGGGTTTGGGTTATTGCCGTGGTCCTTATACTGGCCATCGCTGGTATCAGCGTCATCGCCTGGCGAGCTTCCCAGAGCAAGCCGGCTCATCAAGCCCCAACTGCCATCGGTGGTTCTGCGAACGAACGGCCCGTCACCGAGAGCGTGGCAACTGGGGGGGTCACGGCAACTGGATCGGGATCGATTAAACATGTCTCGCCGACACACACGGTTGCACGTCGTGATGAGCCACAGCCGTCATTTACTGTGGTTCCATATAGACATACCCGAGCCGTGGAACGGCGAAAACGACTCTTTGATACAGTCGTTGCTCATTAGGCCCCATGACCCTCCCTAGTCCTGGTCTTTATGGATATGCTTAAGCCTTATGGCGATTATTTATCTGGGGCCCTTCGTCTGTCTGGATCTCTGCAAACTGGATATACCGTTATTTCACGTAATTACCTCCCTCGTCGTTCGCCTCGCTCCTTCATCCCCCCAGCGTCCACACGTCACTCACCCGAACTGACTCGTAACTCAACGTGGCTTACGTCCAAAACTTGACAACAGATCGGAGAGGGTATCTCTTCCTCGTCCTAGCCACTCTTTCTGTCCTGCCTTCACTGTGTATTACATATCTCACCCGCTTCTCCTCTCCCCCCTCCTCTTTCTCATTCCTCATTTTCCTATCTCCTTCTCACTCTTCCGTGCTTTCACTCACACACACAAGTTGGATACCCCGCCGTTCACGACACACCCATTCATTCCGCATTTTGACAATTGGCACCTGCGTTTTTCTATCTTTATCTACCATTCCCACTGTTGCTGTTGAACGTTGATGACGGGCCGTTTCTCGGCATGCTTTGTTGCTCGCTTCTGTTCGGCTATTGGATAGGCTTCTGGATTTACTTATGTTAGTGTGCTCAGATGAATTGAATCAGTGATACTTGATCAGCATGCTATTGCGTGATGCATAGCGGGGTGCGGCGTTGAGAGTAAATCCACCTCCGTTATGCTGACAGCTAGCCGCCCTTATCTGCCATGCCCAAGTTCGTCTCCCGTAAGTCCCCCCATGAAGCCGAAGCCGCGGCCTCATGCCGCCCCTATGCCGAACTGAGCCGTCTGAGTGACATCGCATCTATAATCTATTGTTAGCATTGATATATGCATGGTTGTGAGGTTGTACCCTTCCTGCAATTACAACATGTCGCACACACCCTTATCCTGGCCTCGAGGTCATTGTAGTCTCCAACCCGAAATTGGCTGCACGTGCGAGTAGGGTCTATGTGTCGGAACCCGCCCGCGGGGGAAGCACTGATCATCTAAACCCGTTCTTGATGCGCTCCAAACAAGTATTACTTTCTCGTGATTCTTGATCTGAGGTATTGATGAGTCTCGACAGTCAACCTGAGGGTTTCGACGGAAACGTCACTTTATGCGTCATTACAATATTTAATAACTATAGGGGGATGTGCGATACGGATGCGGATAAGACTATGGTTGCACACTGACCAGCCCCCACCTGTGCGGCTCATAGGATCCAAAAATAGCGGACCCAGCCAGCTCCAACAGGTATTTTTAGGTCCGATGGGATGGGCTATGTGTAACGCAACGTAACTTCCCCATATAAATAAGGACTGTGGGTGCCATAGTAGCTCCAGTATCCCTAGGTTCCCTACAATCATGCCTTCCTCTCAACCTACCTCTGCTCAGCCTGCAGCTTCGACTGAGATGTGTGAGTTTGAACTGTTTATTTTATCTCAAAACTCATTTTTGGCAGCTGTGATCTCCCAGCCGGTTACCCAGAAGGCCCAGAACCAAGACCCAGAACAGCAATGTGAACATAAGCGCGGGGTGGCTCGTCTTCGTGGCGGAGGCGCAGGCAAGGTACGTTGGCTTTATGATTCTAACACTGGGGGAGATCTAATTCTTGTTCGGACAACTAGGACTGCCTCTTGACTATGCTCGGCTGTTTCTTGTGTTTCGGTGAGTGTCGTATGTTGCTGTCGTGCACGTTCGTGCCACTCATGTTCCTATTCTCATGTAGAATGCTGCGAGGTTGGTCGCTATTCATTACCTAACTCTTGTGTGTGGTGTCCTGAAGGATTTCATAGGGATGCTGCGAATGTATTGCCGATATCGTTTGTGAGTTTTATCCATGATCATTTTGTCTGTCAGAGGACTGAGGAATGCGTTGATAGGCTGCCCTTGCGAGATGTGTTGTTAAATGCACCTGTGTTGGACTTTTGACAAGAGTTATCAAGAAGAAGTTAGTAAATACCACGGCCAACGGGTTGATGTTTCCGATTACACTGTTCCAATTATTATGTAAAGTTGAATTGGACTCTATTCTGAGCTATTGATTAGATCATTGTTGTGGTGGTGGACCGGGGCATGATACTTGATATTCCGCAGCTAGGAGCTTCGAGGGTAGAAGCAGGATCAAATGCAGGATATGTAAACGTATGTAAGGATGATAGGAGACGTGCCGGGATGTCTCTGCCACTAACTCTCCTTTTCGCGAAGACAGTCTCCCCATCCGCTAAAATCACGCACAAATCCCCGACGACCGTGCTGCGGGAGTTCATTCATCTCCAGTAACAGAGACGATCAACGTCTTCCGAAGAGCAGGTTTGAATTAATTTGATCCCGGGGCAAAGGGAAGAGTCTCGATAAAGTAAGAATGATATCGTGTCTTCTCCAAGAAGAGGGATAACATTCGATCGTTCTGAATATCTGCGTAGCCTTGCTGCAATGTCGTATACCAACGTCTTGCGGATTCAGGAACGCTACAGAGTGGGGCATGGACCGAAGTTCGTTGTGTTCCTATGCATTCCAAAAGCGAGAGAAAAAGTGCACTCGCAGGTGTAGTTGTATGTTGATGGGGGATGAAGTGCATTCGTCTAATTTTATCGGCCTGGGTGTATCGAGGACAGAAGATAAGGATATGCTGTAACAAAAGATCACGTACTAAGGCAACGAGGGCCCGTTATGCAGATAGAGCGGCTCCGGCCAGTCACCATTGGGGTGATACTCAATTAGGGCGCAGATCGGCGCCCATGTCAACACAGAAGGCACAGAGGACTATGGAACATATATTACGTCACTCGAGGTCCTTGGTACCCACCCTCTTCTGACACTTGTGAATACAACCTGTGCTACAATCTGCACGAGCAATGATAGACCCCTTAAGCTTCGAAGCTGTCAGATAACGAGCCTCCATATGGAATATATTCCCTTCGTCATATCGGCGGTCGTAGCGCAGTGAAGACATTGTACCTCCTGGCAGAAGCGTGTTGTAATATCAAGCATTTGCTTTGTGCTGGATTGGTACTGGTCTGGTGTCAAAACTATGGCGCTGCTAGTATAATGTCGCGTAGGCGATAGACCATCATTGTCGAGACAACACACTACAGGATGACTCCTGTCTTTACAACCAAAATGGAATGCGGGCAATGCTACCTGTCCCCGTGTCAACAAATGGGAAGACCGCACTAGCCCATTCTCTCGGATGTCTAGCGCCTTGAGGGCTTCGATTTTATGTCCGTAGCGCGTCGTGTACGGCCCCAAATCAACCCCTTCCTCAAAAAATTCTATTTAGGTACTACCGCCCGCTTCTTGTCCTCACAAGATCTTGTGCACCGGGACCAGATACGCCAGTCGAGGGTCAGTGCAAGGAGACACCCTAAATGAACAATAGAACATGGTGGGATAAGAGGTATATGTACCTAGGTATTTACAGGTGCCTATCCGTAGACTGTTCAGACCAGATGCACTTGTTCCTAACGCAAGATTTCTAAAATACACATCAGACAGACATACTACATTGTGGTTCACGGCCCTTATACATTATCATACATCGAACATAGCGAAAACTGCATCAGGAAGATATCTTTCACCCACCCTCTCATACAGGGTCAGCCGACCTTGGAAATAAACAAGACTGAAGGATTTGTGCATTCCACGGTGCGCCTGTAGGATGACTGCGGACTGGATCATCTCAAGTAATTTACGGAGTCTCTTCAGCTTGGATTCCATTGTTGGAGCATAAAATAGGATTTCGGGGGAACTATGCAAATTCCGTTTGTCGATGTGACTAACTGTACCACCGGTATGAGAGGCAAGGTAATGGTTGGGGACTTGGGCAAAGTAGAGTTGTGGATAGCGTTCTTTTGCATTCCAAGTTGGGAATATAGAAGCTTTGGTTGTCGATAATTCAACCAAGTGACTCTGCGGAGTTGGAGGGTTAGGAGAGGAAATGATCGTTAGGCCGAAGGAAGTGGATTGTGGCTGGAAGATTGGAGAGGTTTGGGAGTTCTCTTCATTGGCCTCGTTCTCGTCGAACGATTCGCCGAGTGGGAGGGAGGCGTCAATTTCGGAGCGCACAACCATTTGCAAACCACCAAAGTCCTATCAATGAGACAAGTGAGCTACACCATTCATGACGTGCAAGAATAGACTTGCGTAGGAGTTAATTCTGTGATGCCTCGCGGTTTCCCCTGCTTCGTCTAAACTCGACACAGCATCCACTTCTCGAGTGAACGCGCTCTCGAAGTTGAAGCCATAAGAACCCACAAAAAGCGGCTCGGAGGCGGTGGGTTCCCAGCGGTTCAGTAGGATGGTTTTGGCGCCTGCCAACTCGATATCGATGCGGAAGGGTTTGGAATAAGGATTGCGGAAGTTACCACGATTGTATCGTTTACCTCCGCGGGCACCGCTACTGTTGCTTCCACTGTTACCATTTGTGTTGTTGGTATCAAGGTGGAAGATACGGAGGAGGTGTCGGAGGGAGTTACGGTTCGTAATAAAGTCGACATTGCCCCAAGGGAATTTTGCTGGCTGAGGATGGGTACGCTCATACCAGTGGTTGACGGCCAACAGTAAGGGAAGAAGTGGGGTGAACCGCATGCGCTGATCATACTGGTCTCTGTAATGACCTTGAATGTCGGGTTTAACGGTGTACGGCAATTGCTGTTCTTGCCATTCGCGCGGAGATCCTGGAACTATGATGCACAGCTTCTCATGGTCTGATACCCAGTTGTACGACCCGATATACTGGAGGTTGGTTATATTCGCGGTCAAATCTCCGGTTGTTGTCTCTCCTGGAATCTCGAATGTGTGACATTTCGTAGAGAGGTTTGAGTGGAATTTCTGGGAGGGTGAGCGCGGGGATGTTGGAAGGTACTGATAAGGGTCTGGTGCTATTGTAGTAGGGGGTGTATAGTCGACTGAGCCTGTAACCCAGTCAGTGGTACGCATCTTGAAGCGAAGGATTGGGAACTTGAAGCGATTTGGACCTCTTTATAGCCGGTTCATCCTAACAGAGCGTAGCAGGTGGGAAGACGTTGATGAAACAGGAAGGTTCCGCAGTAATAGCGGGAGTTTATCACTTCAGACGCCGGTGAGGGTACAATAGATTTATGGCTGTTACGTGCTGAGGAAAGCTGTAATCGTTGGATGCGCCCCGGCCGGCCGGTGCCTATGTGGGACGCGTGAGCGCGTCGCGTCGTGTGGGAACAATCCCATTAATTGCACCTTGGTTTGAACCACCGACATTCTAATCCCCATTACTCCAGACAATGGCAAAGAAACGCACCATCGTAGAAGATGAGGAAACGCCTTCTGCGCCTGGATCCCCTGTTGCCGTCAACAAACGCGCAAGAACTGGGTCCACGGGTAATGAAAAGGGGACTTCCAGAAACAGAAATAAGGGAAAGGCAAAGGCAAAGGCCACCGATCACGAGCGTATGGATGAGGATGAGGATGAGGATGATGACGAAGGAGAAAATGAGGAAACCCCCGAAGAGACGGAGAACCAGGAAGAGCTGGACAAACAGTTCGAGGCGCAGCATTATGATGAAATCATGGCCTCCGTGAAATCGAGAGACAAGTACTCTGGTGTAAGTGCTATATCTTCGTTCGAATGGCACGATATTTCCTCATCAGGATGCGACTAGACCATAGCAGAATATGGTATCATTGAGAAAGTCGAACTGTATCAGTTCATGTGTCACCAACGTCTGACTTTCTCCTTTGGCCCTCAAATTAATTTTATCATTGGTGTGTGGGGTACTCCATGCTTAGATGTAGTTGTTGACCTAGCTGATATTTAGGCCATAACGGAAGTATGTGCCTGGTGGTCGAAGTAGGAATCTGAAAGTGACATTCTTTCAGGTGGGAAAAGTGCAGTCCTTTCTGCCATCACCATTGCTCTTGGAGGAAAGACCGCGTCAACGGGTCGCGGTAGTGGTCTCAAAGCATTCATCCGTGAAGGTCAAAGGTACAGGTGGTCTCTGACCTGCGTACGCACGACTGACAGAACCTCTCGATTCTTTAGTGCCGCTGAAGTCAGTATCCAGCTTAAGAACAAGGGTGATGAAGCCTATCGGCACAAGGATTTTGGTGATTCAATAATCATCAATCGTCGATTCACCACCGAAGGTTCTTCAACCTGGAAAATCAAGTCCAAAGACGGCAAGGTCCTTAGTACGAAAAGGGAAGAGCTCTCGAAGATCTGTGACCATATGAACATCCAGGTCGATAACCCAATGACCGTTTTGACGCAAGGCAATTGCTCTTCGCTGCGTGTCGATACCTATTTGTCTGACCTCGCCCTTTTCAGATGCTTCGCGCGTGTTTCTGGCATCGTCAAATCCAGCCGAAAGGTACAATGTGAGCACTCCGTGACTGTCATAGAGGTGTGAGCTCACAAAATGCTAGCTTTTCTTGAAAGGAACCCAACTACAGCAGCTTTCCGACGAGTACAGCATTACTCTGGAAAATATTCAATCGACGGATAAAGTCCTCGACCAGAAGAGAGAAGCGATACCCGATTTGCGCGTAGCCTTGCAAGACGCAAAGAGGAGGTTTGATGAGGCTGAAAATGCGCGAAAGCAGAAAGTCAAGCAAGACGATCTCAAGAAGGAAATGGCTTGGGCTCACGTCAAGGCCAAGGAAAACGAGCTCCTTGAGAGACTGACCGAGGTCGCGACTCACGAGAGCAAAGTACCTAAAATCCAGGCAGGGATTGACGCGGAAAAGGTGAATATTCCGTCCTCGCTAATAGACGCACATTTAACTCGTCGGTTTAAGGCCAAATTAGCCGCAATCACGGAAGAAATAGCCGCACAAGAAAATGCGTTAACTGAACTGGGAGATATCGATGACCTGGAAGGACGAAAGCTCGAGATCAGAAACAAAATCAAGGCGAACAAAACCAAGCTCGGGCAGCGTAATGTAAGTCAAGTCCCTTGGTCCCTTTCTGTCGCTGAATAAGCGCCACAGGCAGAAATAAAGGCTATGGATGCGGAAATGAAGGGCCTCCGGAAAACCGTTGCGGAACTCGATGAACAGATTGAAAAGGAGACTCAGCGACTGGAGAAAAATACCCAGGCGAAACGCGAGCAGATTCAAAATCAATTGACCGCTAAGCAAGCCCAGGTTACGACACACGAGGCAACCATCGCTTCACTCCGGGACCAAAAGCAGGAGCTCCTGAAAAGGAAGGAGAATGCTGAACAACAAGGCAGACAACTCGAGGAGAAGCAGAAGGACTTACAGGATCAGATAAAATACCAGGAGGGGATGATCAGGAACTGCGAGCAAGCGGAGAAAGATAACCTTCTGCCTTACGGGCGGAATATCAAGGCTGTTCTTGAACAGATCAATCAAATGAGGTGGCATGGTAATACGCCGCTCGGGCCCCTTGGAGCGTATGTCAAGGCAAAGGAACCACGGATTTGGGG
This sequence comes from Macrolepiota fuliginosa MF-IS2, assembly GCA_015584085.1. Classification (NCBI taxonomy): domain Eukaryota; kingdom Fungi; phylum Basidiomycota; class Agaricomycetes; order Agaricales; family Agaricaceae; genus Macrolepiota; species Macrolepiota fuliginosa. The sequence goes on along the minus strand of MU151066.1, from coordinate 99,724 downwards.
AGATATTTTGCGCAGCCAGCTTGCACAATACTTAACTTCGTTCGCTATCACGGATCCTCGTGACAGAAACCAGCTAAAAGATCTGTTTTCCCGTTCGCAAAAGTGAGTACATGCTTGTTCATGATCGAGTGGAGACTAATGGTCCTATTCAATCAGCCACCACGTTCAGATCATTATATCTTCCACCGAACTCTTCGACTACTCTGAAGGAGAACCTCCTCCGGCCTACTTGACTGTTCTACGCGCTCTCGAAGTGGGTATCCGTCGCTTTTGTCGTGGTCTTCTTATTTAATCACCAATATTTCTTAGATCGCCAACCCTCTGGTGACGCGCATTTTGATCAATAGCGCAAACGTCGAGAGTCGTGTCCTTGCGAAGACCCGTCTTGAAGCTCAGCGCTCGCTCGAACAACTCCCGAGGGGCGGTATGGCATACACTCTTGATCAATTTATCGTTCGTGTCTTCCCGTAAGTCGCATAACACATCTAATCCTCTTAGCAGGTACTTAAGTTATCACTTACAGTGACGGTATTTCGTCTATACCCCTTGAGCTGAGAAGAAGCAACGATTCATCAAACTTGATGCTTACTGGGCGTGACACCGCAAACGAGATCGGGTGAGTCCCGATTTTATGATGCCTGGGGTGTGATTGACTTTTTCCCAGGCAGGCACGACAAGCGATTGCTTCACTCCAGCAGCAAATAGAGGAAATAAAGCCGGACATTCAAAAGTTCCGTAAGGAATTTGGGGATTGTGTACGACAGGTTTCTGACCTATCGGTACGTTAAATACTTTTATGGGTATCCTGTCGTGATGCTAAACAGACCGTAGCAATCCGAGATAAGGGAGAATTCAAGTCTTCGTATGGTTCACGCAGAATGTCAGAGGCTCAGTAGGGAGTTGAACGAGGAAATGCCTACGAATATTAACGGCTTTGCTGACGAAAAACGGGTTCGTCTTCGAGTATATAGGTGGGAAAGACAAGACATACTGATGGCTTCTGTGTATCTAGGAAAGGGAGGCTGAGATGGGTTCGATCGGAACACAGTTCGAGTCCTTGCTACAGGACAAGAAGATCATCGACAACGAGCAGCAGCAATTGTTGAGTGAACAAACCAAATTGCGAAAGAGGATCGATGTATTTGCTGAGAAGAGAAATGGCCTCAAGGTACCGGAAGCATGCCTCCCTGAAAGCAGAAGCTGACCACATTTACATAGAGCGACCTTGAACAGATTGTTGAGAATCGAATAAGGGCCCAAACGAGTGTGAGCCACTATGAAAAAAGGCTCCAAGAGGCTCAGCAGAAGATCGAGCAAGAAAAACAATCGGCTGATATTCTCCAGAGAGAGTTCGTTGTACGTCGTCTTCGGTACTCGCCTCATTTTATTTCTGAGCAAATCATCCCGTGCCTAGGCCTGGACAGAGAAAGCATCCCAGTATTGTGAACAGGTGCCAAACCCGAGATCACTTCCGGAGCTCAAGCAATTATTGGAGTCCGTTGGTCGCGCATTAAAGGAACGGGAGAAGAGGTAATAATTCAGACTTTTCTTCAGCTCTTACAAGCGCTCACCATCGTGGTTAGGCAGGGTGCTTCGATCGAGGATCTTGAAGATCAGCTATTGAAGGCCAAAGAACAGTATCAGAACGCACGGTCGAATATTCGCGCCATGCTGCAGCTGAACAAGGCGAGCATCTCATTCCCCCACTGAATCTTGGCTATAGAATGCTTATTCTTGCACCCAGAAACTCAGGAGCTCCTTAGTTTTGCGATTTGCCAGGTGGGAAAACTTCCGGCGGCATATTGCACTCCGGACCAAGGTGGTGTTCCAATACCACCTTTCACAGCGCGGTTACTTTGGAAAACTGCTGTTCGACCATGGGGCCAAGATGTTGGTCCTCAAGGTACAAACTGATGATCAGGCGTCACAGGCGGGCCACAAGGAGAAGGACCCACGTTCCCTCAGTGGCGGAGAGAAATCATTCTCGACCATATGCTTATTGCTTGCGCTCTGGGAGTCGATTGGCTGTCCTATCAGATGCTTAGGTATGTGTTGACCCCCGACTGCACATTCAATACGATTTTGACGTTTACTTTAGACGAGTTCGACGTCTTTATGGATGCTGTCAATCGTCGCATCAGTATGAAGATGATGGTACGAATTTTTAACCTGAAGACTAAACAGTCATCGTCAACTTTGTTTCTAGATTGACACTGCAAACGCTTCCAATCAAAAACAATACGTGCTCATTACACCACTGGAGATGGCCAACATCTCTTTCGGAAACACCGTCCGCGTGCATAAGATGAGCGACCCGCAACGAAATCAGGGTACCCTCGCATTCTCATCGTGATCTGGTTATCGTCGGGAACCCTTAGTTAATAAATTACTATACCATACCGTAGAACGATAAGCAATAATATAGCCCCCTAATCCAATGCATACGTCATGGCGCACAACGAGTCAAAGATCAAAGATGGCAGTGTTGTGAGTGCCCGAAGGACGGGCCGATCAATGACGCGTTTGTCGTTGACCGGCGCGTCCGTCATTCCGCGTCACTTAAATTCTTCCTCTACCATTTTCACCCTAGATATCCCTCGTTGGTAGACGACAATCCTGTATAAATTTCGGGATTCCTCCTCTTTAGCACGCCAGTGACATCCCCGTGCTTCCGTCTGACTTGTCCAGGATTAAATTTCCTAATTTCGACCATGTCCCTTACGCCGAGATCCCTGCGCAAAATGCGCATCATTTCGGTTCCTCTAACGCGTCCTAGACCCCCCGCACACAGGACAACGGACACAAGACAAGCCCTAACGTATTATCAGTTTCAAATTACCTCATCCCAGCACCCACCATCCGAGAATGCGACGGAAAAGAAGGGAGCGAAGTCGAGGTGGTTACCGGAAGAGGGTATTGTCAAGTTTCTGCAGGGGAAGGCCGCAGCTACTTGGACTGGATTTGGAAAGACGGAGCAAGGAAGCTGGAAGGTGCGCCCATGCTAAAATGCCCGTGTATGGCGATTAAATTCGAGAATACATTCATTCCACCCAGTTGAAAGTGTATCAAATGGGAGAAAGCCTTGTTGATCGTATGGATTTTGAGGAGCTCGCCTTGAAGGGGTTGGATCCATCTTTGGGGCCCTCTCTCTCTCATCCTTCGCCAGAGGTGGAAAAGCCGTCCCGAGTGAGTTGCGCGTTCGATATTTGGAGCTTAGGCAATCGTTGATTGACCCGCGCCAGATCCCACTCATTTATCCCTCGTCGCTGAGCTCCGATTCCGAGTCTCTGCTCCACCTCAAGAAACTCGTTGAACATCGTATGCCACGGCATAGAAGAGGATTCTACGCGTGGATGATTATTGCGCCCTTTACTGCACCATTCATGATAGTTCGTACGTTGCTTCTTTCCCTTATATCGAATCCAATATGTATTCATAACTCGGGCTCTCAGCTGTAATACCCAACCTTCCTTTCTTCTTCTGTGTCTGGCGATCATGGTCCCACTACAGAGGTAAGTTGCCCATCCTGCGTCCAGATTATGGGGCTAACATCTACGCCGATAGCATATAGAGCAACCCAATACCTACAGGACCTTCTAGCCAATGGTGTTATCGTACCAGAGGGGAGTGAAGCCCTTGACGCTATCTTCAAGGATTTCTCACCTCCTTCGACCCCGTCAGAAGAAGAGTCCTCCAATACTGTGTCAAAAGACGCTCGAGGACACGAACTCTTGTTGAGAAAGGAGGCGGTGCCGACCATCGTCAGCTTATTCGGCTTGAAGAAAAGTGCTGATGCAGATTTATATCGTGCAATTGAGCAGGCTCGCTTGCGCATAGAGAATGGGCGACTGAAGCCTTAGATCTCGCGTTTCTTCGTGGGTTGCCGGGGTATCATGTTTATTGTGAGTTGGAGCTCTATGTACGACGCCTCCTCACTAACCAAGTAATAAAGATATATAATGCCTAACCATCTTTAATACTCGGGCAAATCACCACTCTCCATATTCTATTAATATTACCTGCAATAACCAAATAGACCCAATGTATGTCAATTTACGCGGGATGTGAAGGGGCATCCGACTTCCGGGTTTATATTCTAAGCACGAGGATCCATTTAGGATGCGCTTGAGCCTTGTGCAAGAGAAGGTAGTAGCAAGAGAAACAACAGGAGCACACACAAGCTAGCAATCACAAAGGTGGACAAAAACTCATTGGATATATTCGGGTAGCGTTCCTTCGACTTACTGACAAACACCGCAGGAGGATATTAGAGTGGACCTACCACGAAAACAAGGCGAGATGGCCGAGTGGTCTAAGGCGCCAGACTAAGGACTAGGGTATACAAATACTCAGATCTTCCTATATCATAGGAATCTGGTCCTCCGGGGCGTGGGTTCGAATCCCACTCTCGTCACAACAAGTTTTTTGACAGGAGAGGATGGATATCGAAAGATGAGGATACATGCAGGGTCAATACGAGTTCGGTGATCTGCGGAGATAGAGCCCTGAAATATGATGCGCGATCAATTTTTTTTTATTTTGATCAGTTTCTGCCCTCCTCCTACTATATTCTCATGTGGTGCACTCTCTTTCATCAGGCGAGATGGCCGAGTGGTCTAAGGCGCCAGACTAAGGATCAGGACATTCAGATGTCCATTTACAATCTGGTCCTCCGGGGCGTGGGTTCGAATCCCACTCTCGTCAAACTTTTGCATGTTTTAGCTATTTCCCAGCCACTTTTTGGTTGGGCAGTCCATCTAAGCATACAACAGCCCAAGGATTATCACCCCCCACAAGAGAGTGTGTCTACTTCCTATAAGAGGGTGTGAAAAACTAGTTTGGGGGGACAGATCCTCGAGATCCAGTCCCATCCGGTGGATATTCTTCCCGATTCTTACATGTCCGCTCAGCGCATGCTGATTGGGGACCTGGACTTCCGACATATCAATGATTTATGGCACAGAACCCTCAGATATCATAGGTATTCACTACCTTTTTGAGTGTCTTCATCGGACGTCTATTGACGCGGGGGGCGTTTAACTGTCAAGTGGGCCTAAAGTTTCCCAATCTGGATGCTTTTCAGTCCAGATTAGTAGGGCTGTGTGACCTATGCAGATGGGTGAACCAAGCCACTGCTCTAGGTCACGGTCACGTTTTTCGTCCACCAAATTTCGCTGGTCACTTTAACTCGATCGCATGAATTCAAGCCGCTTATGGTCGCCTTTGACTATATCTCTGCATAGGTTTTACGTATTTCTGTTGCACTTGCCCCACACCAGACCATAATTGCCGTCAAAGAACCAACAAATGACCCCCACAAGACGTACTCACCTCTGACCCCTTTACAGTGTGTATCTTTCACCAAGACCCTGATAACACCGGGTAAAACATTTCGAGATGTGGCGGTTTTGGAGAGTTGTTGGTTCTTGGATGGAAATTTCGTGAGTTTGCTGCTCTATGAATATGATTGTGATGTCGAAACATTTACAGGTTGATTGGACGACCTCAACGACGCGTCATCTCATTTCCAATTTCTCCTCTTCCACGAGGTCGTTTCTTTCGGGTGGGAAATAGGAATGCCCCCGGAACCGATGGTCGAATAGATCTTTCGGCACGAAAATGCTATCTTTGCCTGATGAACCCCAATTCGTCGTATTTCGCTCAGGACAAACACTTACCCCTTCTCATCGCCGTTTCTCTCGGGAATCAAAAAAGGACGCCAGCTAACGAATGATATGGTTAGGGCAGACCAAAGGGACGTATAGGATGGAGATTGGTCAAGTACATTATGCCCAGCTTGATACGACCATCCCCAATAAATCTAGGGTGAGTTGTGAAGTCACGTAGGATGTCAGGGGTTCTATGTTTGCTCCATTCGATACCGCTTCTCGGACCCCCGTATAACCTGCGGTAAAAGCATGTCTTGTGCAACGGAATCCAAATATGCTCATGACGCGACTATTGCGACTGATTGTTCGATGAACACCTATAAGACATTGGGCGTCCTTGACCAGCGATTTCTTTCTTCTTCCGCACTCCACACATGATGTTTCGACTCCAACCACCTAACACGGTCAAATTGCGTGAAGCTTCATTCCTAGTCGCTGCTGTTAGTCGACTCCCACACTCGTTACAAGGTAATGAGAAGATGTCATCCAAATACGTTCGTTCGTTCTCTGAAATGGCTTCGCCACGACCTCCGCCTCCAATAGACAGGCGATGGCTACCCAATTGGACACGGCTACATCTTCCGACTCTTTGTCATGTCATGTGCATGCCTGAACCCCTGACACTACGCTGGACTAGTCACCAGAAGGGACTCCCGAAGATCCGATCTAGGTAAGTGGTATACATTGCTTACTGAAGTTCTAAATTCTGATTCCTTCATCAGAAATTCACCTTTCTCCACCTTCTCATTCGCTGAATGGAGGTAGCACATCTACAGCGACCTCGAAAGGGCCCCAGAATGATGACGTCATCAACGTTCGTAGACGGTCTTATATGCTCTTACGGGTGGACCTTGGAGGCATCACACAAGTGAGAAAAACTCGCCAGCTTTCTAATCTTTCGCGAGACTGTTTTTCTGTGTGGCTTGTTCACTGGTCTACGTGAGATGCCTGTAGATATTCTCCAGCTTCATTCCCACTCTACTGCCTCTCCTCTGAACGATATCCTACAACTCGTTCACGATGGCCTCTCCCGCGATGTTGGCCAAAAGACCCTTCCTACAATTCTCTTGTACGATGAACGAGGACTCAGGCTCTACGACGACATCACCACTGGCGCTGCCGAATATTACCTGTTCAATGCCGAAGAGCAGATCCTCAAGGACCATGCCGATGATATCGTCAAGGTTATGCACGGCGCCACCAACAACGCCGCTGCAGGCGAAATAGTACTGGAGCTAGGTGCTGGGTACGTTGTTAACCATTTCTACTTGGGCCGTCTTCGGTCATCCCCCTCTTTTGTTTTCCTTTTTGGCTCGGTGTGAGTGATCGTCCATTTACTTACGGACTGGCCAATCAGGGCGTTGAGAAAGACATCCCATGTTCTTTCCGCATTAGCTCGCCTCGTCAGCGAACGGATGTCAACCACTCCCATGACCTACTACGCCCTCGACCTCGAGCAGCGCGAACTTGAACGCACTTTGGGAGAAATACAAAACTCATCACTCGGAAAACAATTGGAAGGCAAAGTCAATACAAAGGGAATGTGTGGAACGTACGACGACGGTCTTAAGTACCTCAGCGAAGGAGGCCTATACACTCGAGCCACGGACGAACTCGCCAGCATGAATGAGCAAACCAGAAACTCTGGAAGAGACTCCCCTGTATCCACCCACTCGAGTGGGTCTGGAAGCCAGGGTACTCTAGCCACAGACAGCACTGCGCCCTCGTCACCAGATCCCTCGCCCGCTCCTTTCCATATCATGTTCCTCGGATCTTCTTTGGGCAACTTTTCCCGGTCTAGTGCACCTGGTTTCCTTCGGGATCTACCTTTGAGACCCGGTTATGGGGACACACTCCTAATCGGGCTCGATCATGACAACGATCGGGGTTTAATCGAGACCGCATACAACGATCCTTGTGGACACACCGAGAAGTTCATTAAGAACGGTTTGCGTGCCGCGGGCCGTGTCCTGGGAGATGAGAACCTGTTTGATGAGCGGAACTGGGAGTATATCAATAGATATGATCCAGTACGTTTGTTCGCCATTTCTTGCACCTTGTCATTCTAACTACACCCAGGATGAACGTAAGGCCCCCTGCGTGAGCATCGCAGTCCGTCCCTAACTGAGTTTCCTAGGTCGACATGAGGCGTTCATCAAAGCAAAGGTCGATCATTCCACTGCTACCGCTAGTGGGAGTGTCTATGTCTTCAAAAAAGACGAGATGCTCAAGATCGAAGAGTCATTCAAGGTTGGGCGAGTCGATCTGATATCCATGGCGTAGTCTGATTGCCGGGTCTAGTTCTCCGAGGTCGACGCCCACAGTCTCTTTATCGAAGCAAACCTCAGGCCCGTCCAACGATGGGTAGATAACAACGGTTATTATTCTTTGTGGCTCGTAGAGCGCCCTCCTTTCATGTTCCCGCTTCTGTCTTCTCCTTCTGCATACAACAAGAGAGGCGAGCTGACTCTAAGGCAACCGTTCTCGGTCTCGACTTTCGGCGTTCCTGCCAGGCAAGATTGGGAGAACATGTGGGCTCTCTGGGACTACGTCACGCTGCGCATGATTCCTCCGTCTATGCTCCATGAGAAGCCCATCGACTTGCGACACGTCTGTCTCTTCTATCTCGGGCATATACCCACTTTCCTGGATATTCATCTGTCGCGACTTCTGGGGGAACCACACACGGAGCCTGAAGAATACAAGGTGAATATTTTTGTTTTGCGAATCGACGAGGTTGACCTTTATTATTTTTAGTACATCTTTGAGGTTAGTGAACACAAAATCTTAGGATCTCAGGATCTAATTAGAGCTCAGCGAGGCATCGACCCCGATGTCGATAATCCGACACAATGTCACGTAAGCTTGATACTTGTGTTTTGCTGACAAGCAGTATAACTGATCACATTCGAACAGCCTCATTCCGAGGTCCCAGCGAATTTGGAAGACTGGCCATCTCTTTCCGATATCTTGTATTTCCAAGATCGGGTCCGCGCCCGCCTAATGAGCCTATACGATAGTTTGGATTCCGGAAAGCTTCTGCTCACAAGGAAGATGGGGCGGGCCCTTTTCATGACACTGGAGCATGAAGGGTTGCATGTAGAGACGCTTCTCTACATGCTTCTCCAGAGGGCTGGAACTGGTACCATACCACCGCCGGGCTTCTTAGAGCCCGATTGGAAGTCTCTTGCTGCAGATTGGGAAGCAGCACCTGGTCCCTTATCCAAGACCGTTACATTGGGTCCCGAGACGATCACACTTGGACATGATGATGCTGAGGCAGAGGACGCTCACCCGGATAAGGTCCGCGATATAAAAAACTATGAATATGGTTGGGACAACGAACACCCGAAGAGGGAGGTCGAAGTTCAGCGATTCGAAATTTCTTGGAGGCCAGTCACGAACGGAGAGTTTTACGAGTTCTTCTTGGGCCAAGGAATGGACAAGATCGAGTTGCCGGCCAGCTGGGTCGTCGAGGATGGTGTCGTTCAGGTGTGTTGTGTCATCGCTCTATTCGACCATTAGGTCACAAGATATTTAGGTCCGTACGCTGTATGGTCCGGTACCCATGGACGTAGCGCGGCACTGGCCTTTCATGGCGTCATATGACCATCTTTCAACGTATGCGATGGTCAAGGGTGGGCGGTTGCCTACAGAGCCGGAACTTCGCCTGTTCTATGACAAGTTCCACTTTGGATATGAGGGTGGTGCTAACGTCGGGTTTAGAAATTGGCATCCCTTACCGTGAGCGAAAAATGTTTCGGGGTGCCCGTAGAATTTACAAACTCATTGCGCATCAGGGCTACGACAGGGGGGGTTAGGAACGGGGGTAAAGGAGATAACGGGGGTGTTTGGGAGTGGACATCTACTGTGTTTGATAAAACCGAGGGCTTTGTCCCCTCTGAATTATATCCCGGGTATGTATTCCCGCTGGACCTTCGTTGGTCTAAATTGACGGGCCGTGCAGATATTCCATGGATTTCTTTGATGACAAGCACCAAGTTGTGGTAAGCACAGTTGGGTCATATTTCGAAAACACGTAGTTAACATCACTATAGTTAGGCGGTTCATATGCTACCATCCCTCGCCTCTCTGAGCGTCGTAGTATGAGAAACTGGTACCAGCGCAACTATCCGTATCCTTGGGTCGGAGGCCGCATCGTTTACGACCTCAACGCAAGGGCCTAAAGGGGCAGAACATTGGAAAGCTTGAACGAAAACGGACATGTACTTGTATAAAATAGTCGACGACTCTGAGTGTGAAAACGAGAAAGTAGTCTCCGTTGTAATTGTACGTTAGGTCTATTTAGCTAGCACTTGAATGAAGGACTGCGTTTCGCGACCTTCCTCCTGCTTTATGATAGGAATGGCCACCTGTGTTACGTTCACTTCCTGCCGTCTCTGATAGAGGTATCTCTGTGCATATTGCAGAGATAGACGCCTTTCGTTCAAAGAAGCATTCCTCCCTAGCCACAAATATATGGCTGGCTGTACGAGGTCCTGCGAATCGTCCAACAAGAATGCATCTTCCGATAATAACGATGCATGACTGATGGCGGTGACTCGAGTGAACGTTGGAGTACCAGTCTTGTCCGAAAGTTGGAATAGGCTCATCTGAGGACCCTCGAATTGGTTTAGAATGGGAGCTGGAAGTAAGGTCTCCGCGTCGAATTCGTTCAGGAATAGACTAGCTCCGTGCCCTCCTTCATCTAGAACGATACGGTATCGTCACCCCAGTTAGCCACAGAACGCTTTTAACAAATGAAATTGAGCATCCACTTGCCATAAACGATCACCTCGCTTTTTCCCTTCCTTTCATCCGAAAGAGCCCTAACAAACTCTGCAGCTTTGAATCTTTCTTTCCCGGCACTGTTTTTCGTATTGAACTGCACGATCTCCGTCCCTTTGTCCAAAACGTAGACGTCACCTTCGACGAGGCTAGAAGCCTCTGCGGGAACTTCTCTCACTACTAAAGTAGATCGTCCACTTATACTGCGTGACGAATTCACGCGGTAGAGCTTCCGAATGTCTAGTGGAGGGGGTTCGGTGATGTGGTGGAATCCTGTCGCTACGCCGCCGCGGAGGCAGGTGAACTGGGGGAAGTAAGAGAGAAATTGGGCCGTTTCGTAGTTCTGTACTTCGCGATATTGCACTGGGGTTCCATGGAGATCTGTAGGAGATGGCGGTCAGGCCCGGAGTTTTTGGCGATGGAACAACTAAGAATGCTTACGATCATCTAGTTCTACGGACTTGTAGGCGGCCGTGCCCGCTTCATCTTGAGTCGTGTTCTGGCCGAGCCAGAAATGGAGGTGATAAGAAAAGGATCTTGCATCAGGGGACTCTTTGTAGGTCTTTGAATAGTAGTGTCAAGTTGGGCAAGGAGGGAACATGAATGCTCAGAATACTTACCTGGAGAATAATGTAAGAGTCTCCATCATAGAATGTTCCATGGCGGTCCTTTGGCCATTCGATGACATGGAATTGTTCTATGCGCCAAATTTGAAGACCTATTGTAGTTCCTGCTTCCTCCCATGCAGCTTCTTTATCGCCTGCATGCTCACGGACACGCTTCTCTAGCTGGGGATGATGTGCCTATATGAGAGTCATCGGCCGCCTTGTCTAGGAATAAACTTACGTCGGAGCCTAGAAGAGCAATGTTCGAATCCTCGATGTTGTATTGAGCCGGTTTTGTTAAATGAGCCATGTCATTTTCGTCGAGGCACTAGCGGCATTTGATGTCAGTCAGGGGCTGGGAAAATATGACGTTTTCGTCATTTTGACCTGTGCCCGTAATATTCGGCACGGGAAGAAATGGTCGGAGCGCTCAGTTCGAACTCCGGGACGTCTACGAAGTAACGTTTCTGATAATGGGACCCTGCATGAGGCCGCTATCTGGGCGTCAGAGATTCATATACACATAACCTACTTTCATGCGAAAGTGTTGTAGCTTGCGCATAGGTTCTAGACAGTTGGTTGGGGCGATTTTGACCAAATTTGGGTCACTGCTTTGGCTAATTGACGATTAACACTCTAGTTTACACGAGGGGGGAGTGTGAACCGGATACTAAAAGAACTTCACGATACCAATAAACGTACCATTTTCGGGGCTGTGATGCACAACACATGATTGATATCTCTTGTCGCCCCGGCACCAACGTTAAGCTGTACATGTAAGAGACTAATCCAGGGCAGAATATTTTGAAACGGGTGAAATTGCCGCCAGTAATACTGCGCTTATACGACTTCGGCATTCGCTGATCTCAGAGACTAAGCTTTTTTAACTTGATTATCGGAACGGGGTGATCAAAATGCTCCTGGAATAGTGCTCCTACTTTCTGAAACTACTATATGTGCTACAACGAAAACATCAGTGACAACCACCCGCGCGACGCCAGGCACTGACTCGAAGATGCTAAATTTAGGTCCTACACCGAATACTATTACGGCAGACTTCGAAGTCAGTGGCCTTGTCTCCACCTGTGGCGGTGTTCACTACTGCATCTAGAGATTTCAGCCGAGCGCCGAGCACTGCCGTGAGCCAAGGAAAGTGAATCCAGTTCACAGCGCCCACGTCGCCTCAGTCTCCACCTCACAGCTAGGCTCCGACGGCGCGAAAGGTATGAATCAGATTCAACACAGGTGTTATGGCTTGTTGCTACCTGATGATGGGAGAATCTGATAACATTAATGCAGGGATCACTGCCTCCCGCAGCAATCATTCAGGAGACCGATTTTGCCTTGTGGGGTAAGCGTGGTAAGGGACAACCCCGTCCGGGCTGGTAAGGCAGAAAACCTCAAGCACAAGTATTTACCTACTTGGTTGAACGGTGGTCGCGAGGGAATAACGATAGGAACCCGGGCGATGTCTGGACAAGCCAGGACAAGCCAGGACAAGCCAGGACAAGCTAGAACAACAACATTATTATTTTTCGCACTGATGTAGGCTTGGAAACAACACCCTGGCCGCTCCCGCCGAGCCTTGCGGATAGCTTTCTCCGCGCACGTGAACCGCCTAATGGTTGAAATAGACCATCCCACCTTGGTGAAACGAAGCCGTCCTTATAAATCCCTTGGGAACATTCAGTGACAAAAACATCCCATCATCTCCTTTCCTCTCTACGACCAATGTTGCGCGGTGCTGTAACCATTGTTGCCCTTGCCGGTTTGGCCTCTGCTCAGTGAGTTTCAAGCGTCGAGGTCGCCCGTTTTCCATACTGATCGTGCACCGAAGAGTTTCGGGCATTTCATCCCAGTGTACTGGTGCACTGGCCAGCATTGTCACCAACACGGACGCGAATGCTTGCCTGAGCCCCCAGTCTTTCCTTCCCCTGGCAACCTCGACCAACACCTCCGTTGTCGGACCTATCAACGACTGGGCTACGAACGTCTGCAGCGCAGCACCTTGCAGCAACCAAACACTTGCCACTGTCGTGAGTCAAATCGTCGCCGGTTGTCAAAATGAAATTTCCGGAGGAACATCAAACGAAGACCCGACCACGCTGGCGAACAGCATCACACCCCTTGTTCAACAATACTACCCTACAGTTAGGAAGGTAGTCTGTTTGAAGGAGTGAGTGGGAAACATCATTTCAACATGAAACAGCCGTGCTCATAGATGTCAAATTTATAGCGGCAACACCAATTGTCTCACAGAAACCCTTACCAGCATTGAGAATACAACCGGACCGCTTACCATCAGCAGCCTGCTAAGTATGATCATGGGTGGACCACAAACCCTTCAAAACGTTCCCAGCAATGTCACTTGTTCGAACTGCATCAAGGCTGCCTACAACATCATCAACACGGACATCCCTACTCTCGTGTCAGACGCTGCTCCGGCACTCCAATCGCAGTGCGGTGCCTCGTTCACAGGTGTGTTTGTTAATCAATCTTATGCCTTGTGACATGCTAAAAATAATTGTTTTACATAGATGGGAATACACCATCCAGCATCTCACAGAGCGCCTCCGATGCGGCGGCCAGCGGCAGTTCCAACACACAGAATAGTGGTGCAACGACGATTCTCATGTCTGGTTTCGTTGTCTCTGCTCTGACACTCATCTCTTCTGCCGTAATACTCCTTTAAAGCATAGCTTATATGTTGATATCTTACCTTCCTTCTCTTGAGAGGGGATAATATGGACTATCGTTGATTTCTCCAAGGACACTTATTGTCGTACCTTCGATCCCGAAGCTTGAGTAATAGACGCAGCGGGGGTCTCCCTCGGACTTCAGTAGAGTTACTGCATAGGCAACTTGGAAAATGCATACGTTAAAATAAGAATTAACAACAGTACACTCCACTGTTGCGAAGAAACCCCTATAATTCCTCGGGAAGTGGAACAATGAAATTTTTCTTCTTTGGGTGGGGGTTGGAGATTGCCCGGATTCTCCAATCGGCATGGCTACGGTGTTCAGGTTGAACGTACTGCATCCCGAGCTTGTGGAAAATACTTTCTTCTGTATAGGTTTCGACCATTTTCCAGTGGCTGGCGTGTTCGTGTTCAACCCACTGCCAGAGTCCGCTATCGTTCAGACGAAGTTTCTCGAGCCTCGCGCGCCGATTGACATATTTCTGGAATTCCTTGTCGCCCGTTGAGTGAATGAGAGCCGCCCCAAGAGATTTCTGCGGAATGAGGCTAATAGTTGTTTTAGTAAGTGATCTAAGACAAGAGATCGAGAATCATACTGGATTATCAGTGAACGATAGTCACCCCGTTTGTCGCGAATGGCTTGGAGGCGGCTGCCTCTATCCTGCCATTCCTGTTCATTCAAACCAGGTAATCTAATGACCCCATTCCACGACTTGAAGGTTTTCTTGCCATTCGTGGAAACCAGGCCTTCATCTTCGAGCAACGGGAGAATCTCCTGCAGAGGTGTCGACGTACGTTTGACTCGGGCGGGGTATTGAGGTGTTTTGAATTGGCTAGGGTAAGCGAAGCTTGTGAGGGCTTTGAGAAGGTGGTCGCGTGGTGGGAGAGGAGGGTCTACATGATCTGCTTGAAGAAGGAGCAGAGTTATGTCGTTAGAAACGACACCCCGTCGACTGAGCAGAGGTGAGCATCCATCAAGAAGAAGGTAGGGAGGCCAATCTTACTGGTCGCCCGCAAGAATCCATTCAAAGGACGGTGGCGAAATTTTTTTGCAAAATTCCTGTTGTATTATCAGAGCACAAACAGGGATTCAAAGCAGTCAACGTACGAGCAACCCATTGGCGGCTTCCAGAGAAGTACCTTGACGCAGGTGGTCATGATATTGTAGACCAATCCATTGCCCAGCACTCAAATATTGCTGCATCCCGGGTTTATAGAGGTCTTCAAGAGAGTTACAGCCGGCCATATGAAGTAGGTGGACACGGCCTGGACTGTGATCACGTTTGAGTAAAGGGATAGAGTAAGGGTGATACAACGAGCGAACCCCATTCTTGGCATTCTGGCAAGGTTTGCAATTAACTTGGCTTGCTTGACTCCCTCGGGGTCCAGCGGCCTGTGACATTAGCATTTAGAGCAGGAGGTGAGTATAGAGGTTCCCGCATACCATTTACCACTCTGGGCGAGCTTGCTCAATTTTTCGAGAATATACACCCCCGTAGTGCTTGTAAAGATGGTTCGAACCTGTGTTGGGACTCAGTTGACCGTTCGTGATAGGAGAATTCAGAAATACCTCATATAACTGAAGACTTGAAGTAATAGAAAATTCAATCTTGGATAAACCCTCGATGATTCGATTTACGGATTTGAACCCCGGTTTTGTGAAGGGAATTTGGAGATCCTTGTTGACATCTGGTCCGTATCAATGTGTCTTAGTCCTTTGCCTTGGGCAACTAGCGCGTACCTTCAATGAACGCGTCTAGCGGTTGTTGATTATACGGGTTGGCTGCTTTCCTCGGTTGAATCGAAAGGTGATGATTATAGCGCAGCTGCTGCACCCTGACTGTTGTGGTCGGTAATGAGACCTGGGTACTCTAAACGCGTTGAAGACCCACCTGGCTGTTCCTCGCCTTGGTCAGGATGTGTATCCGTGACTGTGGATGTCACTGCAGAGCTTACGCGTTGTGCTTGTCGGATGGCAGCGGTGACCGCACCGGCTTTGCGCAGACCCCTTACATAGGACCTGAGCGCGAACATGGCTTGCGGGCAGGAAAAGTAGTTCAGAAGAGTTCGGAATGAACTTGTTGGTGGTAGAACCTTCAGCGTCACGCGTGACAGGCGCGTCTTGTTCTCTTCATCCGGGAACGAACCTGAATATCTTTTGACTTTCACCACGATGACGGACAACCAGAATGGCGCTTCTACCTCGACATTTCCTGCCGCACCAGGTGCATATGGAAACATGACCGATACACAACTGCGGCAGGCAATAAGCCACATAACCTCGGCCGCCCAAGCGACGTATGCTTCCCCAGCACCCCGACCAGCTGATCCCAAAGGTATGTGTCTATATCTATATACGGCTTATGCCTTTGATAGAACTTATGGCTTTCAGCATACATGAAAAATGTTCATACTTGGTCAACGGCCACCACACCACCGCCAAAAACCCCAGCTTCTGCTGCCAGGAACACCCGCGCCCGCCAAACGCGTGCAGCAAATGTATATACACCGTCCGCCGCCTATACGCCACCCGTTTACCAGCCTCCTTTGCCCGTGGCAGCTGTCTCAGTCGCCCAGCCCAACCCTCCTCGACCCCCTTTACCAACAACTCCGCAAGCTCTTCAATCCACCTATGCACCTCGTCTGCGCACCGGTACCACCCTCCTAATGCAGCCTATCCTCTCATCTGCGACTACGACACATTCGCGTGTTGCTACAAGAAGAGGAGGGGTGGTCAATTATGCAGATCCTGGATCCGGAGATGAGTTTCCGGATGCTGGTGCCCTCGACTCAGACGACTCGGACTTTATAGCAAGTGGGGGCACACGAACTGCAATACGGCAATCGAGAAGTAGGACGGGTGCGGGAGTAGCTGTGTTCAACTCCGCGGTGGGGTCCTCAGCGACCCCAAACCGCATAGGCACACCCCAGATGGAGAAAAATGAATTAGACCAAAGTTACCTTGGCCAAATACCACCAGAGAGGTTCATTAAACCACGTCCTATGCAGCAGACAGTCCATGACTATCCGTGAGCAGCTTTCAAGGACGTCTTATCCCTTGTTCTCATGTCCACTTAACAGGGCCCCCGATGCTTTACTCAAGCAAGGGCAAAAACGAACCTCGCTCATCCCAATCCGTGTCGAGTTTGAAACTGACACCCACCGAATCCGTGACTGCTTTGTGTGGAACGTGAACGAGGAACTCATCAAGCCAGAGACATTCGCCAAAATCTTTTGTTATGACCTCGACCTCCCTGTAACACTTTCAGAGACGGTCGCAGCACAGATACGTGCCCAGATAGAGGAGCATGAAGGAGTAGCAAGTATGGAGCTGGGTCAGGACGGCGCACTTGATTTAGATGAGCTTGGACAAAATGGTGACGAGTTGCCGGATTGTCGTGTAATCTTGAGTGTGGGTCCACTATACCACGCTCACCCCAATACCTGCTGACTTGCATATAGATTGATGTACAGATAGCCAATCATCACCTTATGGACCACATCGAATGGGACCTACTTTCGCCACTCACACCTGAAGCTTTCGCACAAAAGCTTTGTATGGAACTTGGTCTATCAGGAGAAGCAATACCGCTTGTTGCCCATGCTGTTCATGAAGAACTCATGAAGCACAAAAAAGACGCTATAGAGTGGGGCGTCATCGGGGGGGAGCGGGAAATTGGAGAGGATGGTGTAGGAGGTGATAGGCCACGAGACAAGAGTGGGTTCGGTCTGGTAAAGGACAAAACCGGTTTGGGTCTTGGTTGGGGGCGTGCGCCGAAAGATGGTCGAGGACCGAAGACATTGAAAAGCGTATGGAGAGATTGGCAGGAGGCGGAGGAATTCAGAACGAAGTTTGAGGAACTGACGGCTGAGGAAGTTGAGAGAAGGGAAATTGAAAGGGAACGGGCGAGCAGGTGCGTTCCGCACCCCAAAAATCAGCCATACGCTGAGACTGACAGGTTTGAGTTTACAGGCGGCTGAGACGAGAAACATCAAAGTTCCAATCGACGAGGAGCAGACGACGGTAACACACCTCTTGTATTTTCTGGTGCTTCCCGCACTATCATTATTCGGTGATTTAACCATGCTCTTGCCTGAAATCAGTTGGCCTGGAGCTAAGCGGTTTTCTTGGTGTGCATAGCTGACCGTCAATACATCGACTAGCTGCCTTCGGCATTGGTGTGACTGAACTCACTCGAAGCTGAGATTTTGAAAAGTCGTATGACAGAAAAATCGTATGACAGTCTGACGGCAATCTCCTATCCCTCCCGCACCTACATTGGCCATCCTGGGAGTCTACACAATATCGTTCATATTATGACCGGCTTCAGTAATCCTTGACAGTTTTTTTGCCGACTTATGGTCTATTAGATTCCTATGTAAGACCTTCGAGTCTGTATTTATCTACAGCTATTTTTCTCCCTTCCTTCGCATCCCCACTCGTCCGAAACCTGTGACCTAGAAGGCCGTGTCTACGCTACTGGGGCTAGACTAATTACCAGTGCTAAGAGCTCGCATGCTAATTACATGTGTATACTAAGTGCCGAGCCCATACAGTGAATGAATATTATCTACAAATGAAATCATCCATCCCCCTTTCTTTGCTCTATTCTCTGTCATCCTTCCTTCTCTCTCCTTCCCTCTTCTTCTTCCTCCTTCTCTATCTTTCCATATTGTTCTTCCTTGCCCAACTTCGCCATCTTTGACAGTTTGCTTACATGGAGACTTTTTAAACTTGTTCCCCTACATCATTCTTTCTCTAAACCTGTCCTCGCCCTCAATCATCTTTAAAACATTAGGACTTGAAACGGTTATGAATGATGTTATCCGACTTTCTTTGCCGCTTATTATTTATTTTTTCTACACTCTAGAATTATGCAATTTATTGTGGACGTACAGGAGACCACCTCAGGACCCTAGGGATAGTGTATGTCCTCCCCAGAACCCACTGTCAATCCTTCGGCCAAGTCCCATAGAAGTTGACGAGCCCTATCTTAATACTGGCTTGCGACGCGTACGGACGCGCAAACGCTCCTTCGAAATTATTCGCCATGTGGGTCCGTGTTTGTGTTCATTTGTGTGATACCCCCCATGAGTAATTAACCTTATGAGCCCTTGAGACGCTACTTTTCCACTAGCAAAGATATCTATCATTATGGTCATTGCTGGCTTATCTTCCTCCTTTTGCTATCTTCCTATTTTCTCTAGCGCGAATCAATGGAGAACCTTTGAAGATATACTCTGCCGGATATCTTCCAGCCGATCTTTAATCGATACCGGACCCTCATGAACATGATGCGCCGTGGAAATGCCCAAGCACGGTGAAACTTGAGCCTTCTCGCCGGATCTTTCAATTGCGACCCCTGATCTTGTTGGCCCCTAGGAGAAAGAACTATACGCGCCGGACCATATCTCATCCAACCTCGCCAAAGAACGCCGTCGATTCCATCAAGACATCTTCTGCTTACTCCATACCCGTGTATCTCCAAATGATGTGAACGAGGCCTCGACTCTTCTATTATACTAATGCACGTGGATCCAGTCAAGCAGTCCAGATACCCCCCGGCCGGCACGTTTGTTACTCGTGCTGCGGTGGGAGAAGGGTCCCGAGAGAGAAGGATCCTGATGATTGAGATCCCCTGCCATTGTTCTTGTCCCAGGCCCTTGTAATTTGGGTGTAGTAGTCCATCTACCGTTGACCCTCATTCCACTATCTCTGATGGGTTCCCAGACCCCTATTCTCGACCTGAGGGCTTCCTTCTATCGGCTGAATACACGTTCTCACTCGTTCACCCCAGCGGAATGGCGCTTTCACGTTCTCTTCCTACCCTTTCTCCGGGGCTCCAGGACAGGCAGTCTGAGAGACAAAGACACTCTCGGAATTTTACGAGATTGGTGCGCAGAAACTGGTCGTCAGCGGCACGGCTATGTATACCATTGCGTGGTATCTTGGACACAATCCTGAACCCTGAATGCCAAATAAATCATCCCTATGCAGGCACCTATTGACTCAAGTGATATGATTCTCCTGCCAATCCGATCAAATTTCGGGTCGTGTTGCTGTTGGGAAACAACGCCAGTATGAATGCCCATGCTGTTCAACGGCCACTTACGAAAGGTCTACCCTATCTTAATCCCTCAAGCGATTCGTACGATATCGGTGAGGTATCTATGTATTACATTATCGTAGGTATTTGGGAGAAACTTCGGTAGATCATCATTACGCGTCTTCGCGCTGAAGTGAGCGAACGTGCTCGGATTGCCGCGAATGTACTTCATGACAAGTTCGAATTGTAGTTGTAGCTCAACGGCCGTCTCGGGGTACCTGTCTGTTGGTATCACTCCGAAAATCATCCAGTCCTTTGTTCCTCCGATGCGGACGAATGTCAACTCGACAGGCTCAACGTCGCATCGACATCGTTGCCATGCTTGGTGGCAACATGGCATGATCCAGTGGGGCCTCCATTTTGTGTAGTTATTGTGCCATTGGATGTAGGGTCGAGGAGAGGCCTCAACAGGTTCCAGGGTGAACGGATCGCTCGGAAATTTGTGGAATGGTGATCTATTTCTTGGCCCTGTCTAATTGTTGCCAGCGAGTTGCTGCTGCGGGCAGCGAGGCTGTGGAAAACATCAAATTTATAGTGATACTACTTAATCCCCTACAACTCTACGTAGCATTTGTTAGATTTCCAGTGAGCATATTAAAGGAAAACCTGTGGCATAGCACCCTCCAGATAATGATCTATAACGATCTAGATATATATACCTACATATGTATTGTGATTGTTCACCTGGCCAAGACAGGCTTATGTCCGTTATAACCGTTGCCACACCATACGGACCGATACAAGATATCAATTAAAATAGATGAATGTAAGACCTCAATTGAGCACTATGGCTTTTGCCTCCGGGGGAGATAAGCTCAGTGCTGCTTAGCGATATCATTCCTCCAGTAGTCAAGGTGTAGAGGTGCATATCTAGGGGCTACATCAAGAGATAGGAAAGAAGGGGAGAGAACGAGGCTACTCCTTCGAGATACACAAGAGTCGAAGCCCAAACCTCGGGACCAAAGTGTCAAAAACGCTGTCCTTCCTTCTCACCATATCAGGTGGAAAGACATCGAGCGCATTTTCATTGTCTTTATATAGTATTAAGTCGTACCGGTCGAGAGGCCCTTAGATCCAAATGACCCATCATCACCCCCTTCGACTTCCAGACCTCCTTTAAATGAAGATGATGGACAACGTGCTACATAGATCTCAGTCCCATTTCTATAAAGATAGCTCACTGCTTTTGAGGGGAACCCCTTATAATTATCGGAGAAACCTCTCCAGAACGACGAGTCTATTTTGATTCATAAGTCCTGTCGATGCCCAGAGTGCACATGACTAGGTCATTCAAAGAGCAGGTTGC
Organism: Macrolepiota fuliginosa MF-IS2; assembly: GCA_015584085.1. Lineage (NCBI taxonomy): Eukaryota > Fungi > Basidiomycota > Agaricomycetes > Agaricales > Agaricaceae > Macrolepiota > Macrolepiota fuliginosa. Next base: position 78,550 of record MU151066.1, on the reverse strand, counting down.
TCACGATGTTCGGTCGAGATTTTCAAGGTAGTGCTGTCGGTGATAGCTCGTGTTATACTCCGCGCCGAGCCCAAGTGCCCCGTCTGACCTCCGAGAGCCATAAGAGTACATACCGTCGGAGGGGAGAATGTCGGATTTATTGGAAATTATAGCTGTAAACTAAAGGATTTCAGGATTTCAGAAAAACTATAATTTTACTTTGACTACGTGGAAGCTCGTAGCGCTTGGAAAAATAATGATGAACATGTTGAATGATTAAGGCTATGGCTATGGCTGTCAAGTTGTATTACATACAAGCCGGAGCGGAAACAGTTCATTCATCAAATGCGGAGTGTTGGAGACAGTGTGGTATTAATATTAATGATACACCACGACCGCATAACATTTTCATCACACTGCTATGGTGTTCTTCAACATGTTTCGAGAGCGACAGATCCCGACATTGAGCACCGAACCCTGGGGCCTGAGACCTGAAGCCTGAAGGCAGACAGGAATGTAGATCATGAACTTCTGTTGCCAATCAATACACGATCAGGGATCCCTTCATGATATATTAGACAACCACATACCTACAGGGAATTAAATGGAAGGTTAGGGAAAGACAGGGAAGGATGTGAACGAAGCAGCCAAACGGGATCACATATCAGGATGAATGAACAAGGAGAAGAAAGAATCAATCATGCGGATGGGAACCAGGTTCCTTCCCCAGTTGCAATTAATATCCCAATCCTCAACGGACTTCCATCGCATTCAGCTTCAATAGAGCGTAGCTCAAGAAGCAATCCTAACTGTCGTACAAAAGATTCTGAAACTAGGGTCGTCCCTCGAACATGCCCAAATAACACCAGTCAGTCGAACTTATTGATCGCACAGGCCAACAGCAATATCAAAAATACGACAAACCCAACCAAAGCCCATTCAACTAAAGACAGCCCTATCACCTCGGATCCGAGGCGGAAGTTCGGAGAGGATGCGGGGGGATAACCGGCCACCAACAATCAATAGTAGATTAGTAGATGAGAAGTCCCCAGCGGAATCCCCACTCTACTAGCCGCTGCCAAAGTAAAAAAAAGCCCCTGGACCTGCAGCTTCCAGGAAGACACCAAATTTTATGTTTGGTCCTGTTTGTAGCGACAATCATCAACACCTTGGGGACCGACCGAACAGACGGCCGATGGATGGACAGTGTGATGACAATGCCGTACTTGTACATCCTCCGGGTATCATGGCCGCAGCTAATTGGCGACTGTAAAATAATGTTTTATAGTAGGGGAAACGTGGCGAGGTTTGGTGGAGGCGAAGGAGGGGTTGCGACGAGTCCCGTTCAAGCATCTTGCGGCATTGGGGCTCGGATAGGTACGGTCGAAGCGGAAGAACGGGGATCGACTCGGTACGGGTGATAGGTTACTCTGTCCTCATCAATACGTGATAGCGATGAATCATTAGCGCTCGTCCTCCTAGGATTTCGGCTGTCCAAACTTGGCCGTCCCCAAAGATGTGCACCACGGGCTTGCGGGGAAAGGGGAAGGGGAAAATAAGTATAACAAGACGTCGGGAACTCCAAAAGGAAAACGGTCCAATTGCCCATCCTGTTACCTGCGGGGAGCACGGAATCATGCTGAATGTTGCCGTGGTGTTTCACCACGAGCGAGGCTGTAAAGCTGTTCGTCACGGTGCCCACCGGGCACGTTTTTGGCATTCGTTAACTCATTTGATGAGCACACACGGCGAGCCCATGGGCGATGAAACGCTCCAAATCAAATATCAAATGGCTGCGCAATAGGCCCCAACCGACGCCGAGCGTGCTATTACTGGTGCTATAGCCCATGGCCCTCAACAACTGCTAGCCCAACCAACACGGGCATCACCTTTTTCCTGCTACATGAATATGGAGTTTGAGCTTGTTAGCGCCGCATGCATCAATGTTCCTTCGGAAACTTACGCGCAAGCTGCCAGTGAGCATACTTAAGTGGACTGATCTAGAGGGTAATTTAGCCAAGGACTAAACATAGCCGTCGGTTAGAAGCGCAATCCACGGGGAGGGCCGGACTCATAAAGGGGACCAGAATTTCATGCATTTGTATTTGTGTCTGTATGTGCTTGGAATAGCTGGAAATATGCTCGCACGAGGTGATAGAAGTCGACTGCGGTACGATGTGAATGTGATGTTGTTTGATCGTAGTATATGTGGCTTTGACAGAGACACTAAGTTACGCCGAGGTTATCCAGTGTAGAGTGCCAGCAGGTTTGTTGAGAAAATCTGCCCAGTGTTGGTTCTTTGAAGTGTGGACTGGTTGGCAGGAAAGGTTAGAGGGGTTCCAAGTTCAGGAAGAGGCCCGACCCAGAAGAATGGACGTTCACAGGGTGAGGTTGGGGGCCTGGGTTATATCCTTCTTGCTGAAGGGTGCACATGAATATCGCAAATGGCAGTGAATGCACCGGAAATCATGGTTTCCGAGTACGTTGGGGTAAGTGTCTATCCTTGAGCACTGAGCGCTGGGGTCGCGTTGCCAACAGCAATAAGAGCATTTGATAATTGGTTGGGTCTGCATTTGGACTGGAGCCACAACTCGGTATGATGGTGCATCATTATGTCATGTCTGCCAACAAAACTGGTGTCATATGATATATGATGTTTGACAGAGAGAAGGCAAGAAGGAAATTAGGACGCACTAAGTGCCAGTAAATCCGGCGTTCATCAAATGTAGTCGGTAGAATCAGTCCCTATAGATATGTATAGCCTGCGGTTCTCAGTTGAATGGTCGCAAGACACTCGAAGAAGAGAACCTGGAGGGCTAATGATAGAATGAACGCCCAATAGAACGAGAAAACCCTATTTGACGCCTACATACTGGGCGTCGCATGGGGTTTTGAGCACTTCTGGAATTGAGCGAAGTTTCGTCGCCAGAAATAGCAACGTTCTCGTCTGTGATATCCTGTCATGAATTCTTCGCAAGTTCTTGGAAGAAATAACCGGACGCGGGTTTTACTCATGTTTTTTGGGGGCATGCTTCCCTGGGCTAGGGGTCATTTGCCACTGAAGGATGCTTCCCATTCCAACAGAACAAGAAGCAAAGTTTCGCGCACTGACAATGGAAGATGGCGGTGGAGAATAGGAGGTCGGCTATAAGCTAGCAGGGTTAGGGTGAGGAACAGACTTTATTGGACGATGAGTGGGACAATCCGGGGTGTCGGATAACATGGCATCCCGTGTGGGGGGCAAGGTGGGGAGAGGTGGCTAAGTACAATTTTCTTTGGGAGATCTTAGTTGTTTGATGACGTCGGGGGTTGTCGGTAATGTGGAGAGAAGGCGCGGTCATGAATGAGCTAATAGTGCACCATACCATGAACATGGGTGGGGATTTTGGAACAGATCTGTGGCGTTGCGGACATGAGAAGTACGTCGACAGCGTGTACAGTCGGCATGAGAGATTGGGTTGCAGGGTTTGAAACGGTCATGTTTCACTGATCAACACGGGGGATCATAATATCATCTGTTGAAAATGATAAAAGTACAAGTCTGTCTGTTTTCTCGGAAAAAGGTGAGGGCTGGTACCCGAATGTACAATTTCAATCTCCATCATGCCATGCCCCACGCAACGGCCACGTCGGAGCTGTGCTGGCACAACGGCGTGATTTGATCGACAACGTGGATAGAATAGGTGGAATGTAGAGGTTCAACGTTCAAACGTTCAAGGGTGCGAATACAGCAACCGCCGTAACAGAAGAGATACAACACTAGTATGAAATCTAACATTCACATGTCGAGAGTACAGGCCCGCGCTGGTGATTTTTTTTCGAGTGGGATCTTGATTTGCCGCGTCGGGTTGGCCCTAAGAGACACTGCAGTACCCCGCATCTGCGATCAGGGTCGACACAGATCTCGGAGGTGATGAGATCGGGATCTGAAGAGAAGGTCAGGTTTGTTTGTTGCCTCGAGGAAGCAGCGCAGGTGTAGTTTCTGGAAGATCTTGTGAGAGCAGGACAGTATTTGGAGGCTTGAGAGGGCTGCGGAGTGCTGCTGGGCGGGACAGCACATGGGAGGGAGGCGAATTATGGGGCGGATATCAGGGTATGCGGACCGAAGAGCAGATGGACGGATTGGAAGTGACGCATGTTGCCCTCGAGAGCCAACTCGACAGCCTTCGGGCCGAATCGGAGGGCGGCTGTAATCTGGGCCGGGGACCTTAGCAGAGACTTAGCAGGGACTTAGCAGGACTTAACACGGGATTTCCCCGGATATGTCAAGTGGGTGTGAGTGATTGGCAAGCGAAGGCAAGCGTGAGTAAAGTCAGCTCTGCAAAAGCCTTTATATCCTTCCCCACACACTCCTTCTCCCCATCCACCATGCCAGACCACAACTCCTCTGACAAGCAGGTCGCAAGGCCGTACAAGTGTCCATACGTTCTCTGTGGCCGCGCCTTTTCTCGCCTCGAGCACCAGGTCCGTCTCTTGTCCCCCTCTCTTGCTCTTTGCTCACAGCTCTCGACAGACCCGTCATATTCGCACTCACACAGGCGAAAAACCTTTCCTCTGCACATTCCCCGGCTGCGAAAAGCGCTTTTCTCGTTCAGATGAACTCACTCGCCACTCAAGAATACACAACAGCGACTCTCAGTCCTCCGCTGCCTCCAAAAAGTCTGCTGCCAAGCAGCGGCTCGAATTTACTCCCATAGAGGACCCGGACCACCCTTCCTATTCTGGCAGCAAATCTGCCAATGATGCCGCCATGCGAGCGAAAAAGAAGGCTCGGAGCAGGGCAAATAGTGACGATGAGGTGCGTTTGCTTCCGTCTTTTCGTCCCGTTCGGTGCTATGTCGGCAGATCCTCTTCATTGTTAAACTCGTTATCTTTTTGCCAATCTGTATATCGGACCGCTGACACACGTTTAAAACACAGGGGGACTCTTACGCACGCCCTACCGTTGTCGGTTCTTACGACATGCCCCATTCCCGCCGCACCCACTCTGCTCATCACTCAGTATCACATCCAACGGCCTTCAACGCCCTCTCCACCGTTGCCATGGACGAGCTATATGCTCTAGAGCGACAAGAGGCCGTCCGACGTGCAGAGTACGAAGCCCGTCGTGCTGAAGCTCTCCGCCGTGCCGAGTCAGAAACCCGATTCCAATTCGAAGCTTCGAACCCTTATTTCCGCCACCGTCTCAGCAAGAGCGCTACCACGAGTCCCACAGCTACCCCTGCCCTACGCCCTGGCCTTGCCCTCGGCATGACCCCCGAGGAGCGAGGGTACTTTGGTCTCTCCAACGAAAGGGATTGGCAGCCTTCGCATGACGAACGTGATGATAGGAAAAGGCGCTTCAGTGGTCCTTGGCACCTTCCTGTGGCGTCTTCGCATCATCAGCCCCACCATCCTAACATTGTTCAGTCTCGTTCGTCCGGTCACCTCGTCGATCAAATGAGACCAGCTGGTGCTAGTCATGGTGCCCATCATTCCGTTTGGTCCCACCCTTATCACCCGCAACCCCCTCATGCCCATCACCGTCATTTATCCGGCGCTAACGCGCACGATGACTCCCCATCCCCTATCAGTTCAGATTCAGAAACTCAGGCAACAAATTCGCAATCCCCTTCTCGAAGGCTCTTCCAGATTAATTCTACCCCATCATCAGCCCACCACTCCCGACCCCACTCCTCGGATCAGTCACCACCCCACTATTCCGCCATACGAACCACTTCTGCCGACTTTGCTTACACTCCTTCGACTAGCCCATTCCTTGGTCCCTTGAGGACGCTCAATATACATTCGACTAATCCATCACGGGCTCCCTCGCCCGTGCTGCTTCCTCCCCCAACAATCGAAAATCGGGACCGAGACATGGTCGAGGGTGGTCCCTCTAGGTCTCGAGGCCCTAGCGTAACAGGCAGCCCAACAAATTCATCAATACCGATGCATCATCGCCCCATGATGAAGCAAAGTCGCCGGAAAGAATCTTTGGGATATGCTATGCCCACCTTACCCCACCCTGGTCATCACTTGTCCTCTCGCGGCGCATCATCTTCTGGTGCGCCCACGCCACAGCTGTCAAGTGGACCGAGCAGCAGTGGCAGTAGTCCCGGGAGCTTGGGACAGCATACCCCCCTTGGCCCGCCTCCACTCCTACCGCCTGGTGCGGGCTTGGTCGGGGCGTCGAGCGCAACGAGTTCCAGGGCGCCGTCGCCGGTTGCTTGGACGCAGGCGCTGGCCGCTGGCCAGATGACAGCCACTATTCATGGAAAGAGGGAACATAATCATAACAATTTGGCGCACTCGGTTCGGATGGCGTTTGGCATGACACCAATTGTACAATCACCGCCCAGGGCGGCAAGTCGTACGATTGAGAGCGGTGGTGGTGCGCTCTTTGGCGCTGGGGGTTTGAGTCATCCCGTTTCGGGCGCTACGACCCCTATGCACCCTCATTCGTTGGGCACGAACCTTTGGGACTTGAGATCGATGCCTGGATCCCGTGGTGGGTCGCCACCGATCACGTTGCCGCCGCTCAAGGTCCCACAGAGTAAATCTGATGACGAGACTGATGACGAGCGGGATGGCGATGATGTGAGGATCAAGAAGGAAGATGTAGATGATAGTATGGATGTGGATAGGAAGAAGTCGAGGAAGGAGAAGGAAAAAGTAGAACTGCCTGGGTTCAGTCAGTTCGAGGCGGCTGCTAGAGGTTTGACTTCTCCGCCGTCGTCATCACAGAAGATGTCTATCGATTTTGTTCGGTGATTCTTTGGTTGCGGATCTCCTCTCTTCTCTCTGATTCTTCGGTCTTTTGGTTGTGCTCGATGTTCATTCTTTGGACTCGTCCGGGCTTTTTAGATGATATGACCTTTGGGCCGCATTGGTTGAATTTATCATATGGACATTGGATCTCTCTCTCAACCCTTTCGTTTTTTTCCCGGATATGTGCACCTACCCTTATTTTATGTGGAAACTGCATACTTAGATAGATACACCCATAGAGTTTTCTTTCCTTTTTTTCACTTTCTCTTCATTAATGCTCTCTCCCCCTCTTCGGTTGTGTTCGTGGTTTTCTTGTGGGCACCTCTATGCATACTCGGCTCCTCAGTCTCCCTTTGATTGTATCAACCCATCACCGCTCTAGACTCCCCTACTCATCTTTGCACTGTATCTTCATGGCTACTTATCTGTCGACCGTTGCCCTTTTCCCTCCACATGTTCATCTTGTAATGACTAATGACGATATTGTGTCGGTTTCTACTTGTTCAGTTCCAATTGTGACTAGTCAGTTTCATGGTGAAGTTAATAACGCCGCAACCTGACAGCGATATGCACGGACACTACGAAAAATAATGTGTGAGTCCCGACGGTGGATCGAACACCGGACCCTACGATAACAACGGAGAGCTGCAATCGTATGCTATACCACTTAGCTATCGAGACCCGAGAGATGATTGTGTATTATATCATGACTATTACTACCATCTCCGGGTCTAAAGCCGCTCCTGTTCTTACCCAGCGCTGAATATCATGACATCCATCACACACCCCGATTGCTCAAGATGGGCATCAACAAGGCGAACACACGGGCGGGTGACATCAATCGGCCTGCAGAGCTTCACAAATAGATCGAGGGCCGATATTTTAGAGTCTATATTCTCAGAGGGATTTCAATACTCAAGGTAAATAATGAATATGCCAATCCTCCCCTTACGACGGGTAACTACGCCTCTTGGAGGTGTGTGCTGCGGAGGCCACATCAGTATGTTGACAACGGGCGCAGGTTACATGCTGGTCGACGTCAACCCCTCCGCGGCGCGACCATGAGCCGTCTTTAGATTCTCTGACGTCTTGTGCGCCCCGCCGCAGTAGTCTGACGTTCTACTGTTCTATAGGAGCCTGAATGCTCACACGTCTTGCGTCAATGCACTTGCGTTCTCAAACGGAGAAGGCCAGTTCTTGGCGAGCGGGGGTGATGGTAAGACGTCATTATTAAGGCTGGGTGTTAATGTTGGGTCATTGTTCTGACGAACATGTTGGTTCATAGATCTGAAGATTTGTCTTTGGGACTTCTACCAGGAGGATGTTGTAGAACCGATAGGATCATTCGTTGGACCAAGAGTACGCCCATGCATTAGTCGCGTTGGGGTAACACGTTGTCCAGTCTAATTGCGATTTTATGGCAGGGAATTATTCTGAATCTTACGTTCTCAGCCTCAAATCGCTATTTATTCTCGTAAGTTCGTCCTAACCGGCTGTTTATTCGTGTCGGTAATTTGCCTTAAATACTGATCAAAGTAAACCTCACTTAGAGGCGGCATAGGTGGCACGATATTTCAGTACGATATCTCCTACCTTGGTTCCTCTCAGGCACAAATATCGGGGCGTTCGTCTAATGCAACACGAGATGACGTAAATGACCAATAGCCATTCTCCGCTCATGCAGGCATACTCATGTTCTGACATCACTCATAGGAAACCATTCGCAGTATTTCTTGCCACCCAAGTCAAGATGGGGTGTATTTGAGTGGAAGGTGAGTTAGCGTCATTATTACAGTCTGGGCCATTCTTGACTTCCATCTAGCGATCATGGCAGAATCATTCGAAACGATGAGCGAGAGGACCGTCCGTCACGCGCTCAAAATACCCTGCAGCTCAAGTCCGAAGTTACGGGGGCATATTACCATCCCAACATGGAGCATATATTCTTAACGAGCGAACAAAGTGGAGCTGTGTGCCTTCGTGATGACAGGATGGCCTTTGGTCCTCTTTCTCGGCGGTCTCGGGACGGCGTGGTACAAGTGGTCAGTGTACACTTATTCTTCTTTACCTGATGCCCTGAGCCTCGTTGTTTGCCCAGTACAACACCAAGCTAGCCAAGCGAAACTACGGTCACTTGAGCATACCGGAAGCAAGTAGTATTGCCTTCGACCGCGACGGTAAGGTCACCCCGCGGTTTCATGTCGTTCTATTCATGGGTTGTCAGGTTCCCGTTTTGCGGTCACAATGCTGGTATGCCATCAAAGTACACTATCGAAGTCTATTATAACCTCTATATTTTTACAGCACTGGTATCCCACAATCTATTCTATCTCTGACTCCAATCCAATCGCCATCTGTACTGGGAAGAATGGACCAGATGGGATACCAGTCCCAAGTGAAGAACGGAGCTATTCTAACTCTTGCACGACGAAGGTAAGTGTTTGGACTATTTGAACATTCTCATCATTCATGTAACGGCGGTAGAACGGCTCCTTTGGTAGTCCAGGGCTTGAAACCGACGAGCTCTACGCTGCGGGATCTGACGATTTCCGGGGATATGTATGGAGATTGCCCCCAACACCTGAGCTCGTAAGTCGGAGACAAGAATTCTCCCCAAGTGCCTGGCAAAGTCAGGATACCACCGAAATAACGGGTAAGCCAACAATTAATCACGTACACACTCCAAGTCTCACTATGTAAAGCCTTTACCTCGGATTCCAAGGACAAGAAATATGTGCCAGTCGAGCTATCAACGCCTTTGTGCCGACTTACAGGTAAAATTGGCCTTAATTCTTGACTCGGCGGACTGAATGGCCGACAATTTAGGACATGAATCTATCGTCAATACTGCCGTTTTTCACCCTCATTTCCTCCACGTTCTAACTTCTGGGGTGGAGAGGCGGATAGTGCTGCATAGTCCAACCCCATCTTCTCCATGTGCACAGGATTTGGCCCCCTCCCCAACGAATGTCAGACAGCTTGATACAGATGGAACATCAGATCGGTTGAATTATTATCAGGCGCTCACTGGAGAATCAATGCTTGTTGATGAACACAGGACAATCAGTTTGTTTGACCAGTAAGCCCAACCCCTTCAAACATCAAGTCCCAATATCATCTCATCATCTCGCCCCATACTTCTCATCAGCATTTTGAGGGAAGAGGGTGACGCGGACGTTTTCAGTGTGCGTCAATGGAGAGATTCTGATAATTCGTCGTCAGACGGAGACGATGATTCCGACTCAGATGATGGTATAGACATCTGACGTCACGAGCCATCTCAGACTTGACCCGACCCCTGGAAATGCGATATTCCTAACTTAAACTACGAAATTTCCGTACATTTCTATCCATTATTCGACGTGTATATGTCATATAGGTGTATGCTCTTAGCTCGAGCCCGCCTATCACCAAATTCGTCCTTTCCAATCCGATGGAGATCGGACAGTGCTCGAGTGGGAACTAGGCCATTTAATTATTCATTTATTTTCTCCCTTTGATTTTTGAGCCGTGGGACACGATCCTTGACAATCAAATGCCACGAGGCTCCCGTCCGCCGGGATCATGCTTGCCTTAAATTAGACCACTCAGGCCTTCTACTTACCTTCCGCCGACGATTGTCAGGACCGGTACGCAGAAGTGTGCTTGGCTAACTAAGCGAACACTAACGGGAGCTACTAGTCAATTGTGCTGACTTGCCATAAGCTGAGAGGGATTCTGGAGCATGCGTGCAATGGAAGAGAGGTGCTCGAAATACAATTACGCAATTTCGGATGGACATTTCTCGTTGTGCTCAAAACTATTATTTTTTGAAGCCAATTTGAGATGCCCGGTCCATCGTTGTTTATGACTGCTGCCGGTGCAAGGCTATATGTTGCAGACGATGTTTATCGAGAGAAAAAAACCCGGTCGTCGCATGTCGTCGCACGGGCAGCGGAAAAAAGAATAGTTCCTTTTGCAATTGCAATCAACTTTCAACCCTGATTCATCCTTCAATAGCCTCTAATGCAGTGCAGTGCTATTTCTGGTGCTATCAGGAGAGGAAACAAGAGTTATTCCAGCTCCCGAGTGCCGACCGTGGCATGCTCTTTCTCGGTTCTGCTGCGCACGCATTATTCGCCAGTCCATTCCAAGAGCATTTCATTCCGTTGTTATAGGGGTGGGGCTGAGGGTAAGGATAATTTGGGTAAGATCCTCCCCGCATGCATTACTACAGCTTATTATGTGATTAATCCGGGCACTCAATTGTGTCACTCCGCAACTTCTGGTACTTATCTCGGAATATTCTGTCAATTGTTCACTACGGCAGGTGCGATAGGTAAGAACATATCGTAACTTCGACCTTGGTTTAGTGTGTAACCGCCATCGATATACATATAATTTATTACTCATGGTCCGTACCTGCTCCGCGTGACGAACGTTTGTCGCCGCCGGGAACTTGACAGTGTCTTTAAGCATTTTCAGGGAACAATTCAGTCTGTGATCGTGAACAAACGTGGCTAAAGCCCCCGTTCCGTTATCTTCGACCTTCTCTTTTCTGGATTTAGACAGGCGCCCGTGAATATAGAATGATGAAAGTATTATATTGTCAAATGCAAAATAAAATTAGAAATAAGATCCAGATGACCTGTTTCCCATGTTGTGTCTATTGTCCGTGAAAGGCTCCGAATGCCTAATTGTTCCCTAGAAGATCTTGGTGTTGACCCTAAAAATTTTGCCCCGATATTTGCTGGATCTCCCAATCAGGTTATAAGTGGCAGGAGACTTCTATAGGCTCCTAATTAGAGATAAGATATATGGATCTATCATGCCGCTACATTATAGGGTTTGACTATATGTAGATAGCTAGAAATATTAGATACGAAGGGATATTGTAGTAAGATATCTAGTTTGTGATAAGGACCTGTTCACGATAGCACTCTTGCTAACGAAATTGCGACAGATGACAATTCTTCTAGGTTAGTCAGTCAAAATAATCCATGAGGCATCACCGAGGGCCATTGCGACCTGTCGGGGCCGCGTATGAGAAAAGAAGTTTAGTACCAGATGCTCCGTGTGTGGTGGATGGGTGCCAAATCCGAAGTCTCTATACCCTCCACCCTCTCCTCTCCATTCTCTATCCTTTTTGCGAGGTCCCAAAGGTAGAAATCAATAATGACACTGCTCACTACCTCTATCCTCTCTGGTTCTCCTTGGTCTGGACAACTCGAGCTCAAGGCCTGGACAATTTTATCTCGTACACGCTCGACGGCGGTAATACTAGCGGCACGCAAGCTCACTTCTTCTCGACAGCCAGGGGGTAAATCTGCACCTGATTTGAGTAAATGCATCAAAGAAGACGGGTAGTCTAGAATTCGAAGGTGGTGTAAAATCTGGGGGACGCGGTAGTCGGCAAACATCGTAAGTTCGTGTATGCGAGGCCCTAAGGGTCCCGGAAACAACGGGTGAGGTGTTGAGGGGAATTCAGGATAGAAAGCAGCCCAGAGCTCCGCTACGAGGATTTGAGCCCGTTTCCAGAAATACACTGGTAGGGCGAGACGCATATAAGCATCATCCAGGAGTCAAATGGCATGACCTCACCTGTTCGGCCTTGATACCAGACCTGATCCCTGAACGAAGGAAACGTGTCGGTAACCATCTTCACAAGGTCTAGAGCAGATCCTTGCCCATGGTACCGTCGGTGGAATTCATCTATGAACCCCTTGAAAGAACCACCAAAGCTCTGGTTTATTATTAGGTTTATCACATGAGAAGAGGTGGGTGCCCAAGGTAATGGAAGACTTACGTTGCATAGGATAAATCCCACCTCGCGCATAATACGTATTCGGTCATGGATTAATGGCATATTTTCAGTTGATTGTTGTGCGGGCCGAAATACATGCTCAAGCAAAGAGTCCGGGCACATCGCTTCCGATGAGTAAAATTCGGGTTTTACGAGCGGTATATCCTCATCCCATAAGGCTGCTGATTGCGATCAGGAAAGGATACAGCAACATAGGATATCACGGACCCCTGTCGAGCGACGCCACAAGGCTCCAGTACCCCGTAAAAACCTGCCGCCTACCGCCGGCATCCTCTTTAGTCTCGTCCCAGCTTGTGTACCATTCCACCCCGTATCGTTCCTTCTTTCCTTCAAGCGGTGACCAGAAACTGAAGTTCAGCGAAGATATTAGGAATATCCAGTCAAAGACTGTTTTTGTCAATGGATGACTTGGATCATAGGGTTCGGGTGCGCATATATGCAGCGGGTGGGTTCGCCACGTTCGTGGGGTGTATGAACCTTGCTCAAGCTTTCTTCTGATCTACTCATCGAGGAGTCGTAAGGGAGAAGAGAGAATTTTGCCGTTCAGAACGCGACTGGCGCTGCATCAGAGGCGAAGCAGACGAACATAGTTTGCGGCCACCTTCACACCGTTCGCATCGATCTGCACAAGGTTCGTCTCCTGCGGAAGCCAAGCAAAAGAAGTGATAAGCGGATCTCTGCGTGTCATTAAGCTATTCCCGCACCTTGTATGCATACTCTGAGCTTTCTACCACTGGATTTTGTGAAGTCATACCTGAAATTTCCGGGGTAATGGATTTCTCGCTGTAGAAGTCAAGCTGCGGGTGTCGTGTGAAAAAATCGGAGGCGATCATGCTTCTGTTCAAGGAAGCAGAGATGAACAAGAGGCAAAGAACAGGAAATATGGATGAGTGGCTGGTCAACTTTTGGATTATTCCCCGAACGGGACGAATGCCGAAAAAGAAATTGGCCCTGCTGACGTGGTGGGCCCGAGATCCCCTTTGTCGATCTTATCTTATCTCGGAAACGTATGATATTCTGACAATTGTTATCAAATATGGTCGGTGAATAAACCCCTCGATCCCCATTCCCTCCTTCATTTCTTCTTTTTATCTTGCTCGTGCGTCGCCTCTCCCACCAATATCTTCTCACCATGTTCCTTCAGCTTTGGCTGTGGGTAAGAGTACGTTAGCTTCGAACCTCCTCCAAGTGAGGGATGTTTATGGCACCTTGCGCAAGAGCTAACACAGCCGAGTAGGTTTATGAGAAATCCTTGAGTACTAGTTGAGCGAAACGGAGCACCTACAGTCCCGCGGGTTTTCTGCATTTACATAGATAAATGAACGGATTGGTTATCCGAATAACGCAGCCGAACAATGGACATACCTGAGCGACGCCTAGAGGAGTTAATTGGTTTAGCACACTCATGACCCTTTACCAAATCCGTCGCAGAAGAACGGACCTATCACTTGTTCCTTGAAAGGGATTTCCTTCCCCGGAGACTCTTCTCCAAGGCCGGGTCCAGGATGAGACACCTGCTGACTCGGTTGTGTCGCCTCAACATCAGTGTTAATAGTTGTTCCGCCCCCGGGTTGCGTCAAAGCTGGGGAAACGTGTGTAAGCCAGGATCGACTCCAGAATCGTAAGCGAAGCTCAGGGGCTCTTACCCTGTTGTGGTGCATCATCGACTACTGTTGGGCGAGCAAACGAAGAAGGGGGCGGAACAGTACCTTTGCTAGGATTGGTGTCAGGACCTTGTCCCATAGCGGCAGTAGAACCAACAACTCTTGAGGACATCTTACAGCGATGCTAGTAGTGAATGTGGATACTGGTGTATACAAGTTTATATAACCCATCCTATCCTGCCCCATTGGCGTATGACGTTGAACGACGTCATCGTCCGTTATTTCTTCGATGCTTCTTGCACATCCCAGTCGGAGCGCACTAAACCTCCGATGCAAAGCCCTACGTATTGAGTTATTGAAAGGTGGAACATCATTAACTGGAAGCTCATTCAGGGCCTGGTTAAGACACAGAACCGACTGGACACACCTTCCCTATGCCTGGGATGAGATAATCACTTAAGCCGACGTGACTGGGTGGTCAAAGATGAATGTGGAGTTACTTATTCCTTGCTGATACCGGCTGTGATAATTCTGGCAATTCACGCCCCATACCATTTGGTGTGATGAAGTAGAAGTAGGTCTATTCGAGTTCAAGCTGTCATCACTGGAAAAAGCGAACAGACTTTCTTCGAAGTCGGTGCCGGGGAAGCCAGTCCCCAATACCTGGTCTCAGATTCATCTCGCCAGTATGGTGTCGCTTTGAGAGGCAATATTGGAATAGGGTGCAGTAGCTCGTTGAGAGCCACAAGTTTGTCGCCTAACAAAGGAAATAGCATTCTAGAATAGATTGAATACATCAACTAAAGCCAACATGCCTGCGAGCGGCGGCCAGGGAAAAAGTCGGCCAAGTTGGCCTCAAACCCATCCAAAAAATCATCTATTTCGTTCTTCAGCTCAACGAGAGCGCACAACCCGAATTCACCGTGAGTCATTCCCGTCCACGAGTCAATACCTAACCTCCGCTTCATCTCGACTAAAAAGTCCGTAACATCATTGAAAGAATCGTCAGCCCAGATCTTCTGTGCATGTTCTCTCCATTTCTTTTCATAAGGCTTCAAACAAGTGCAGTTCTCTGCTACCTGGCTTTTGCGACTGACCTCCGGCATATTTCGCAGTCGACCTCGAAGCGCAGAAAGGGAAATAAACCCTCGGTAGAGACGGGCCTCCTGGACCTCTGTCAACTGCATTATCAAATCATCATCCCCCCAGCGGTCTAATCTGCGGACATCGTCTCGTAGAGAGAAGCGACTGGCCTTCTCTGCAATTCGATCACTGCGTTCTCTCAAAGAAAGACTCCACTTCTGATAACGCAGATGTTGATAATAAGCGCGGGCCTCCAACGACCCACTTCCTACGTCTTCCGCAATCTCGAGTACGATTCTGAGATTCTGGATATGAACGGGGTATGGGGCTGTGGAACTCGTAATCATGTGTATGAGGTGTCCTTCCCAAGGTCCCTCACAGCTGGTGCCCATCTACAGTTCCTGGAAACCTCCAGGATGTACCTGAGCCTGAAGGAAGGAACACTGCGATCGCCCACATTGAGCCTCTGGATGAGGGCTTCCTGCGCCCATTTTTCGATAGCCACACACTCGTACTTGTGAGCTAATAATCCGATATGTGCGCATTTCTCCTCGTCCAATTTTTCATTTTCCGAGTTACTGCTCCCAAGTTCTTCGATTCTGGTTCAATACATGATGAGTACCGTGAGAATGTGGACGTAGTCTGTTTCTCACCCTGCATACAAAGCCCAACACCAAGCACGGAAGGCCCCAATAGAATCCTGGCACACAATGGGATGGTCATCTCTGTCTCCATCCACATTGGATTCTCCTTCCCCTGACTGAGGCAACAAAAACATGTTTCGAAAAACCACGGAACTCCTGCGAAGGATAGTACGATGAAGCTAGATCCATGGTCCATGTTCAATTTCCGCGAGTCTATTCTCATATTGAACACTTACATTGAAGAGACAATTGCCAACCTCGAGTTGGCAGTTCCCATCGTCGAAGTAATAATCGGCGTCCCTGATATATACGGGGCGTTCACGGAAAGGCATGTTATCAGAAGATAGGTCGACTTGGCGGATTGCGGACAAGCTCAGAGTCCACAACATCTACCATATAAAGGCTACACAAACGCTGGAGCAGTACCCTCTCACGCAGAAGCGGTACACATCTTGAGATGCCCAGTTCTTTTTCACCACATATCAGTACAACAATATGCAGAAGTCTGATGCTGCATGGTGCAACGGTGGTATATTAAGTCCATCCCCCACGAGTACTCAAAGGAACTGACTCAGTCCCTTCAACCCCGAACTCCATGAGTAAGCGAATCAATTGGACGACCCAATGCCTGCGCCATCCGTAGTCCAGGGATTTGTGGCAAGGTGAATTGGGACTATCAGGCGGAAGTCTCTGAACGGACATTTCCCAGGGTCCGGGGGAGACATGGAAAGTACAACGCAATCCTATGTGACTGATCAGTGGTTTTCCATGGTGAAGCGACAGGAAATAATACCTTGACACTCAAACCTGCTGCTCTGAAACCACCTATTTGCACGGAGTCAAAGATACCTATCTCTCCAGAAAAGGCGGATACTGTCGTCTCATTTCCCTGTAGGACATCATAAGCTTTCAGGAAAAAGTACGAAGTAAGGGAGAGATACAGTATAATTGAACGCGCCCTGTCCAATGCAGTCAATTCGCCACATATCTTGCCTCGCCTCAGTCACGACTCGGATCCCGTCACTGTCGAGAAATATTAGGATCCCCAGCAATCGAATAGACATTTCTTACCTGAGGTCAACAGTAGCTTGTCTCAGTACTTCAATCTTCATGGTAGCTTCGGGATTTGGAGGACCGGGGCTTGGCCCAAACGGTAGAAATGCCGCAAGACTAACTGCCGTCGATTCGAAAGTGACATGGAATGGAATTCTCTGTGTAAAGCTAAAGATCCTCGACTTCGGAACATGGAGCTTAACGAGGATATCTTGTATGCGCGACTTTTTCGCCTTTGATATGGCTTCAAAAGTTTGCCAGTTTGACGCTAGGTCAAAACCTTCAGAAGACCTCCACGTGGGAGTGGGTGGGAGTGGGAGGGAAGGACGAGTGCGAGGATAGTATAGAAATGGCGTACTGACAATCCTATGGTAGGGCTGAGTTCACTAGATTCCGTTTAGACGAGGGGATAGCGTACGTTGTTCCGATATGTATGCCAAGCTTCTTCGAGTTTACTAAAGGAACCATATGGGGAACAGTGTTCGGCCTATTGATCGTGGCGCTGACAGAATACTGAGAGGCAGAATCCAGTTAGTCCTAACTACGACAATAATAACGAACCTGCTCACTTCAATGCTCGCGTCAAATCCGGGAACGCCCTTCAACTTAACGCTGTAGGTCGGCGGCAAAGGCTACAAAGCCACACTATGAATGACTAAGTGACCGATACAAGGCGATGACTCACGTATGTGATGCCGTCGTGCTCAAACGTAGCCGGCAAAGTCAAGGCAAAGTCAAGTGTGTGGAGACAATCTTGATTGCTGGGACCTTTGACCCAAAGCAGCTTGGTATCAAGGACCAATTTCACAGAGGACTTGCCGCCTTCCGCTATTTCATTTAGCTTAAGACGGCCTTCAATCTATATCCAAGACTGTCAACCAAGGTCCCCTTAACCAAGAATGCAGGGAGGACCTTACCTTGACTTCAACACTGTCCACACCTTCCGCTTTCTCAGCGTCCAGTTCCACGATGCCTTCTATTAAACCCGTAACCCCATACACAGGCATGGCAATCCCATCCTCCTGTGCCGTCAACCTCAACCTTGCATGACCATGCTTGCTATGTTTGATGAAGCTCCCAGTCGATCGAGGCCTTGACCGATCGTTGAGTGCGATCCGCTGTTCGCTCTCAAGAGGCTCGGCGGTGTAGGATGGTGCGCGGTGCAAGGAGGCAGGAGGAGGCTTAGTATATGACAGTAAACTCTGCGTAGACATCTTCCGGAGTGCTTTTTGTTTTTGGTTGCTCTAACAGCCCAAGGATGCGGGTAGAAAAGGGGTGAGACTTGTCCAAGATAATATTCGGTTTAGCAAAGGCCGGACAGATCCCCACACTGTTGCGTCGGGCGACAAGGAAGCTATCCGATGGCGTGACCCTTCATGTGGTTTGCGGAGGTGGGAAGAGCGTGTCCATATGGTCCATTCCCAATCGAATCTTCTGCATGTGTGTGATTTGCTGATTGCTAATTCGTTGAAGTCTTGGGAACGATTGTGGCACCAACATAAATAGCCGTAGAAGCAAGTAAACTTAGAGAAGTCAAGTTGGGGAAATCATGGTCTAAGAGTTATAGAGCACCTCTTTAAGAAAATCTGTTTGTTCAGGGCTAGTCAAGTGCCCTATTCAATATCAGTTCGATATCAACGGGTCAATTATCACTCTTCATGCTTCAAATAGACAGCAGGAAAACGCTGGAGATAGTAGATGATTATTGGATGCGTGATATCTACGGGATATGGCAAAGGTTGGTCATTATCTCTGGTCCGTAATTCCAATAATTATACAATACAAAAACAATACAGCGGAAACAGCATAGACGACAGATGAAAAGCCATAATATACACGAAGTCGACACTATGGACCTGGCGGAGGTCGGCGAATCTGCACAGGCCCTTTGCCTGTTGGGTCTGTCGGTTTCAGGCGCTTGGCGAGAGAATCTTCAGCGGTGGTGGTCCCTTCCTCACGCGGCCGCTTGTTCGCAGCACCCATAATGGACATTCCTGCTGGTGCGGCCGGTGTTTGTGATGAAGCAGCAGCAGCCGCTGCTTGTTGCGCAGGTGAAGGTCTTACAGGTGGTACTCTAGCTGCCGCACCACGTGCCAAGGGAGCACCTCCCCTGGCGCGCATAGGAGCGCCCCCACGTGCAGGAGCAGTCGGATTCATTGAGGGCTTGCGGGGAAGTACAGTAGCAGCAGGCTGTGTGGGTGGCGCAGTTGCAGTAGCAGTTGTAGGGGTCGGGGGTTGGGCAGTCTGAGTGGTGGGAGCCGAGGGCACTGAAGGCCCGGCAGGGGCACCAGGGGCGGGGGCAGCAGGTGTTGAGGTAACGGTTGCATCCTGTGGAAGAACCCCAGTATTTTTCCACTCAAGAATTTGAGCTTCAAGATCCTTCACCCTCTTTTGTGCCTTGGCGAGTTGAGCATCCTTCAACTTTCCTTTTGTCATCTGTTCCCTCCTTCCACGTTCCACAGCCGACTCGATCTCTGTTTCGTGTTGAGCCTTGATCTTTGTGTCGTACTCGGCAATAGCAGCGTCGATAACCGCTTGTTTATTGAAACCGGCGGTGGCAGCGGGAGCTTCTTTCTTCGCAGTGTCCACAGCGGCATCAACAGCGACTTTGAGGTCCTTTCCGTGCTGCTCAACCAACCTCTTCTGTAGTGCCTCGAGTTCTTCTGTGTGTTTCTTCACTAAAGCTTCGCTGTCTGCCGTTGAGGGATTCGCACCCAGCTCGCTTCTGAGCTTCTCCACGGCCTCCGAGACTGCTGCTGCTTGTTGTGCCGCAGCTCGTTCGGCATCAGCTTGCTTGGATTTGAGGAGACTTTGGAGCCTAGTCTGGAATTTTTCCTAGTCGCGGGATCAATTACCATGTACAAGAATCACGAGTGCACTTAATAGACATACATTTTGGAGACGCAGATTCTTCGCATCCTCAACGGCTTTGCGTGCTTCCTCCATCGAAGCCTGAGAGCTTCTGTGAGTATATGATTTTCGAGGCGGCATCACACAAGGACTTACCTGAAGCTTCTCTGCGGCTTCATCTCTAGCCTTAATGAGTTCAGCTTTCTCCTTCTCCCACGCAGCACCATCAGTCGAGGCGGGCACTATGTCTGCACCAGCCCTCCATTTCTCTTTCTCAGCCAACAGCTCATCTCGTTCCTTCTGGAGCGCAGCCTGAGAAACCTTGAGCGACTAACAAAGCACAATCTGAAAGAGACTATCTCACAATTGTAGTGGTCTGGTCAGCAATCTGTTTGGTCGCTTCTCCATCGTTCGCAGCGGCGCCCTCCAGAGTTGCCTTGCTGGCTTGCAGGGTACCGATCTCAGTTTCAAGCTCCTTGACACGTTCCTCCAGTTTCTGCTTTTCGGCAGTAAGGTTGACATTCTCCACGCGGGACTTTTCCATCCTCGTCCTGAAGACTTCATTATTCTTCTGGGCCACGCCCCTGAAGTTGTCGAGCTTTGAAATTCATGAGAATGAAAGCATGTAGTAGAACTTCGGAACCCTTACTCGGGTCGTTGTATCGGCAATAGTTTGCTTGTACTGAGCCTCAGCTGTTTCAAGCTCTGCCTTCTTGGACTCCAGATCAGTATTTTGAGTTTTGAGGCGATCAATTTCATCCTTCAGTGCTTGAACCTCGGCCGGGTCGATGCGATCATACTGAAGCATCATTTGATTAGCTTTATGTCCCTATAATTCATTTGGAGGGTACAAACCTTGGTCAGAAGCTGGGCGTTGCGCTCTTGCCACTTGCGAGATTCTTCCTCAAGACGTGTCAACTGTGCTTTCGTAACATCCAGTTCTGCTTGCACAATACGAGTCTGTTCTTGAGCGGGTTCTAGTTCCTGTGTGACCTTCTTAAGCTGAGCTTCAAGTTCACGAGACTTCTTGGCATAGTTCTCGCAATCGGCACGAAGCGTCGCATTGCTCTCCCTGAGGATATTGAGTTGAGTAATCCGCTCAACAAGTTCAGCGTGCTGGGCGGCAGAAGCAGAGTTCTCGACGGCTTTCTCACGTTCCTGGCTGTCGTGTCAATAAGCCTCATTTTCCATTCACTGCGTTACTCACCTCGGATAGTGTAGCCTGGGTCTCTTGCAACGATTTGCTGATATGTTCAATCTGGCGTTTGAGCCGGGCATTCTCATCGCTTGCAAGTTGCAGCTGAAGATCAACGATACCCTTCTCTCTCCGAAGCCATGAAACAACAGAGCGCAGTTCAGCGAGTTTCGTACCCGAGTCTTCGCCACCTTCCGTCTCCGTAGCCTGTGCTTCTGACGTGGAGCCAGCTGCCTGTCTGATACGTGCAGCCTGAGTGCTGACGGACTCGAGGTGCTGATGCAAGACATTGTTCTGTGACGAAAGATCTTTGCATCTGTAAGACCAGAATGAGGGTTCAATTCCTTGAATACACGGTACAACCGCACCTGTCATTGAGATCTCCGATTTCTTTGTCCAAAGCTTCCTTCTGCTGCTTCCAACTGCCTTCCGAAGCCGCAAGCTTAGCCTGGGCAGTCTCGGCTGCGGTTGAGTTGTCGCGAGCAGCAGTTTGGGCTACGGAAAGATCCTTGCGCAAAGTCTCAATAGTTTTGATGGACTCTGCATGGGCGACCAACTCGTGTGAATAACGCTCCTCCGCAACCTACCAAATAGTCAACATCACACAAGCTCGCCGTCGTACGGATTCTAGCGTACCTTAGCAAGTTCTTCTTGAGTGCGTAAGTCGCGCTCCCACTTATTCCTATCCTCCTCAGAGTGCTTCTCAGAAGTACTCATATCGACGATCGTATCCTCTAGTGTCTTCTTGTCACTAGCCCAAGCAGCACGCTCGGTGTCAAATGCTTTCTGGAGCTCTTGGTATTTGGCTTTGACTTGCTCGAGCTCTTGTTGGAGAACCTGGAGTTTCTCATCCAGAGATTTTTTCTCGATCTGTAAATCCATTTAAGTAAGAAAACAAGATGAGACGGGAGAAACACTAACCTCGTGTCGTGCGACTTGAGCTTCCGTCGAGGATTTGTACTCGTCGAATGTATTGCTGAGATTGGACAACGCTTCCTCGCTCGCCTTTGCAATCTCTTGGTACTGTTGCACATGCTCTCTTGCGTTGGCAAGATCAACTTCAGTAACCTTGAGGGCGGATCTAACCCAATGAACACCATTTGGTATCGCGCGTTGGTTGAAGATAAAGAAGATTCGTACCTGAGTTCAGCAACCTCGGCCTCTAACTGCTGTTCGCGTGGCAAGTTTTCATCCACGGTCTGTGACACTGCAGCGGATGCACCAGAAGCGCCGGTACGGCGCTCATATACAGCCAACTTCTCTTCGTTACCCTTGAGTCGCTTCGCCAAATCTTCGACTTTCTCTTCGAGATGCTTCTTGTTCGTCTCGGCTGCCACAAGGTTTTCTCGATTACGAGAGTACTCTTCGGCCTGTTCCACGAGTGAGCATTCCGCTGAGAAATTTTCAGAAACCAGATAACATACAACTTTGTCAAGACGGGTTTGGAGATCCTTGAGATCAAGTTCCTTTTGCAACTGCAAGTTCCGCACGGTATCACGTTCTTGGGTGAGCTGGGCCCGAAGATCTTGCGTCTGGCCTTCAAGGAGCTGTAGTTGGCTTTCAAGGCGACGACGGTCGTTCTCGCCAGACCTTTCGAGGTCGTTGTGCATCTTCTGTACATTGGAAATGAGATCAGAGAGATGTGAGCGATCCAGTGACAACGCCCTATTCTCCTCGAGGAGACGGTTTTGAGTACCCTTCGAAACCAAATCAGTAAAGTATGCTTGATACAAAACAAAACAAACAAACCTGCCAAATATCCTTCTCGGCACGCAGGTTCGCATTCTCATTCCTGAGTTGCTCAATACGACCAGTGGCGACCTGAAGATCCTCTGTGAGGCGGTTGCATTCAATATCAAGGCGTGTCCATTGATCCTGGAGTTGGCTGTTGCGCTTGGTGAGGCTCTCCACCTCACGATACCGGAGGTCAAGTTGTTCCTGGTGCATACGACCCCGTTCTGATGAATAAGATAAGTATTCAAACCTCGTACAGCGTTAGTATGGGCCTCACCGGTCATATATTGAACCTTCGCCTCAACCTTAGCGAGCGCCGAAGTTGCCATCGTAGCCTCTCTCTGAGCTTGGACGAGATCCTCTCTCAGCTTCAACGCATCCAATCCCATCTCCGTCTTATACGCCTCAAATTGGTTCTGCACCTCGACCAACTCCTTGACCAGCTCATCCTGAGCGCCATTCTCCACTGAGTGAATGCCCTCAACAGGTACAGTGATGACACCAGTTTTCTCAGCACGAGAAGCCATTGCCTTGAGAGCTTCACGCTCTTTCATGTACGCCTGGACGACCTTCTCATGATGTTTCTTCTCCCGCTCGAGAGTCGAAGCAAGTTCCTGAATTGCCTCGTGTGCCTCTTTGATGGCCTCCGTCTGTTCGCGTTCCATTGCGGCTTTGTACTCCTGCTCCTCGCTTTCCAACTTGGATCCTAAATCACGTACGACAGACAACAACTTCTGGTTCTGCGTCTGCAATTCTCCAATGTTCTTGAAGAGCACGAGACTGCTGGTGATGACCTGATCGACATTGACAGGCTCAGCCGTCTGCTCGAGGTCCTCGTCAGCAGGGATCGTAGGATCATCACGGCGCGCAATCTCGCGAAGGAGGTTTTGGACTTGTCGACCAAGATCTTCCAGCTGTTGTTGGAGAAGCTTGTTCTCGGTGGTGACCTTGGCATGCTTCTGTGAAGCTTCCTGTGCGAGACTGGCTTGAGCATCGCGTTCCGTGATGACTTGCGAGAGCTGGGTGGCAAGGTCTGAGGACTCGGTCTGGAGGCGGTAGTACTCGGATCGTTGTTGTGAAAGGATTGGCGCCTGGGGTATACGACAATAATGAAAATATAAGCAAGCATGAAACGATATATGTATAAACGACGCACGCGCTCTTGAATTTGGGCAAGGACGGATTGTAATGTGCGATCCATGTTATCATATTCAATAACCTTCTTCGCATAGTCTTCCTGGAGCTTGACAAATTCGGTGTAAACCTCTGTAAAGGTTTTCCCGCTCTTCTGCGTTCGACTTGCAATGGCAACAGTTGGGCTCAACCCCAGCATGCCATCGTTAAACGGATCGCCAGGAGTACCAGGAGTACGGAAAGGTGTCCCAGGCAAACTGCCCCGACCAGGTAGTGGGAGGTCTCCACGACCCATACCCTCGACAACTGCCTCCAAATTCCTTAGCCGCTTCTCAGCCTCATCTCTACCTCGTCTCTCCTTCTCGATCTCATCTTTGAGTGCAACTTCACGCAACTCTGCCTTCTGACCAACGCCAGCCCACTCACTTTCCAAGTTTTCGACAATCTCCTTCGCCTGCTTTTCGCGCTCCTCCATCAAAGATACCAACCGCTTGAGACCACCTGCCTCGGTTGCGAATTTGGTTTCCTGCTCAGCGAGCTGACCAGTGAGGTCTTGGACCTTCGCCAGAGCTTGTGTGAGTTGGTGGGACTGGGTGGAGTGAGCGGATTGAAGGGCTTTAAGGGAAGCCTGGGCAGATTCGGCGGTCTGGGTCAGAGAGTCATGAGCAGCTTGCAGGACAGTGAGCTCAGCATGCTTCGTGCGGCGGTATTTCGTAAACTCTTCAATCTTCACGTTGAGCTCGTCACTGTTACGCTTGGCTTCTAATTGGGCAAGGTCCAGTTGTTGAGTGAGGGTATCAATTTTAAACTATTGAAAACTGAGGCCATGCGACTCGAAGAAGAACGGAGGTGACATACCTTGCTGGATGTCTCGGCAGAACGAAGGTCTCGAGTCTGTGTTTCTAGTTTCTGGTGTTCTTGTCGTGCCTCCTTGAGACTAGCTCGTAGAGTTGCAACCTCCTCTATTCCACGATGAGCAACCAGTAAGATATAAGGAATATGAAGAACGCACCAGCTCGCTGAGCACTTTCCTCCTTTAGCCGACTCACCACACCAACTAAATCACGCTTCTCCCGCTCAACATCCTCCATGCGATGTTTCAAAGTTTCCGTTTCAGTAGAAGTCTGCGACCGAGAGCTCTGTAACTCGGTGATATTATTTTGAAGTTTAACCTTGGCCAAAGCTATAGAGTAGATCAGAAACGTCGAAGGGACGCGACATAGAAGAGAACAAGACGTACCAAGGTCGTCGCGTTCCACCTTCACCTTTTTGAGCTCGTCTTGCGCAGTTTCAACTTGAGACTCCATCTCCTTGATTCCCGTCTCCCTATCCTGCAACGCTTGGTCCAGCTCGACATCCTTTTTCTCCACCTCCGCGCGCACATTCTCGAGCTCCTGTTGAGTATTCTCCAACTCCGAGTGCTGTCCCAGCAAAAGCCGATACAGTTCAACGATAGCGTCTGGAGATGGAGAAGTAATACTCGTGTCGGGAAGAAGATTTGAGAGCGTGGCAAGGTCTATGTCCTCGGGCATAAATATTGTCAAGGATTCGTCGGACTGCGCCGAGCTTTCCTGAGCTTTGCGCTTCGCGCGTGTTGCTTTCATCATGGTGACCTGCCCTTTTACCGAGACTTGAGCTCGCTATGGCAGAAAGCGAGGTCAAGGACGAGAAGAATCCAGTATGCGCGCTTAGCCCACAACGGCCATGCATCACACGTGCTGATTATGTCAGCACATGTTTGGTATCAGAGTCAGTTTTATGTACGTACGAAGAGGCAACATGGGCAAGAGTGCCAAGCTGCACAAGCGTCTGGTATGGGCACAACTTATCCTCGAAAATTGTACTCTTATGAGTTGTTCATCATCACAGCCTAAAAAGTTGAAGTCTTCAGTACAAACTTCCCGTTCTGCATCATCATCAGTGCAAACTCAAGTGTCGAATGCCCAAAAGAAAGCTGCCCGCAAGAACAAAGCTGTCAATGCAAAGGGTGGCAAGCACGAAGGACCGGTTCTTGGAGACGCAGACTATGTTACTCTGATGATGGGTGGTCGACGGAAAGCTCGAGTGGAGGCTGCGAAGCTTCCTCAGGATGACGATGCTTAAAGAACTGGGAATGATTTGGTTTCTTCCGATGGGGATAATATTCCGGAGATGTGAGTTTCATTTCAGCCAGATTGCTTCTGCTGAATTGAACTACAACCCAGAGAGCGACCGGCATGACTCTCAATCTCAGGGAATATGTTATTTCCTGGGGTGCGGGCGGCAATCTTATATCTTGCATGATCTCACGCATGACATTGTGGGTCAGAGGGTACAGGGATACAAAAGTATGATACATTCAGTTCAAATAACAAATAAGTTCGATACAGTCATAATACAGTTTAAATGCAACAAGACGAATCATCCCTCACTTTATCACACTTCTCGCCTTCAAGGCTCCTCTCGAGATTCCGCCGGCCCTTCTTCACCCTGTTCCTTGGTATCTCTGTGGTTCAACGACCTTAGGTCTGCCATGTCCGTTCTCTCGATTGATGGTGGACGGACCACATCAGATCCCGGTCGCGCAGGTTCATCAGCTTGAATGAACGAGCTTGGCAATTCAATGTTTTGATCGTCGCTGAACGGATTTGGCACGACGACCGAGTACCCAGAGAATGTCCCAGAGACAGTCAGGTCAGCTGGAACATCCGACGGTGCACGCCAATGCCGTACCCGTGACGCCTCACCACTATCATCGGCGGCCGATGAATCAGGGTCCCGGGGCCGAAGAGATTGGGAAAGTTCAGCCTGACTTCCCCAAGCCTGTTTGATAATCTGCTCCCCCGACAGAGCAGTCGCCATTTCCAAGATTCCTTCTATATCCAATGATTGCACAGGGTCAACTGAAGGGCGACGGTGCATTGACGTATCCTCAACATCTGAATGGACAAAACCGGAAAGATTCAGTCCGCCCAGCAACTAATATGACCATTGTGGTAGTTACTTACTTGAGCCGCCGTCATGCGTCCACGAAGAGAAACTAGACCTCGCCGCCAAGGGTGCTTTGCCGTCAAAGTTCCCATCTAGTTCCCCCCTCACATATGGAGGATTGGTTATACAACCTCCTCCCGGGTTTCCACCCTCACCGCGCTCAACCATTGGTGTCTCTTCAAATGGGTTTCGTGTGGTACCTTCTTCGTGGAGTTGCGTATCCTGGAGGCGATGAGAAAAAAAGCTGTTGATTGTTCCCCGCCGTTGTCGTGGTCTGCGGCGCTTTCGATCCCGGACGACGAATACGGCCATTAAGATAATGATAAGAAGGATTATCCCTCCTCCAACGGAGCATCCGATAATCACTTCCCTGGAAGAATCGACTGTAATTAATTTCTTGTCCGGATAAAACGCAGTGTATTACGCACTGGGGAATTGGTGCGGGCACCCGGGGTGTCTCGAGTTCGCCACTTTGCGATGTGTTGCTCGTGTTCGTGGCAGCAGCAGTAGCAGCAGTAGTGGTATTCATCGCTGAAGGACCTTTTGGAAGGCAATCCACAGAGCTAGAGGAATCTCCTCCCACTTGAAAAAGTTCAGTGAATGCACTACGCCGTTGGCTATCACATACCGGTTATTAAACCTGTTGTTTCACGGTGCTGCATTCCGTCATCGAACACCAAAAGAATTTGTGTTCCACGCTGGATGACCATGGTAAATGTCGCGGTTCCATTTGAGGGTTTGTCTGAGGTTTGTGGCAAGAGGATAGAGTCACCCTTCGGCACGAAGGCACGTACAGTGGGCGCACTCTGTATAACTTGAGTATCGTATGTGATGACAACGTCCTCGCATTGCATTGGCTTCGAGGTGAGTTTAAAGTCATCGTTGTGTGTGCGGAAGGAATTTCCAATTGGCGTTGGGAGACACGAAGTGTTTCCTGTCGGGGAAGGCAACACTCTTGTGACATCGGAAACTTGAGCAATAGGCTTCTCATTTGCGTCATCGAGAGATGCAATGAATTGCTCTCCCGCTGGAAGGGGCAGAAACGTAACAGTAAGCCCGCTTGAGTCCAAAGCATTATTGGGAATAGGGATGGCCACGAGTGACGAGTTAAGGGGGAGGATGTTGAGCATCATAGGTGTTTGCATCTCCGCAACATTGCTCGAAAAGCTGATGGTAATGGGTTCACATTGCACGACCTGGGATATCGTGAAATTCAACCATGGCTCCCCTCGAACGAGCCCCAGCAGGCAGTGGAGTAGAAGAACGAAGATAGAGAGAGAGAACATAGCCGGTCAAAAGAGTGTAAGGGACAATACAGACCGTCAGCTGCACGTCGTAGGCCCAGCCTCTGTGATGACGATAGGTGGTGGTGGTACTGTATGAGAGTGGGGGCGTGAGGTGGGAAGAACAGGCATCCCAGCGACGGTATGATAAGTCGAGTTGCTATCTGGAAGAGGTACGTCCCTGGTATATCCATACAGTCACTCGGCGACTCTGACAAACCAAGTGGGTTGTTTGCGGTATTTACAGCTCACATGTCCTGGTCAACCAAGAACACGACAAACTCTGTTGCCAAGGTCGTTTCCAGCATAGATCGGATCGGGCCATCAGATCTCGGCTTCCCCACATTACTTATGATCGAATACCCTACTGCACGTGATCATATATCTTGTTTCTCGACCATGATCCGGACAGCAATTGCAGCTCGTAGAACCGCTGGAAATGTCCTCTATGCGCGTAGTCTCTCAACAACGGGCGTAACGAGGAATAAGCTACCGACTACGAACTCTCCCATCGTCAACAGACTCGAGTTCTTCAACTCGGTCACCGGATCTTCCGCCCAGATACCCACCTACCGTGTGTTGGATGGTGTTGGAAAACCCATCGAGGGTGCGGAACTTCCAGAGGTACGCCTTTGAGTGCTCTCAAGCTCTGGGTAGCTGCCTAACAAGTCTGTAGATTGATAAAGACTATGCACGTCGCCTTTACGAGAAAATGCAGCTACTTCCTGCTCTGGACAATGTTCTGTATAATGTTCAACGGCAAGGAAAGATCTCATTCTATGTGAGTTTACAGTATCACACCAAGTACTGTGCTGACCCCTACTACAGATGACTGCTGTATGTTCGCATTCACGTAATGAATGCTCCGGACACTGACGACTTTGACAGTACGGGGAAGAAGCGACGATAATTGGTTCGGCGGCGGCGCTGGCATCTGATGACGAGTGAGTCTAGTATGCCACCTCTTCATGTTCTTTTAATTTAATGTCTTTCAGAGTTTTAGGTATATTCTTCGTACCAGTTGCCATTAATTCCTAACTTCTGGCAGGGCAATACCGTGAAATGGGCGTCCTCCTTTGGCGCGGATTCACAATCGACGATGTAATGGCTCAATGCTTCGGAAATGAGAACGACAAGTCTGGTAAAGGTCGCCAAATGCCCGTTGTATGTTCCCCCCTCCCACCTCTTGATTTATGCTCATGCAACCACACTTAACCCGGGCCGGAACTAGCATTTCGGCTCACCGGAACATCACTTCCATACTATCTCTTCGCCACTCGCCACACAAATACCCCAAGCTGCTGGTGTAGCATATGCACTCAAGCGGGACCCACAAAGACGCTCAAAGAACATTGCTGCATGTTTCTTTGGAGAGGGCGCTGCATCAGAAGGAGGTACGTTCACCACGGATCTCCCAACTCCGAATCCGACTGATCAGTTGCTTGGGTAATGCAAAGATTTTCATGCTGGATTAATGCTATCGTCCACGATACCATCACCTACACTCTACATTTGCCGCAACAATGGTTTCGCAATCAGTACACCCTCGACGGAGCAATACTACGGCGACGGTATTGCGGCCCGTGGGCCAGGATATGGCATAGATTCAATACGCGTTGACGGAAATGACATTCTCGCAGTTATCAACGCCATAACGGAGGCCAGGAAACGGTGCTTGGAACAAGGACGCGCTGTATTAGTCGAAGCTATGAGTTACCGGTATGCTCAAAATGCCTACACTATTTCACGTACTGACTTGACCTTTGACAAGCGTTGGCCACCATTCAACCTCGGACGACTCCTTTGCCTACCGCGCCCGTGCGGAAGTAGAAGACCGCAAGCGCATCGACAATCCCTTAACACGCTTCCGCCTTTTCATGGAATCTCAGGGATGGTGGAATGATGAAGCCGAAGCCGAGCTCAAGGCCCGCATCCGTGCAGACGTGATGCAGAGTTTCAAACGTGCCGAAGCATTAAAACGATGTGAGTTGGGCGAGCTGTTCACGGATGTTTATGGTGGAGAAGAACCTTGGAACATTGTAAGTCGACCAGTTTTCTCAACCACGTCATAGAGCGGGGTAATTGATTCCGGTTTGTAGAGGGAACAACGGGAGGAACTCGCGCAGCTTCTTAAGAAGTATGGTCAAGTTTGGGAACCCTGGCGGTCCGAGTTATCCAAGTTCAAGAACAATGGCAAGGACCTGCTCGGTAGCCAATAACTCGTTTGCAATTAGTCAATCTAACTGCGGAGGTGGTCAATATCTGTTTATCCACTCATCCCCCCGTCTTCCCTTTGTCGCTTGATATCGTATATCCCCCCAAAGTCCTTTTGTCTCCTTTCACCACAGTCATACTGATCTGATTAATCATACACATTCTTCTATTCCGAGTGTCGTGGCATGGTCAACCTCTTCTCGCCCAGTTGATCTCCGGACTTTCAGTTATCCCTCAATCCAGGTCTGTATTTAGCTTGTGATTTCTCAGCAAGTGACAAGTGGGAGAAATGAGAGGATCATCCGACTACGGCTGGTTACTTGGAAACGCGATGTCCGCAAATTGAGGGCAACCAAATCTAAAAATGAGTACAATTATTGTACCTACACGCTTCATTTACCGCCCTAAGAAGCTCGTCCACGAGGGTCCCAAGAATAATGCCATGCTAGATCCCTTACGTGACGGGCAACTGGTCCAGTAGACAACGTTTCTGGTCCAAGGGCCTCATTTAAAAAACAGCGGTGTCAAGGCCGGATTTTGCAAGAAACGACCCAGAAGGTTGCGGCCAAGGTGTTGAATCCCACGATCCTCAAAGTTTTGAACCGTGCTTGATCTTTGAATCGGCGTCTCTGTTTATCCTAACATATATCCACCTCCGCTATACCCGTCCTACTGACGAAGATTATCCCCAGCCTGGTGATCATGCGGCGATAAAAGTATAAATACGATAACCTAGATAACAACCCACAGAGGATTAAATCATAATTTACATCACATGTCGTCAGGATCCCAGGCCTCACTGTCCGGGCTACTTTTCAGTGCCCATGCCCAATGAGACTGGCTAATATCAACGGGGTGAGAGTCCCAGCAACAACCAATACAAGTCTTATCTTTGGCTTGAGATCCTGCGTTTCAGATTGATGTGATACTGGCTGGAGGACTGTCGCGACGTAGAGGAATGTCCCCCCCTGAATTACAGCATCAAACCAAGGTAAAGGAGCGGGAAGATGGACATGTGGACGTACGGATATGAGGAGCGCCGAACCGGCCAAGTCGGTGTTGTTGGCGACGCCAAGGAAGGAGAGAAGGAAGTATGTAGCTATCGCACCGACAGGTGTGGAAGCCGCAAATATGGCTAGATATTTCTTGCACTCTGCGCGGGGGAGATTTGTATTTAGAAGGGACACGGCAAATGCGACTGATGTCGGGGCTAAATTCACCAGGATCAATGAATATCTAAGTTCGTCGAAAAAATATGGTTGCATACCCTTATGGAAAAGTAGTGCCAAGAACACAATGACGGAAAGGTTATGTGCACCACTTTCCGAGGATATTTCTTCAATGGCTGATACACCCAACGCACACCCATCGGCAAGACCATGCAGTATAAGTCCAAAAGTAAACGGAACGGCTTTCCGTTTCGCGGCAGCGATAACTTGTGCCGTCGTTTGCTGTCCCCTCGAGCTTTCTGAATTTCGTCTCGAGTCACGTTCGTGGTCAGACGAACGTCCACTTTGGTCACTGTCAAGTTCGCCCAGTTCGGCATCGAATTCGAGTTGCGTGGTACCATTTGTAAATGGTAGCCCACTACCGTGTGAGTGCGCGTGGCTGCTGCCTGCGACGAGATGCTCGACGGTCATCATGAGTAGAAACCCCAATATGAGGTCAATTGCGATGTGGAATGAGAGCGCTTCGGAGTCTCTGTAGTATTCCACCAGGATTTCTATTCCTCTGCAATTTCAAATAGGGTCAGGTTCATGATGGAATTGAAGGATCGTAAGTATTGGCGCCTGTCTGTGTGTATAACATGGTGACATACTCCGGAATGATAACGCCTAGTGCTGTTCCAAGAAGAAGGCCCGTTGAAAGAGCATTCAATACGTCCAAATATCGCTCTATATGTTACTTGGTTCGACGGTTGGATATGATGCGTGTGCTATTACGTACTGGAGTATGTTGCGGAGAGTGGGATCATACCGCACGCGAAAGACGAGACGCCCAACGCGCCAGCCATGACAAGAAACACCATCGGCATATTGCACAATAGTCAAGTGCTCGAGAGAGCTTGAAATGAACAGTGTGAGTAGAAGGTCGACGTGTAAACTCTGTTCTGATGATAACTCAATTAATCGGACTATTTGCACGTGACCTCACCAGTCGCAGCCGTTGCAGCTTCGCGCCACCACTCCGCGGTCACTCCTTCCTCCATTCCAACAGTATGTCTCTGTGTCCTCCATATGCACCTTTCTTTGGTTTCGCAGGCGTCGCCTCGGCGGTGGGTCTTCTTTTTGAGGTTTACAGAGATGACTTTGGCTGAATAGTGAATTCTGCAAATAGATGATCTTCAGCAGTACGTCCCCCCGAAATTGCCCTACTTAATAAGACTAAGAGCGCGCTATAATATCAGCCGTTGGTGCTGCCATTGGTACCTCGAAAGCAGGAATCGGCATTTCAGGATTAGGCACATTCAAACCCGAGCTCATCATGAAGGTATATGAATGTATTCACGACCGCTCCTCCAGAGAAGCTTACATATAATGTCAGTCTCTCATTCCCGTGGTCATGGCCGGTATCATCGCCGTCTATGGCCTTGTTGTATCGGTCCTAATAGCCGGATCCCGTGAGCCACCGTCGCTAGCTTACCATCGCGAACAATTATTGACATCGACATTGAATACGTAGTGAAACCGAACGACTATACCCTTGCTGCTGGGTTCGTTCACTTGGGCGCTGGGCTCGCGTGTGGACTGACCGGTCTATCGGCTGGGTACGCTATTGGCTATGTTGGTGACTCAGTGAGCAATTTATCTTGTCATTGCATCCGTGACACAGCTAAACGCCGTCCATATCGTTTCGTTAGTGCGTCCGTGCTTTCCTGAATGAATCAAAAGTATTCGTTTCCATGGTCCTCATCCTCATCTTTGCCGAAGTTTTGGGTCTCTACGGGTATGTCATGCAGTGCTATTTTACCCTGTTATAAGGCACCTTGAGCTTACTCCTATTACAGACTTATTGTTGCGCTAATCATGAACACGAGCGCTGTAGGATTGACGTGTTGACCGCTGTAGTTTTTTGTTAGATACCTCTGCTAATTATCCATTCTTTCTGCTTTTATCACCCAGAATTATCCATGAGACGCATCGTATTACAGCATGATTTATATTACACCGAGGTAAAGCTAACTGAAAAAGCGGATATACACCATCCACATACTCACCGCCCACGTCGAGGATGGTCCGAGTCACTCGAGGGACTACGGCTGCGCCGTCGCTTGCGGTCGCGGGAACGTGAGCGAGATCTTGAAGATGAAGAGTCTGAATCAGACTCGGAATCCGAAGATGACGATTCAGTATCAGATTCCGAGTCCGAAGTCGATTCTGAGTCTGAGTCAGATGAGGATGTCGACCTGGACAACGAGGAGTTAGAAGACTAGATCGTATGCTGAAAATTCGGTGATGGGTACCTGGCACGTTTGTGAGATGAGGTTCCTTCTCTGCCTTTCGACTCTTTTGACCGTTCCTTCTCCTTGGCCTCAAGAATTTTGTTCGCAATGCCATTCCTGTCGAAGAGATGCCTCGTCAGTGAGGCAGCCACAAGGCTGGAGGAGGCGATACCCACTTGTTCTTGAATTCCTCGGGAACTTCAACACTCGGCTTGCCGTCAGCTTTGAGCTTGGCGAGTACACGGGGATTCTCTAGCTGTTGGGTACGAGAAGGACGCGAGATGTATGGTCTTTCATATTTGCACTCGTAGATAAAATGGCCTGCCATACATCCCGTCAGTAAGGCTTGTCCACCAGGAAGATAAATGAAGCTTACACACCCTTCTGCAAGCATTTTTGACAAGTTGTAGAAGAGCTTGCCCTGGGTTGATTAGTGGACCTTCCATGGGGTGCGTATTTTGACATCTTGGGTCGAGTGGAAAGTAGATGGGGAGTAGATGTTAAGGTTGAGTGGAAACACTTGAATGTATGTAAGGCGTGGGAATGCACGCCTAGTCTTGCCACCGGCCGCTAAATGGAAACCCAAACCAACATGATGAGAACATCCTATTCTCTGGGTTGGAAACAGTATCCGAACTGGCTCTATAACTGCCGCATAATAAACCCCGTTTCTACTGTCTCCCTTGACGCTGCCCCTTCGCCCCGAGAACCGCCCCATATACCAAAAGCGTAAGCAGGCTTCTTACCCTCTCCTTGCTCCTCACCCGCGTATCAAAAGTCTACGGCAATTCGAATATTGTCCCCTGCCCCCCCGGCGCTATATTCAGCTCGCTCAAGAGGCCTGCAACAACTGTTCTGTGGCCGTATCGGTCTTCCTCTCGTGTGGTGCATAACCTGTTGATATCCCACCCCCTGGACTTGTATCACCTTCTCAACCACAACCCTTCCGAAAATATGATGTCTTCCGATCGCATTTGGTCCGGTAATGTAACCTATATCGATGGTTACAAAATTATCCAAATTTGTGTGGTTACGGTCACCATAGACTACCAATCAAACTTCCACTACTGAATATTGAATCTTGGGTACCCTCCAGCTGTTTTGGTCGTGTCGTGACCGAGACAACACTTGAATACAATGACGTCGTCCTCGCGAACTTTTGACTCCTACCCACCCTCGCTGAGCACGCCAAATGTTATCAAGATTGATTATTCCTATTCCTCTCGACACTACGAATAGAAACCAAGTTCCCGCCATACTTTCAGCGCCTGGGGGCTTGGTTTGTGCTCTGGAAGGTATTGCACAAAAATTACTTTGAGGTGAGTTGGCACCATTTTCTTGCCTGGTGTTGCTCATGTTCACGGCTAAATATTCAAGGTCAACCACTGGAGGAATGTTGGTTTCAGTTTCAAACTCTCTGGTCTCCTGCTCCAATAGTCCACAAGGTCGGCGGCTCCTCCCAGTATCATCGAACAATAAGATTGAAAGACTTGGGGGAGCTAGTAACTATACGCAACACGCGTCGGCCCCTTTCTGATCAAGACATCGAGCACTACTTCCTTCCTGCAACAAGACTGGTAGTGGGACCTTACACGACTTTCGGTTATCCGACAGATTTAACTGTGGCTCTAGCTTTTGGAGGGATGGACTAGATCCCGCGCCGAACACTGAAGTTCAACGACTAACACCGCAGTTTCAATATCGTGATTGGTGGAAGAAAAGCGATAACGCAAAGGTCAGCGGAAGCGTAGGGCCTGTTCTCCCTTGTCAAAAACACATCCTTACGGTTTTCTTTTCACCGAAATATTACCGAAGCCATGCGAGGAGAAGATGCTAGGAGAGACTGCGGATGAACAGATGATTTCTTGGGATATATTTATCGCAGGTGCCGTATCTAATATTATGCCTTGTTCCGCAGTCCCTATCGGTCGGACATCGTAGCCCAACTATTCATCGTAGGTACAGGAATGAGGCAGATTCGAACGGAATCGTCAGGCGAACTCGAAATGACTCGAATGTCAGGGATGTTGCATCACGCGGGAGCACCCGCAGTCACCTCAGCTACTTAAACAAAGGCCCCAAAGATGTCCCGATGTAAGTGGATCCCTCAGCACTAGCTTCTTGCTACACCCCCCTGATCCAATAGCACTTTCTGCTTAGTTCATAATTGGAGATTTTCTGAAGACTTTACTT
Source organism: Macrolepiota fuliginosa MF-IS2 (assembly GCA_015584085.1). Lineage (NCBI taxonomy): Eukaryota > Fungi > Basidiomycota > Agaricomycetes > Agaricales > Agaricaceae > Macrolepiota > Macrolepiota fuliginosa. The sequence goes on along the minus strand of MU151066.1, from coordinate 42,619 downwards.
ATGGGAGGCAACGCATTCCGCTCAAATCTCGCCCCATCTGCCTTCCCTCGGCTACCCACAGCCGTCTATAGCGCACTCAAGGCACGCATACAACCTCTCCTAGAAGAATTATATACACATGTGGGTGTCCCTCGCGAAGCGCCTGAAAAAGAAGACCACGGAGATCTGGATTTTGTGGTATGTCTCCCGCGACGGTCCATCACCAACACGAATACTCCACGTGAAGGGGATGCACCGATGGCGGAAGACAGACAGAGCCTAGCTGCTGGAGGTGTGAACGTTCCGCACGATATTGTCGCTGCTGCTATTGGAGCCAAGCACTGCAACCCAATGGATGGGAATCGGACATCGAATTTTGCGGTTCCTATTATACAAAACGAGTGGGAGGAGCTCGGACATGAGGCCCAGGAGGTAACAGCAAGGATGGGTGCCGGAGAGGAGGGTATATTTTATCAAGTGCGTCGCTCAAGGGGTTGGGAGATAGAGAAGTCGATGCTAATTGGGTTAATTCGTCAGATTGACGTGAACGTTTGCGAATCTGAAGACGAATGGGATCGGCGTATATTTGTCAATTCCTATGGCGACTTGAACATGATATTGGGCTTGATCACAAAGAACGCCGGATTGCATTTCAGTAACAAAGGACTTAAGGTCTGATTTCATTTTCTTGATGCAATTCGACGATACTTACACAAGGTTCCACAACGAACAGTATCCTGATGTACCTCATCCTCCCATCGTACTCAGTGAATCTTTCGACGACATCCTCAAATTCTTCGGCTGGTCAATGGATGAATGGCGAAAAGGCTTCGAGACGCATATGGCCTGTTATGAATGGGCAACGAGCACAAGATACTTCAACCCATCACACTTTCGAACTCGTGGTCCGGGTATCAAGACGAGGAAACCTGACCGGACGATGTACAGCGGGTTCCTTGAGTGGGCTGGTACCCTCTCTCAAGATCGCGCTCATACCAATTACACCAACGGAGAAGCAGCGACTGGAGAAATGCCTGACGCCCGTGAAGACGCCCTGGATTTCTTCGGTAAGCGACCCAAACTAGTCGAACGTAGAGCGGAAGTACGTCGTAGAGAACTCTTGAAAGCGTCCTTTTCCGGGTCGCGTGTTCGCGATTGGACAGATTTAGGGAACTTTTGGCCAGGCGTGAAGAAGATAATGGATGGTGTGAGGGAAAGGTTTGGCGGAGAGGAGAATGTTGCAATTTTTTTGGATGAGGAAGGCGAGGAAAAGTTGAGGGGCGTAGTATTGGAGGTTCAGGCTAGGTTGGAGATCTGGCCAATGAGCACAGCGGGAGTCGGAGTGGGCGAGACAAGCAAGGAGGATATAGGGGAGAAGTCGATGGAGAAGTCGAATGTTTGAGACTTTAATATGTCCATGTATACACGCGGAGATTTACGGGGAGAGAATCTGAGTGACAGGATATTTGAGTAGAATATCGAGGATATTTTGTGGACTAATATCATCAGAGCCTGTATGATGCTACGAGTACTACCATCACCCTTGAAGTTCTAAGTTCAGTAAGAAATCAATGTAGGTTTGCCTTATAATGCCATTTCCTAAGGTAATACGTCCAGGAAGTGAGATGGCTAGATTGGTGTCTAAGAACACCGTCCAAGAGTGCCAAAACCTTTGCAACTTCATTATGGAGAGACGTAATCGACGACGACAAGCTCTACAGGGGCGTGTACTTGTGGATATGAGTATGTTTCTAGTACAATTTGTCCAGCATACGGTCTAAAACTGTGAATCTTGTTTCCCCCGTGTAAGTCACTGGATAATTCGTCCATTTCAACAAGGGTGATGCTTGGTGCTAACCGGCCTTCAACTCCAAAATCCACACGTATCGCCAAGTGATAGGCTTGAGCGGTTGGATGTGACCGCGCGATTCTGAACCCTAGTGGACTATGGGTTGGCGGAAGGGCCTCGACAGTGAGGATGCCGAGGGTAGAACGAGACGACGGAGAGCACGATGCCAAGTATAATGATTGCAAGGTGCCTTTGACCTCATAAACGAAGTCTTCTCGTATTAGACATGCCGATGAATGCTGGTCAAGATCCAGAGTGAGAAAATGAATATAAACGGCGTCCTCCTGGGGATTTTCCATCTGTTCACATATAAGGCCGATAACAGCAAAGGAAGATTTTGAACGGGGAAAGAAATGGAGATTGCTAAGCTCCCTAGAGAACGATCCACGGTGTGTTTGTGCGAGGGGCTTGCTCGGGTCTAGACTAGGCGGTAATTCGAAAAAAGCAAACTCGGCTCCGTAGAGTTGTATCAGATGTGAGGATGTCACGTATTGCCGGACTCGGGCGGCGTCCCCGTCTCTTCTCTGTATTAAGATGGATATAGTCGGTTCAGTATCGGTATGGTGGCGTAAAGTAGCGTAGGCCTCACGTGAACTGGGTAGGTGGTAGTCCTTCCTGTTTCAAGGTGGAAAAGCTCAATCACTCTGTGATTGGTAGCGTATCGAAAGAGCGTCGCATAGCCATTGTTCACGCTCAATTCACACATTCTTTCGTCGGAACCCGGATCTTGCATTGGAATCTCGTGTTCGAGAGTTTTGGTTACGGCGTTCTCCTTGGAGCATTCAAACTTAATGATTTTTCTACATTCCTCTATGAGATCTCTTATAAAATCATTACAGGAAGCACTCACAGATGATGTCTTGCCTCGGAGTCGGGAGATTCTGGCACAATCTGGGGGTACACGATGTATAAAGCGCTTCTCACAATATCGATGTAGGAATGTAGATGGGTCATTAACGGGAGAAAATTTGTTGATATTTGATATTCCAGTGTAGGATTCTGGAGGTCACCCCTCCGATACCAGGCATATGTTATGCCGCGCCCGTCCCGCTTCGTTTCGACAAGAAACGGGAGCATTAAGTCATATATGGGAGGAGTCAAGGAACTCCCTTTGAGTGAAGGCTTCTTGTCCATCTGAGGAAACCTAGGGCGAATGCCTGACCATTTGGCATCCATGATTTCCATCCGGACAAGGAGTCTCTCAATATCCTGTGTAGGAGTTGTCTCCAAGTCCAAAGAGGGTAGTGGACATTGTGCTCTCAAGAAGGCATCGATCCAGACGCTCCGCTCTTTGGATGCCTGGTATATGCGTCGACAAACCTGACCAACTCCAAGTTTAGTAGGCGAAGGCGGCAATGGATCAGGTGCTCACTTTTCTGTAGCGGACAATATCAAGGGCTGGAAGATGTCCGAGAATCTCGAGTACCATATCATCAGCAAAGAATGAGAAGTCCAGAGACATGACTTCAGATCTCGCGGAAACGGCAGAGGTGGGGGACAGTAGAAGATGGGTGTGTCATGTTACCACGAGACGGTACCGAATGTGATCAGATGCAGATGTGGGTAACGCATCAATTGATCATGATCGTTTTCAGCTTCCAGTCAGGCGCTGGCGTGCTTTGCTGCATAACGCCTACGAATGTGGCGCCTTGCGACTGCCGACTTTTCATTCGATTCAATCATGGAACATCTATGAGGGTCTTGTCAGCTTACGAGTGCTTGTGGTGCTTCGCCAAATGCTGCATTTTTCATGATCCCGGAGCTACAGCAAAAAATAATCAAGCTGATGCATTTATGATCATAGGTACTGCCATACAATCGAACGTGCTTCACTACCCTCATGTGTCCTCGCTTCCACAGCGAGCATTCCAGACAAAAAATTAAAATGAAACAAATATGCCCCTTTGCAACTTGACACAATCTCCTCCGGCAGCTCCAACACCGTCAAACGAATGTTTGGTTCCTGACGCGGATCGTCCGAGCTGTCAGCCTGGAGCCTTTCCGTCAAGCTAATCCTGACTGCGACGAGGAATAATTGCCTATGATCGCGGTGAACCGAGTCCGCAGAGGATGCCAAACGTCCGGGTATTTCTGCCCCCATGACTGTCACCCCCAGGAACGTGTTCGAGGAAAGCGAACCACAAGACATTACAATTGTCTGGAGTCTGCAGTGGCGCGTTCCTATATCCACGGAATCAAGTTCACGGACAACTGGTTCTGGCCCGTGCCCACTAAGGTCGAAAGTTAAGAGACGAAGTCGCTTGATAACTGGCTTCTCTTTGTCGGGTTCCATGGCCATCAGGCCAAACCTCGAGTCAGATTGAGGAAGGACGGTAAGATCATATAGGGGGCCTGGGAATGATACGATATGTGTTGGGGCTTCAGATAGGATGTATGGTGTCCTCGTCACCGGAGTATCGGGGTCTGGTAGTTTAAAGAACGCCATATGTTTGCCGTCTAATATTTGGATCATATGGGATTGCGAAATCTTCAGGTGGACGCGTCCAAATACGCAACCTGGATTCTCCTCAAGTTGTAAGACAAAGTCTTCCTGATATCAACTTGAGTACAATAACTGTGGGGGAGACATAAGTAACCTACGTGGATTGTTGCGACGATCCATCTGCCCGTCGCAATATGAAAGAGTTGGAGCCTGGTTGGAACCGCCCCATCAATTACATCTGCTTGGAACAGGATCACATAGCCATTCTCCATCCTGAATTCGGTATACGTCATAGGCTGCCAGAGCAAAGGGACGAATCGTTCTACTGCATAAGTAAATCTGGGGCCCGCTCGAGTGTGGCGGCGTCGGATCGCCACCATCTCCCTGTGCACGCAGAATGAGAAAACTTAAAATGACAAGAGATTGTTCACTAACAATTGATGAGGATGACCACTCTCAATTGCTTTGGAGCGCACAACCCACGAAACACACATCACATATGCCAAATTGTCGTCCACAATGTCGAAACAGTGTGCTTGTCCATGAACTAATCTCTTCGGTGCTCGATACTCAAAGACAGGCTTTTGTAGATTCCCCAGATCATACCAAGTGTATCGGGACCGTTCGCCGCCGCCGTGCATAGCCCCTGTTGTTGCGAAAATAACGTAAGGGTTCATGGTGCCCCTGCATTCGGTGTTGCTGTCAAATGCTTTGGTGTGTTGGATGACACGAGGCATAGGGATATGCTTGCCAGACCAAATTTTGTCCATGCGCTCCGCACGAGCGAGGGCCTTTTCCAAGTCAGTGACCGGTGTGTGAAGTGGGCGGATATCATTTGGTAGTGGGGCGTCTGTCCTCCAAAGAACACGGTCCCAAACAAATCTCTCGTTCGTTACTGCCAAAATGCGTCGACAGACCTGTGCCATTGTTAACAGTAAGCTTTTTTTTAGTGCGTCGGGATGAAAATATCTCGTACCCGCCGAGAACGCAGAATATCCTGAGCTGGAAGATACGCAAATATTTCGAGCAGTATATCGTCTGGAATTGAAGAGAAGTCTAGCATCGTCGTAGTGGAGGGGTACACAAGTTGAGCGCAAGGGGGGTGTTCCGTTATTGGTGCCTTGGGCTCGCATAATGATCACCACGCTGAGCGGGACCCTGCAAAACGGTATCCAACGGAGTGTGCTACCGGAGTCTCATCGTCGTTATGCAATGCGAGGAGTTCCAAGCATTTATTGTGACTTTTGAGGCGAAGAGGTGAGGCTTTAACGCAAGAAAATGGGCGGATCCCGAAGGAAGTTGATGGAATTAAAGTGCATTTTTGATTGCGTTATTTTTAGCACAACAGCGCAATTTTGCAATTAGTCAGGAAACATTACAGATGAACGTGGAATTAAAAGAGGCAGAAATTACACCCTCACGATGGGTTCACATGTCGATCTTGAATCATCTTTGTGCTATCTCTCTGTCTACGTATGACACTCCTTCCAAGGTAATGCGAATAAATCAGCTCTGGGCGTTCAGGTATAGACAGGATCCAGGCAGATGGCAGATAGTATGTTATCAAGCCACTCTCAAGTGGGAGCCGTCCACAACCACAGACATCGAAGTATAAATATATTGTATAGGGCACCATACTGTCGGCATCGCACAGTGGGATGCCGGTACTAATGAATACACGCACATTAGTAGGTAGGGAAGAGGCGGATGTCTTGACGCACTTCGATAACGCACACCCAGGATTTCACACTATTTTTGATGGAGAGATGCTGGCGATTGATGGCGGGATGTTGAGCGACAAGAAGATCTCCAAGTGTGGAATGCTGCCAACGCAAGAAGATAGAATCGGAGGAGGGTGATACGTTTGGTGCACAAGAACGTCTGCGAGACGAACCGTACAACGAAGTGGGCGTTGCTCCTAATTGTGATTGCGTTGGATAACATGATAAGGTCTAGCACGGGAAGGCGGCTGTTGGGGATGGGACATCGCACCTGGACCTTTATATTTTCTCAATAGAAGGTTCGTTGTCATATGATGGTGATAGATAGGAATAGACCTGCTGAGCAAAGTCTGAGATTCATGTGGGTCTGTTTGAGGAGCCTATATATGTGGGTTCTCTGGATGTAGCCAGGCCACTGCAGGTAAGGCAGTGTGCTTGATTTGTCGTGTTCGGGGAATTGAACCGTGAGATAATGTAAATTTATTTGCCCTGAGGACCTTGTAGCGGAGAAGTTATTTATTCAGGAGGAAACGAATGAAGAGATCGGACAGGCGGTCGTGGGTCTTGAGTGAGTCAGAGTAGTACAGAGAGCTACTGGATGTCTTGGTCAATGACCCTGGGGTTGGTGCCGGCTCCCGGCCCGAATAGCGGTGATGTTCCATGTGTTTGTTCTCAATGAGGGTGACAAACAATCCAGATGACTAAGCAACACTATTGTCCTCCTCGCACCATCTAAGACTGTCATTGTTCTGTACCGTCGGGGTGATTGGCAGCGATGGGATGCGCTCAATGGCCGAGTATTGTTCTTTGGGCTCTATATATATTATACCTCCTCCGGCTCTTCTCTGGTTTCTTGTTTGCCCCTCTTCACGACTTTACGATCTTGCATAATCCAGCCTGGGTCTGGTGCTGATACTTTCTTCTGCGCCTGGTTGCGCCAGTCATTCTTTTGAAACTATCCCTCGTTATGCAGCCCGCTCCTCTAGTTATCTGTCTCCTCGCAATCCTCAGTATTACTCGTGCTCTTGTTATTCCTATCAAACGCGTCCAAGTTCACTCTGATGATGCTCGTTTCTTTAAGAGACAACTTTTGGGTGGGGTCAGCAACCTTACATCAGGATTGTTGGGAGAAGCTCCTGGTCTTGAAGATTCCCCTGGATATGTTATTACCTTGGTACCAGCCTTAGCCCACAAAACAACCCAACAGTCGGCTATGTTATCAACCCCGATAACAACGTCACAAACGAGCACAATATCGCCCTATGTTACACGCCTCTCTTCAGCTACAACTTCCGCTTCCGCTGGGAACATCCCAACCACCATTTCCTCTGACTTCCTCGCAACCGGGTCGACAACAAGTTCATCTGCACCCACTATGACTTCTCAAGTTCCATCTGCGACATCAATCCCTATCCCACAAGACAATGACGGGTCCCGAAAATACGTCGTAGCCCATCACATGGTGGGTAATACCTACCCATACACGATAAATGATTGGGCAGATGATATCGCCTTGGCACATGCTTCCGGTATCGATGGTTTTGCGCTCAACTGTGGAACCGATGAATGGGAACCCGCTCACGTTGCAGACGCGTAAGTCCTACCCTTTATTTGCATCTTCTCTTCTAATTCTTCCACAGGTACGAGGCGGCAAAACGTTCCGGTCTCGACTTCAAAATGTTTATCTCCCTTGACATGACGTAAGTCCCCCGGATAGCTCAGTGTAGTTCACTCTGACAGAGCACACAGGTCATTTCCTTGCGGCTCCCCGGACGACGCGAACCGGCTCCGCGAGTTTGTTAAACCATTCTTCAACCACCCCAACCAACTTCAATACGATTCCCGTGCATTTGTCTCCACCTTTGCTGGCGAGACATGCACATTTGGCCAAGCAAATGTTGTGGATGGGTGGAAATCCCAGTTTGTGAAACAAGGCGACATGCAAAACAAGATATACTTCGTTCCCGCTTTTTTCGTCGATCCTACGAAGTTTGGTGACTTCTCAGATGTTATCGATGGAGACTTCAACGTAAGTCTTCTATATTGTTATTCACTACTCGATATTGAATACGCCTTCACAAAGTGGAACTCAGGCTGGCCGATCAAGGTAACAACCTCATTTGCACAAGACCTCGTCGCCTCTCTCCCAATGACCAACAATAGCGGCCCAATCCTCGGCGCAACTGTCCGCATCGCCAACATCGCCCTTGATCCATCCACCGCCAACTCCCTCGCTTCTGCCATCCCTGCTATTGAGCCCGAACTCACCAAGTTCATCGGCTCAACTGAAACTGACGACGAGCATCTGAAAGGCCTCCAAGCTATTCTCAGTGCACTCCAAGCGAGGGATGGTGAAGGCACAAATCAGAAGCCAGTGTACATGGGTGCTGTGTCTCCTTGGTTCTTTACACATTATGGACAAGATTCATTTAACAAAAACGTAAGTGCTCAACGCCCTTTTTTCGACAGGTCGTGCTCACCGAGGCTCGTATGCAGTGGATCTTCCTCTCCGATCAGCATCTCTATGCTAAACGTTGGGAATCGATCATCTCCAGTCGGGACCAATTCGATATCATTCAAGTTTTAACTTGGAATGACTATGGCGAATCACACTATGTCGGACCTATCAAGGGCGCCCAGCCAAACAGTGAGGCCTGGGTCGATGGGTTCAATCATACCGGTGCGCATATGTTGTTTCTATAATGCCGAGCCATCATTTTGACTATCTTTCTGCCCAGGTTGGCTCGAATTGACCCAGTATTACGCAACCGCCTACAAAACTGGCGCGTTCCCCACTATCGAAAAAGATAAGATTTTCATGTGGTCAAGACCTCACCCCGCCCAAGCAAAGACAAACGATCCGATCGGACAACCGGACAACTTTGAACTAGTGAGTCCACTCCCCACCTCTCTTCGGCTCTTTTTAATTATATCCACAATTGTATTTCTTTCAGTCCCGGGATGCGGTCTGGGCCGTCGTAATGACAACTGCACCCTCAACTGTCATCCTCTCAACTTTCGACAACAACGCACAACAATTTCAAGTCCCAGCAGGTTTGTCGAAACTCTCTGTGCCTATCACGCCTGGCGGGACGATGAAAGGTACTATCCAACGCGATGGAAAGACAGTCGTTGAACTTTCTCCGAAGGAGTTTACGTTCCAGGGCACCCCGACAAGCTATAACTTCAATGTTTTCGTGGCGAGTGCCACTGCTGAGTAGCGCCACGAATATAGGTTGTATGCATGCTTTGCTTTGCCTTGCTCTCTAGTGAGAGCGTTCGTTCCTTTGTCATATCTTTAACTAGAATAGAGTGTGTATTTTTATGTTGTAGCTTTTTAGTAGACTTAGTTGTATTTCTAGGTGCTGTGTCCTAAGCTCTTAGGATGACTTGGAGGGCGCGAGCAAACATGAGTTCAGAGATCAACTATCAGGGCCAAATGCTAAAGTGCCAAAGGGCCCCAGTGATCTTCAATCCGACATTGCAATAGTGCGATCTGGGTTGGAGCCACATACACAGCATCCAGATTACACCCTGGCTAATCCAGACTCCCAGCAGGATTTCCATCAAGACAAACTTTACTACTACTGTACTTATAACCCGTGATTAGTCGAATCTACTCATAAGTAGGGAACTAGCATCGCTTTCGCCCCGTGCCCTTGGGTTCTCGGCACCCCCTTCGACACATCAGCGTAGACAAGGCCATTGGCATGAAAGCGACATCGACTCTGAGAAACGAGGGGTCAGGCAACCCGATACCAAGTTATTAATCGGATGTCTACAGAAAGTTGCACATGAAGGTCGAACGTCAGAAGAACACACAACCCCAGGTGATGGTGATCTACATTCTACTGAGAGGTGGACGTTGGCTTCGAGGGCTTCTGCGGGTGAGCGTACGAAACACTAGCCACATTTTTATATAGTTAAAGATGTAGCGGTAGTTTCCATTCACACACACATGGCATTGGCAAGAGTGTCGATTTTAGAACGGGCCAGGCCTTTGTAGGGGTATTTACATATGTGGGGAAAGAGGGGAATTGGTGTATCTAATCGTACTCGGTGTATTTTACATTCCGGAGCTCCGTGGTCATGTAATTGTCTCCGCCATTCATTGGTGTATTTCAGAGATCGATGACACCGGGCCTTTGCCTTCGCACCCAGTGAATCTACTCGCTAGACAGCTTCTTTCTATAATTATGGACATTCAGGTCTGCGGAAATCCAGAAAGAAGAAGCATGTTTGCGGGTCCGTGTCGGACGTCCGCCACTTCTGTCTCAAGAGGTAGGCAGGAGAACATGGGAGTGTACCCACCCTGTATATAAGCATGTATTGGTTATCTAAAATGTTCTGTGTTCGGTCCGTAGCTATTTACGCAAGCCACTGGGCACTGTAGTTTGCACTTGGGAGTTCACGAGCACTGTCGCTTTGCCCTCGGTCGGACCCGCTGGGCTTGCTACCGACAATGACTTCCCCACATAGTCTTATCCCCTCTATTCATAATCTATAGCCTGTCTAGTTATATTGATACCGTTCATCCACTGGAGGCCCGGGATGTGAAGCTAAAAGTAACTTGATCATCTTTCGTAACTGACGTGTGATTATCTGCGACGCTACTGAAGATTGTTTGACTTCTACCCGGCCCCCCAAGTATTGTTCAAGCAGTCCAGCTATTCGGCCTTCCCTGTCAAATGCTAAAGATAAGAACAAAACACCGTGAGTGCGATCTACCCCTTTCCACGATATCAACGACCTCCAACACACGGACAGCACGGGTGTCACCCAGATGTCGACTTGACGAAGGATCTGCCTTTCATCTTCACCATTCCACGGCCCCACACGCCGCTTCTTGAATACTACCTGTCTACTTCTTTCGTACATGGCCAAGTGACGACTTTGGGTCCCATGATGCTCGGAGTGCTCGTAAAGCCTTGGGTTGTGTAACTCTGCACGCATATGTGCATATAAAAGCTACCAATCCATGGCAGCTTCCCCGGGTCCGAATCGACTTTCCATCTGCTTCATCGACCCTCTACCTATTCGCAGATGTCAGAGAAATCTAGCATCAAGGATGTTGCTCCGCGGGATGGCTCTGAAAGGTCCACATCCCAGCCTGAGTTCCGCTACTCTCCGGACGTTGAATCTGAGGATTTCAAGCGGGAAGTCGAGGCGCATAGTCTGCCATTGCGTGGCCGTAAACTGACTTGGGCTATTGCGTTTGTGACTGGCGCTGGGTTCATGCTTTTTGGGTGTGTCTCAGACTGAAACTACGCTTTGGGATGTTGATCGCGGCATATCCATAGGTATGATCAAGGTGTCATGTCTGCGTTGCTTACAGCCGGCCAGGTAAACATGGTCCTCGACGTGGTATGTGCAAACTAGACGCTCATCATTGTTTAGTTCGAGAAGACGTTTCCTCAAGTCTTGGTGAATAACCAACATCGTAGTCATGCAGCGCTGCAGAGTTTGCTAGTGGCAATATATGTTTGTTTACCTTTTCTCCATGAAGCCAGCACTGCTCACTAGGCACCGACTATTCCAACAGGAGCTTGGCTGTGTTATCGGAGCACTGGCCAACCTCTGGATTGGTGATAGACTGGGTCGTAGACGGTCGATCTTCCTTGGGGGTGTCATTATGATCATCGGTGCCATAGTCCAGGCAGCTTCGTTCAGTTATGCGCAGATACTCGTGGCTCGAGTGATTTCAGGTCTGGGAAATGGATTAAATGTGCGTAATGTACCCCGATTGAGGGCAAGAACTGAATCCTGTCCTATGCCTCAGACCTCAACGGTTCCTTCATACCACGCGGAATGCTCTCCAGCGGCTAGAAGAGGAGCCTTGGTCGTCATCGAAGGAAGTGTGATTGCATTCGGCATTACAGTTTCGTAGGTTATTTTAAAGTCTTATCTCAATATTGGCTGACAAAGGTCCCGGTTCTGATAGATATGTAAGTCAACGGAATAAATTGGATGCCTGGCTTGCTGAAAGCGCCACCAGTGGTTAGATTTTGCCATGTGAGCCAGATTTCTCTGCGGCGTAGCCATGCTCACACATATAGGAAAGGTTCTGGGCCAAAGCGAGTTCAGCGCAATGGAGAGTGCCTATAGCATTCCAAATTGTCCTAGCTTTGCTGACGATTTCTTTCATTAATTTCGTAAGGAGACAGTCCATCTATCACCTACTAAAGCTGATGTTGCATTACACTTAGCTTCCGGAGTCTCCAAGATGGTAAATGCAACTGAAACAAAATACCATTCCCTCATCCATTGACGTGACCTGGAGGCTTCTAAAGACAGGCCAGCCCGCCCGCGCGATGGCGGTCATCTCCGCTCTCGAGGACAAGCCCATGAACGACCCAGGTGTTCAACAGACATTCCATGCAATCAGTGAAGCTGTAGCATTAGAAGAGGGTATAATCAGTGGAGTCGGGAACAAGAGGCAGCCGACGGGAAAAGCGTCTCTGAGGGAACTATTTACTGGTGGTCGGAGTCAGAACTTCAGGCGGGTTACCCTTGGACTTGTTTTGCAGTGTTTCCAGCAGGTAATATTTTAGAGTCTGGATTGAAAGAAAGTGCTTACTCGAGGCACAGCTCACGGGAATCAATATAATCACATATTACGCCGTAGGTTCAACCATACATTTTCCATTGCATCTAATCTTCAGCTGGCGGCGGACGGCCATAGACGTTACTGTTCGAGAATCTTGGTATCTCAGACGTCAAGTCTCGTATAATTGCAGCATGCAATGGAACTGAATACTTCCTTGCTTCCCTCATCGCTATTTTCTTAGTTGACCGCGCTGGCAGACGGAGGCTGATGTTCTTCGGGTTAATTGGGCAAACATCAACAATGGTTTTACTTGCAATTCTGGGGAGCATCAATAATTCTGCAACTCAAGTTATTAGCGCGGTTCTGTTATTCGTGTTTAACACGTTCTTTGCAATCGGCTGGCTCGCTATGACTTGGTTATATGTGAGTTTCACTTTCATAGACAACCGTGAACGCGACTGAGGGGACGGTGAATAGCCCGCTGAAATTGTAGGTCTCCGAATGAGAGGCCCTGCCAATGCCATTTCGACGGTGAGGACTAGCCTTGATTTTGATATTTTCTTGTTCATGAATTGGGCAATAGGCGGGAAACTGGTTGTTCAATTTCCTAGTGGTCATGGTCACTGGCCCGTCGTTTGAGAATATCAGTTGGAGAACTTACATCGGTACAACCCCAGTTTATCATCCCCCGGTTAAATGCCTACTAATGCTTGTCCTAGTATTTGCCTCATTGAACGCCTTCATATTCCCTTGCGTCTACTTTTTCTTCCCAGGTATGCCCAATGACTCCCCTAGTAGTAGGTGTGACTAAGATCGTGAATCAAATAGAAACGGCTGGAAGGTCGCTGGAAGGTGAGTGCCAGAACTGCTGCAAGGCCGAAAGACACCGAAACCCCGGTAGATATGGACGTTATATTTGCTCTTGCGCATCTTGAGGGCGTTTCGCCAGTCGCAGTATCTCTTCGCAAGGACGTTCCAGCCGCGGGGACCCCCGAAGCCGACAGGATTCTAGGCTTCGGCGACAACTCCGACGACAGCAACAAGTAACAGCAGCACGCAAGAAGGAAGAAGTATAGATACTATGATTTATCTATATATTCCGAGATAGATAAGCTGGATCCGAGCCGGGATGATCGATCATCCTACATCATTATCTATACCACTTACATGGCATTAAACTGCAAACAGATCTCAAACAATGATTAATAACATCAACCAAGTCCTCATAACCCTATCCTAACAGAACAAGGGTGAAGAAGGATCGGAAACCGATTCCTGCGGGAACGACTTCAAAGCCTGGCTGGTGCGAATCCCATACGTTGGCCTCCCACGTCCCAGATACTGTACCAATGCTTCAGAAGACTGCCACCGACGAGATTCAAACCATTGAATCCATTGATAAGAGTCTGACAAGTTGATGGATCGCTGGCAAATGGTCCGACGCTAAGCTCACTGCTCGGAATCGTCAGGTTGAACGGAGTGCCGCTTTGTGAGGTAAAGGTGATGTCGATTACCGCAGGAAGGGAAGAGATCCTATTGCAGGCGATTCCATATGTTCCAGGTTCGTCGGGGTTTGGTTTGATGTCGGGCGAAATGAGGGCATAAATTGCCTGTCCAGGGGCTGTCAGCGAGCGAAAAGCACAACCTAAAGACCTGATCTAACCTCTGTTACATTGATCGGAAACAGGACATTGCTGGTGCCGCTATCAAAAATGATCCTGCGCGGTTGACTTAGGAGAGAATTTGTTTTGCCGTTAACAGACAAGCCTGGAGAGTTGAGTTGCCAGGCCGCAGTAGTGGCGGCCAGTGATGCAAATACCGGTGTTCCTATTCCGAGATATCATTAGCTTGAGCGAGTCGAGGATTACATTGCAAACCGCGGGTGTAATTGGAAGGGCCAACCTACCAGTAAATTTTGTTGAATCGATTCCTCCGATGGTCATTTCAGCATTGCCAACAGCCAGAGGGGTAAGATACAGGCTGAATAACGCTGCACCCAAGTAAAAATGATCAAGACACTGAAGCGAGAAAATACAACTGGGTTCCTACATGGCAAGCCTTGATTCACGAGGCTGGCAAAGAAACCTTGTGCGCTAGTACTCATGCCTTTACATGCGGATGATCAAGTTTATGCAATGACAAGTACCAGATGGGAGGACAAACCTTGTATGCCGCTGAAGGGGTCAATGTTGAAAGTTGGTGTCTGCTTCGTGATAAGGAAGAGGCTGACTCCAGGCGCTGTCAGACCACCGACAGAGACAGTGTCGGTTGCACTTCGTAGGGTGAGCTGATAATTGTTTCCCACAACAGGGTCGACACCAACACCAGTGGAAAACGTGATAGTACGCGTACTTCCCCCATCGCGGAATGTCGAGCTCTTGGTAGAGTCAAACTGGACTTGACTGGCACATGTTGGACAGAGCGTGCTCGCGAATTCGAGGGTTGAGCTTCCAGTATCAAACACAACCTGCTGTCATGTTCGGTCGAGCGTAAAACGGGTTAATGAAGGTGTGCGTACAGAGACGGTTTGAGGCGGAGTTCCAACTAAGAGGGAATTAACGTGTTCAGAAAGGTACTTAAGTATTGTCAAGAGAGCTACCTGTCATGTTACCAAACCATCTTTTAAGGAGAGTTATTGAAGTTATCTAACGGCTACATATGATCGGCTCACTGTAAATCCGTGCCTAAAAAGAAGTCTGCGAATGGGACAGTTGTAGGGTTCAGTGCTCGTCGCTTGATAGATGTATCCCGAGTAGCTAGTTTTGATTCTAGTTTGATTGTCTGAGGAGTTGCTTGGACTTGTACTATGCCAAGGACGCCGAGGATTGAAACGATGATTCGCAACATAGGATAAATAGACCTTAAGTCGTTCAGCGAAAACAACATCTTATGAGGCAAATCCATGAGAACATACGCTTGATTTGATTTAGGGGGTACACAGGAATGAAGCTGCTAGTCCACACTATTCTCATGGTTGAGGTGGTTGCACGCCGCGCTGGAGTCTAATGTTAGTACGAGAAGCCGGTTGCTGTGTGGTAGTGTGAAAAACGATGCAGCACTTAAATTAAGGTCACATAAGAAGGGAGCAGCAGTGAGCAGCTGGTGATTTCGAGGACAGACTGGGTATAAGGATGTCCAAGATGCGATAAACTGACCAATAGCAGCGGAGGTACGTTTTCGAAGGTTGTAGTTCTGTTCTTTTTTGAGCAATAGACTGCTTCGCGCCCAGTGGCAGCGATGGGTACTACGCTTGGCCAGCTTTTAGGCTCAGAAGCCCCAGTGTTAATATCACGGTTGAAGCCAAGGACACCGCCGTGAGGGCATTGACTTAAAAAAAAACTCCCTGGTGACGGACCCATATGCACTCAAAAATGAGGACTGAAGCCCTTCGTGTTGTTAGTGACGTAATGTCCTTTGGATATGTTGTGGTGGGCGGGCTTACGCTTCTTCCTCCCAGTTAACTTTCAGGCGTTGTCTATCCTACTTGCATTTGTCTTCTATGGCTTCTAAAAACTTGTCTAATGTTTTGCAATCCTTCATCTCTGTACCTGGGAGCCACTTATTAGCTGAATCAAATAAGGGTTGGTACCCTCACGATACTTCGTTCAAATAATGAGATTACGGAATGTTGTGTAGTTCAAACGAAACAAAGGTGATAATCTGCGATGATCATACTGATCGAAGCTGATAAAGCAAGGCGGAGTTCAGTCGCACGATTTTGATCGCCCACCACCGACTGGACACTGCTCTAGCAAGCGTTCAAGAGCTCATGACCCCTCTTCCGATATCTGTCATTCTGAGACACTTTAGAACTATATACTTACAGTGGTTCATCAGTTGAAAGGTTCTCGGGTTACAATAATCGACATCAGTCCTTCTTTGCACAGGATATCCGGACTTGGGACATACTCATGATTCTACATCAGTGACTCTGACCTGTGCCTCAGGGTATCTCAACAGCATTTCGGCACCGAGCAGTCTCTTCATTGTCACTCGCGCCTAAGAAGAAAGTCCCAGGTACTTGGAACCTCTGTAGAAGGCAACGCAAACGACTTCATCAGGCTTGGGCCCAGATAGACATCAGTGTACGTTGTACCGGCACTGCGCTCCATCCGTTGGGCCGGTGCTTTATAAATTTAAGATGAGGTAGACAATGTCTTTCCCTCAAGCTTGGCTTGCGCGTCATGGAGAGCGTTACGAACTCCTCCATACTTCCGAATCCCGACACCTATCTCAATCATCTTTCGCCCACCGATGCAAAAGTATTCGAAATATGTCGGAACATTACTTTAGTGGCCTTCGGGGTGTGTCCCCCTCGTCATTTTTTCTGACGATAGTATCTTTTTGACAACCGAAAGGCCACGATATGGGACATACTCATTTACATACCTGAAGACATCCGGATCATGAGGAGGAGCTCCTTCTGCCCGGTCATCTTCTGTTTTGTCTTCTCTAGGTAATTAGTCTTCCCGCATCCATTTGTCGCCAAAGCTGACGCTCAGCTAGACTTTCTGCTGCAGGATATGTTTTTCTTGGTGTCATGGAAAGAAGTGCGCAAAATTTACCTTTGTGAATTGGGCGCCAAGCCTTACTTGTAGTTCCCAGCCGTGCCAAACAACAACCCACGCACACCAGCTGTAGTTGCTGGTTGTTTAAGCGGTTTGGCGACGACCTGTGCATCTTATCTGTTTCTTCGGCGCTTACACGCCGTATATGCCGACAAGCGATGGGTTCGGTGGTCATTCTCAGGTTTTTGGCTCATTCACGTTATATCTGAACTTGCAGTTCCCCTTGGCGTAAAACCAACCCATATCCCGGGGACTCAGTATTCTCAAGACACTTACATCCAACCATACGTCGCCGTTATTGGATTTATCATGCTCCTCTTTGACACTTCTATTTTCCTAGCAATTTCATACAAAATCGCGACAAGCCACAGCGGACTAGACGAAGGTATTGGGTGGGATACCTTGATATCGGGGAAAGCGTTGCCTCGGTTATCACGCGCCGTCCTGCGGGGTGGCCAACAATACTACTTGTGGGTAACACTCGCAGACTTTGAGTATCACTGACCTTCCAGTCTAGAATGACGATTGGATTGACCATTTTCATCGGAGTGGTGGCGTATGTCCCATCCGTACATCCATCTATCAAAGTAACACTGTCCATACCGTTCATCCCATTTGTTGCTTCTATGGCTTGTCGGGTCTTCCGGAACATAAGGCTGTTTGATTTTAATACCACTTCAACACATACTATTTCGGATATCCATTTTATTTCTAACAGTGTACCAGTCAATCGACTTCAGATTCCTTAGTTTGGCTCACATAAACTGTCATATATTGTATTCTATACTGAGCTCTGCCAATCGTGAATATAGTGTTATCCAGTCTTAATCATCCGTAAACTCCCAGCATCTACCTCTATTCTAGTACCCGAGAAACCGTCTGGGATCTCTGGGGGTTACTCCTGGCTTAGTGACTACGGAAGTTACGACCTAAGTTTGTTCCACTGTCAACCAACGTTTGGGCGAGAAATCTCTACCACCACGATCAGAATTGCATGGCACTGAAGCTCGCGACACGGACATATTGGCTTAGGTCGACCTGAGCCGTAGCCCAATATTTCAATAAGTACCGGCCGCCGGAGATGCCCAAGTTTCGGGCGTACTGTTTCAGCACCTATGAGGTAAGCTGGGAACCGACATCACAACGTCCCTACCCCTATAATGTCACTAATCGAGCATTATGGGAGCCACAGCCAACTGCTCGGGGCCGTACATGAATATATACCTACCACCCGAACATGCCCCTCTCATGCCCCTCTCATGGCCCCCCTAATTAATGGAACCTTTCCCAACCCAGATACTTACCTCAACCACCTCTCACCTGCTGCCGGTCTACAATTCGAACTTAATAGGAATGTCTTTCTTGTCATTTTCGGGGTGCGTTTATCATTTTTGGGCTTGAGATTGCGACTGATGAATCATATGCATAGGCAACTGTCTGGGATATATTCCTTTATGCATCAGATGACCTTCGAATCATGAAGCGCGATCCATTTCGATTCGTCACACTTGCTTTCATATTCTCAAGGTAAGTCAGTGCATGGCTCAGATTTCCCCTTTATTGACACATAGGAAGACTTTTTGCTTTAGGTTGTGTTCTCTGTAGTGTTGTAGAGAGAAGTACGTCTTATAAGGCATCCTTGCGTCTGCCAGTCGTATGCACTCTGACTTTTGTTCACCGGCAGCCACACCAATCCAGAATCTTTATGCTCTATCAGTAGTTGGCGGCTGTTTATCTGCTTTATCCGTCTCGTGTTCTGGTTTTCTGTTCCTCCGACGGGTTCACGCTGTCTATGCTAACAGCCAGGTGATTCAGTGGACCTTTTCTGCGTTTTGGGTGATATTTGCTGGGTCTACTGCCACGGTACCTTTTGGTACGGTGCCGACGTTCATACCAGGGACTCACTTTTTCCACGGGTTTATCATTCAACGATATGTTATCGTCAGCGCCCTGGTATCCCTCTTATATGACAGTTGTGTTTTCCTGGCAATCTCGTACAAGATCGCATCGCAACATGGTTCGCCCGATGAGCGCGTTGGATGGGCTACTCTTGTATCGGGCAAAGCATTACCCCGATTGTCACGTGCAGTTTTGCAAGGAGGACAACAATATTATCTGTACGTTGAGAAATCTGCTGGGCGGCGCATCCATGGGGCTGATTATCCTATCTAGGATTACCGTCGCGGCGACTATTCTAGCTAGTTTATCACTCTTCCTTCCATTCTTCCCGCCGTCACTCGGGTCTATTTTCACAATTCCTGTTGTACCTCTCGTGGCATCTATGGCTTGTCGAGTTTTCCGAAACATAAAATTATTCGACACTAGCACTACAACAACAGGGCTGCTTTCCTCTGTTGAATTCGTACAGACACACTCTCCACAGCTCCAATCTTATCCGACACCTTTCTCGGGGCCAACCTTGTCCTGAACAAATCCGACGATATTACCCATCGACAAACTCGGTACCTGGCGCTCTCTCAGCATCAAAAGCATGAGTACCAGAACCAACGCCGTAACATCTTCCCCTGTCTCCGAAGTATTCAACCCTTCGCTTTATAACACAAACTGGATTATTATACTGGATCCAATATTTGTGGTGCCCTGGATGGGCGCAAGTCACCGGTTGCATGTATATAGCACTAGGAATCATGACGACTCTCAACGGAGGGTGGATCGCTCCTCCGACTTCCAATTTCGCAAACCCTGCGTGTATCGTACTCCTTCCCTTCCCCTTGTACTCTCAAATACTATCAAGGGACGTAGTAACCATGTATGTTCCTTTCGATGTCCCCCAGGGACATTTTCTGCATACGCCTTGTTTCTTCTACCATCCGTCGGGTCTTCTGAAGTATCAAGTAGTTTGACTTCGACATCACATCCGCTGGACTTACCACCAATACGCCCTTTGTATAGAATTTAATGAGTACTATATTGCGATTTCACGCAATATATATCATCTGGCGCGTTTGTGGTGGCAGGAGCTTTTGTTGACTCCGGCTTTTAGGATAAATCGGTTAGGGTTACAATTGTGGAGTGCTTGGCTACCTCTGGAAAGCAAATACTGGCCGGCACCTCTACTAGTGTCCCCAAGATATACAGATGATAAAAAACCTAAACTTGATGGCGACGGCTTGCAACTGTATGAGGCCGTATCGTCTTTCATTTAACTCATCTCCTTCTATTCACCGAAATATTCCTTGGCTGCTCTCGACTCTTTGCGATCGTATGGACTTCTAGGCTTTAAGTAGTGGCTTCCGGATACCATGCCGTCTGAACTTTCTGCGGTAGGCGCCTGGCTAAGCCATCTCTCTACGTCCCCCCCCGATTCAAACTTCTCTATACTGCCATTGCTAATGGCGAAAACCTCCCTCTTCATTCATGTGGGTAAAAAATTTTGAGACAATTTACTGCATGTTTCGGGGAACGGAGAACGGTCCGTTGTTGATTCGAAATGTGGTTATTTATGTATTTTCCAAAAATATTGGACTGCACCTGATACATACTTGCACACGGTACACAGGGTGGAGGGTGGCACTGGGAAGAGGAGCCACATCTAGGTGTGCTTCTACTAGGCTTCAAAACAAACCTGGACCCGCCTAAAGTCTTGGCACCAGTGTGATGTAACTCAGATGTTCTATTGTACTGGGGAAGGTTGCGGCACCGGAAGCGAGCTCGACCCAAGAGGAAGGCTGGCTACACGCATAGGTCGAGTTTTTGTCCACCGTTTTCCAGGCTATATGATGGAAGCTGGAAAAATCTTGCATAAGCACCTGCCTCAGATCAAGGTCCTCGAATGTGCCCTTTGTGTCGTTGGCGATAGTATGAGTCGTTGATGCCAGTACTATTTCTGTGTCGTTATTTGAGCCTAAAAGTTTAATACTGTAGGACTCGCGGCTGATAGTACATGCTATGTACAGCCGTTCGCTTCAATTGATAACAGTGGGGGAGCGGCAGGATGTCGTGTAATTTTGTGTGCACACCAGTGGTTCTGCATGCCGTACACTATGACGTCACCGAGCACATGCGATGCACCAGGAATGAGGCACCAGTGGAAGTCCAGAACATAAGTAACGAATAGTCCGTTTGCATGTTGTCCATGGCAAGGTTCTTCCAGAATGAGTCCAAGTTCAAGCTGTACCTCGTGAATAGCTCGTCAGATGATGCGAGGCTAATCGTGAGAGTCTTGGCAATATCGTTGGGATGGAACTTCAGATAATGTGGGGTCTGAAGTGAACGCTCGTAATAATAATAATCTGGGACCGCGTAAGACGCATTGCGCTGAGATTTTTTTTGGGACCAGGGCCTAGCCCGAACTATCCGTTCGATAGTCAGAATTCAAAACGCAGGATATATTTGAGATTGGCTACACCAATCTACTGGTTCACAGAGCAGACAGACAAGACTAAAGGCAGAGAGAAATACAGAGCCTGGAAAACAACAAGAAAGCAACACATCAAATAAAATGGCATACACATATTCCCAAGAGGCAGTATTAAACAAGACGTGACCCGGAGCTCACTGGGGCCAATCTCTCAGATCGTCAGAGCGAGGGCGCAAAATACGGGCTAGAAAGATATATTCAACGGCCGATGCATCAGCAAACATCTTCTTGATGTTCTCCCTGAATTCGTTAGTGTAAGAGACCATATCCGGCCGCAGATATGGCCGAGGCCGAAGTGGCTGTGGATGCAAAGTCGAATAAGGGGTTTCTATGCTCGTTTCATTAGATGACGGAACAGCCTACGGGTTGAATAACAACTCACGAGACATCACGATATGTAAGTGGCCCTCGCTACAGACATCGGTGATGTACTGTTGTGTACCAACCACATCGTAAAAGTCCCTAGAAGTGCTCTTGGCGTTCATCGACCCCAAGAACTCGCCAACAGCATCTTTTAGCGCGGAGAAGCGGAAAAATGGATGGCACGGATCCAGATCCTGAGCCCCAAGATAACGCAGGATTCCAAGCTGTTGGGCACACGGAGACATAACGAGCACTTCCCTGAGCAAAAACACGAACCATATGAGTGGGATAGTGCATTGCTGTCCATCGCGTGCATCGATAGCTACAAAGGCTTGGTACACTTCTTCGTGGATTGTGAGGCCAGTGTTTCCCGCTATCCAGGAGCGGACACGCGTCTGGTACAACGCCTTTTCTGACTCTGTGAGCAGATTGGGGTGGACATAATGACTGTCGGGCCTAACCACCCCCTCAAGCCACTTATGCGAAATGGAACAACTGAACCGTTGCCTCAGGAACTCGGCATAGTCATCGAGATCGAAGGCGCCTGGTTCACTGGCCCTGATCGGGACCCCAACACTGTTGCAGCCGCACTTACTAGTGCGCTCTGTCAGGGGGGAGCAGTAAGATCGATAGGATACGGCTGCTGCTGCTTTCTGCAACAGGAATTTGCGGCTATCTTTGTGCACAGTCGACTCGGTACTGTAGCTATAGTCGGGTGCGTCCAGCAGCGGCCGTGGCAACGTACTAGCGACAGGCGTGGGCAGGTAGGACGACTTCTCAAGGGAGCCTGGGTGCAACAGAGGATCTTGGACGTCGGGCAGTCGGATTGGCCGGTATGGAGTGGGGTGGACGACCTTGGAGGACTGTGTGGCTGTGTTATATGGGAATGTATAAGTGGTGGGGGAGGGGAGCGAGGGAGGAGAAAGGTGATAGCCAGAGAGTTTGGTTTGAGGGAACTTGGTCTGGGCTTCAGAAGGCTCTCTCCTTCGCCCGATAGGAGGCAGATGTAAAAGTCGATCGTCAGACTCGAGAATGGTCTGGCATAGAAGGCAGTTGAGTGATGTATATGTCATCGGAAATGCTCACATACCTGCGGAAACCTGCACAGTGTGCGCGGTAGTCCCATAGTAGTCTCCGCTGCGCCTAAAGGGCTGTCTGGTATGTAAGCTTCTGCGGCCTTCTGGGCCCATTGTGGGCATCCCTCGTAAGTCTGAAAGGTGAGTCAGCCTTAACCTGTACTCCCGAGGACGTCAGGCTCAAGGAGGTAGGTATTATTACTCACCTGTGGCAGCGCGATCGCAGATTGGTACGCCAGTTGTGAAGTTGGTATATAAGAAGGCATATAACCGAGAATATCTGCCGCTGTCTTTGAAAAGCGAGGTGGTTTTGGTCGGCGGTAGTGGGAGGGCTTGTTGGACATGTCTGCAGGGGCCAGCCGGTCAGGTTGATAGGAAAGGGACATAAACAAGACACTCAATGTTAAAATGTGGGTGATTAAATACCCAGCCACTCAGGAAGGTCAAGGCCATTTTTTGGGGTGAAAATATAAGTCAAGGGAGCAGGAATGAGGGTTTGAAGTGGAGGCACAAGCGAAGGGCATTGTACTTCAGTACTAGACATACAGAAAGGGGAAACAGGCCACGGAAATAATGCCCGGGATCCAGGGTTGTTCAAAGGCATGCCTTCTTCGTTTCACAGAAACGGCTAGACATTTTGGGATGTTCATCAATCCACACATCTTGTCCTGGGCTCGTAGGCGGTTGCCCTATCACCTACTATCCACGCCCATCCCCGCCCAAGTTCCTTCACCGGTGCTCAAGGCACCTGAAATATATTAGATCTGTTCCGGCTGTGGCGCATACTCAAAGAAGGTTGAGTATGTGGTTACTAATAATGGCCATATCTGAAGGAAAAAAAATCAAATTAAATGTTGACACATGAAGATAAATAATTGTCGTGAAAACACACTCCAGGATCCACACAACGACCCGGAGAAAGACTACCCTGGGGGGTTCGTAAATCCCCGTATATCGGAATCATGGCAGGAGATCTCACCTTGTCTGAGTGCTGATATTCCAGAACACTGGCTAGCGACGACATAACTCAGGCGTGCACCGTACATCGATCGCCCCAATAAGACGGATCTTATTGACGGCGGAATTGAGACTTAATTGTATTCAGAAAGGGTATATGGTCGTATGGCGAGGATCGGAAAAGGGAGTCCAGGTGGATGGAGAGCCTAATTCCCAATTTCCACGATAAACGTGGGTGAGAGACTACTGAAAGTTGCTTAGTAGATGATGGAGGAGAAAGGGTCATCATCGGTGGATCTGACTCCAAGACGATTCGAAGGTTGAGACTACAAATCATTTTCACGTGTTGTCGCCATCCCCGATATCCCGTATAGATTCTGCCTCTATGAATGACAAGGACTGCAGTCGCCGCAGAAACTTGGCGGTCGCCCTTTGGCCAGGCTGGATAGAGGGTGGCTCCACCGATGTAGGGAAAGGGACATTCCCAGTGCCCTGTGTTGATCAGAGTTGATGGTGTGTAATATACGGTTTCGTAACAAGAAAATCAGTTACTAATGAATAGTTGTAATGCATATATATAACTCTCACCTGTCTAAAAGTCGACGTGAACGAGTCACCGAAAACGGATATTAAAATGGGTAACAGGACCACACAAACTCATCCCTGGAGTTGTAAGCGGGTGGGCCCTGACATCTTCCGCATGAAATCCGTATTTCCTTTTGCTCGAGTTGATTATGCATATAGCCATCAATCTCCATGTCATCCGAGGAAATGCATGTTGTGTCATAGAAATCAAACCTGAGTTCAACCCTCGCAGAAGTGTTATTTGGCCGAGATATAAGCGCAGCATTGTTGAAGAAACGCCCAGGATGATTGTTGATGATTGTTATACTGCGAGAGAACACCCATTCCATACGAGGATTATATAATGGGGCGACTTTCAACACATCCCGAGCCAGCGATGGCATGGTCCCGAAGGCAAGTACGAATGCACGGATAAATTTTGGAAGGCGGTGCCGTCGGAGTGGAACGACAGATAGAGGGCCCGCGTCGGCACTTGAATGTGCGGGGTACCATATCCAGAAATACAAAAAAATTTGATGAGTGATGCACGGCGATACTGAATGAACAAACTAAAGATACATATGGACTGTCCCCACTGCCCGTTTATCGTGTTTAAGATTCGCTTATTCCATTGGCACGCTACGTGGCTCGTTAACATGGAAGCGTTCACGCTGTATATTCTCGTCGTCGACGTCATCGCGAATAAGCAAATTACTAAGGGACTCTATAACATTATTAGGCTTAAGAAGCTTGGGGGTGGGAAATGGTACTCACCATACAGGTGGAGCAGTAGCATCCCGTGAACCCGCACAGCGCGGGAAGGCGGTTGTAATGTGGAAGATACAGAAATCGAGTCATCCCTAGAGGCCTCCTCCATTTCATATTTGCGCTGAATATAGACAGTGACACATGGAATTCGGTTTAAACCGGGTTCATGACCGCAGAACGGAGTCCCATGTCCTCTCGACGAAGCAGAATGTAACTTGTCCTTGGAGGATATTAAGCGCTTTTCGGAGGACCAATAAGGTGGCGACAGTGACCAGTCGTCCAAACATCTACATAAATGGAACGATCGAAGCCAAATTGCCGGCCGTGGGAGCAGGCGCCGTCGGATACGCAGTTGCGGTTGAAGCTTTGGAGAGGACAAGGGTGAATATAAATGGACTGAACTTGTGGAGCGGTGATAGCGGTCCGTAAATGACGGTGGGCGAGCCAGGTGGCGACGATGATCGCTTTGTCCAGATCAGGCGAATGAGGTGCAGGAACGAAGTGATGAGTATGCATAACACGGATGAAGCACACGGATGGAAAACAGAAGCTTGCAGAAGGTAAGTATTCCAGTGGAATATGGCAGCTTGAGAATAGGAGTGAACCAGATGACCAGGGGGCCGCGCTGGTAAAGGTAGACTGAGTATTACCTCGTCCAAGGAGCTGGAAGGGCACTGAACGGCATATAAGAGACATGCCAGCGTGAATGATATTCTATACCTCAACCTTTCTCGTTGAACGCGACGATGAGGCCCCTCTGGTTATCTCTCCTTCCCGTTGTCTTTGCTGCTACGAGCAGTTCTCGGAGCAATCTCGCTTCGTCTACTGCCTCGGCAGTTTCTTCTCTAACCTCCGCCGGCACCTCTGCGTCTCATCCAGGTTCAACTTCACAGGTTTCGTCGGCATCCTCTACTGACGTGCCTTTGTCGAGTGGGGTGCCTCCCTCGTCAGTCGCGTCGGTTCCATCGTCAGGGTCCAGCACAGTCCTTCCGTCGACAACGTCAAGCGCAACGTCGCAACCCGCTACAACGCCAGGTTCTTCTGTGACAGAACCAATCATCAAGCCACCTATTGCCCCGACTACCTTCACTCCTTTCCCAGTTCCATCAGAAAATCCCGTGCCCGGCGTTATCGTGGTCACAGATCCCCACCAACCGCCAGCAGTGAGTGCTTCGCTGTGTGAAGCAAGCCATCTTGATAGACCTGCTTGCAGGTCGGCTCATCTGTTGTACCTGACTTTGGACCAGCATGGAACACAGCCTATTCAAAGGCAAAGGCAAAGGTAAGGCGTGGTATGGATATCAGTAATGGGGCAACGCTAACAATTCATTTTGCATTGCGTAAGGTTGCTGCATTCTCGTTGGAAGAAAAAGTCAGCGTCGTCACTGGTGTGGGAGCCGGGAGTCGATGTGTGGTAAGATTGAATTTTGAGTGTGACAGATCCCGTCGCGTGATGCCAAGTTATTCCTAGGGCAACATTCCGGCTATTCAACCAATTACCGGCCGGGGTTGGCCTGGTTTATGTTTAGAGGTCCGTATATATGTCTTCGGTTTGATATATGCGCTCACGGCATGTATAGGATTCTCCCCTTGGAGTTCGTCTCGCAGATTTCGTTACGGGCTTCCCGACTGGCGTCAATACGGCTGCCACCTTTAATCGGGCTCTTATCCGTGCCCGTGGTTTGGGCATGGGTCAAGAACATGTTGGCAAAGGTGTCAATGTTGCCCTCGGGCCCATGATGAACATGGGACGCGTACCCGAGGCCGGTCGTAACTGGGAAGGTTTTGGTGCAGATCCTTACCTAACTGGTGAAGCAGCATACGAGACGATTCTCGGAATGCAACAAGGAGGTGTCCAGGCTTGCGCAAAGCACCTAGTAAACAAGTGAGCCTCGCCTACAGCACACGTAGTTGGAGTGCACTTTCTCACTCTACTCCTACTCAAGCGAACAAGAGCACAAGAGAACTACGTCGAGCTCGGACGTTGACGATCGCACCCAACATGAAATCTATACTCATCCATTCCTAAGGAGCATAATGGCCGGAGTAACGAGTCTCATGTGTAGCTACAGTGAGTTGCCCGTGTCCTGTTTAGAATATTTGCTGAAAGTGTTATAGATCTCATAAATGGAACTTATGCTTGTGAGAATGACAAAATCATGAGTGACATCGTCAAGCATCAAATTGGTTTCAGAGGATGTAAGCTCATACAATCGAAAGGCTTCATCTACCTGACGAGTTTCCTCCAGACATCATGTCCGATTGGGGAGCGTAAGGCCATTTTGTTCCGCTACTAATGTGCTCGTTCTAAAATACGGAGACAGGACCGAATCTACCATGGGTGCTGCGACTGGTCTTGATGTAAGTTCTGTCGAATTTCTACTTGTACTTTTCATTCTCTGATGGAACACTAGATGACCATGCCTGGAGAAATAAGAGCCGGTACTGGAAATTCGTATTTCGGAGGAAATCTGACCACGTATGTGTTAAATGGGACCATTCCGGAGGCGCGTGTCGACGATATGGGTATGAGCCCTCTCCTTTATGCTACAAGTACCGCTGATTTAGTGATATAGTGACTCGCATCCTGGCTGGATGGTATTTACTCCGGCAGGATTCATCCAGCTTCCCAACGACCAATTTTAACGCCAACAATCCGGACGACGACTCCACAAATGAACACATCGATGTCCAGGCTGATCACGACCAGATTGTTCGCCAAGTCGGAGCAGCGAGTATCGTTCTCTTGAAGAACGAACGAAATGCGCTTCCACTGAAGAAACCCAGGAGCCTTGTCCTTATCGGGAGCGATGCTGGTCCAGGCCGTGCTGGTCCTAATGAGTTCAGTAACCAATTCGGCTCGGATGGTATCCTTGCTATGGGATGGGGCTCTGGAACCGCCAACATGACGTATCTCGTCACTGTACGTTCTGTTCCATATCCTCCGGTTATTCTCTAATCATACACGCGTCGCCAGCCACTCGATGCAATTCAGAGGCGTGCAAGGGAGGATCACACAAGTGTCTTCTGGTTCTTTGACGATTTTAATCTCCCAAGGGCCGGAAATGTTGCAAGAAAAAAGAGTGCTGCCCTCGTTTTCATTTCCGCTGACTCGGGAGAGGGGAGTAACCCTATCGATGGCAACGCAGGCGATAGGTAAGCATGACCAGTGATATATATGCGTCCGTATGTAGTGAAGCCATTGTTTCAAAGGAAAAACCTTACCGCGTGGCACGGTGGAGATGCCCTTGTCCAAGCAGTCGCGGCTCAAAACAATAATACTATTGTTGTCGCTCACAGTGTTGGACCTTTAATTGTAGAGCCTTGGATCGATCATCCCAATGTCACTGCTGTGCGTTTGCCTTCTTACATATCCGATCGCTGACTGATCGTCGACTAGGTTCTCTGGGCTGGAGCACCTGGGCAAGAGGCGGGGAACTCGTTGACTGACGTATTATATGGCGACTGGAATCCTTCTGGAAGACTTCCATATACCATCGCCAAAAGCATGGAAGATTACCCCGCTCAAGTCATAACAGGGGACGGGATTCCACAAATCATTTCTATTCCATATACCGAGGGTTTAGAGATCGATTATCGTCACTTTGATGCTGTAGGTTCGGGCGATATTCAATTGGTGTTATGGGCTGATTATGTCGTGTGCAGAAAAACATTACTCCTCGATTTGAATTCGGTTTTGGCCTGAGTTATACCAAGTTCCAGTACTCGGGGTTGTCTATTCAGAAGCTTTCAACGAATGGTGGTAATGCAAGTGCAGCTCAGAATTGGGATCAAGGCGAAGCGAGTCCAAACGTCGAAGGAGGTTCTACTGCTGGCTGGTAAGCCGTTCGAAGGACTCGCATGAAAGTCCGATTCTGACAGCTTCACTCAGGCTCCATAGTCCCGCTTATGAAGTGTCTTTCACTATTAAGAACTCTGGCGGCGTCTCTGGCGGTGAGAGCCCCCAGCTATACCTCAACTTCCCTCAATCGTCCGGCGAACCGCCTTCTGTGTTGCGTGGATTCGACAATGTATCGATTAAGCCTGGACAAAGCCAGAAGGTGATGTTGTCTTTGTCAAGGTATGATTTAAGTATCTGGGATGTGGTGGCACAAGGTTGGAGGAGGCTGAAGGGGACCATTGGTGTAACTGTTGGTGCCAGCAGTAGGGATGCAAGGTTGAAGGGAACTTTGCCCGGAAGTGTATGATTTTGCTTGGAATATGTCTAGTGTTATGAGTATTCGTGGCGCCTCGGCCTTTGATGATGAATCTGATCTCTCTGTTGCTCATGCCTACGCTTGCATGTATGTATGTATGATAGTGCAGTCTGTGTAAGAATTTCGATCACAATCAGCAAGCCAATATTCCTGCGAGCAATACTGTACGAAAGCCGGATAGGTATAATAGTGACGGTAAAGTTTGAAATAAAAAAGGCGAAGGCCTTTGTTGTGACGGTGAATGCTTTCGGGTGAACTGCCAGTCGACCTTGATACGGCCGAGGGCCTTGTTAGCCAGGTGGGAGAACACACCCGGGGGACATCAGTATTGTTGGGGACGCAGCTGGGGCATAAGTCAACCACAGTAGCTTGAATGTATTTCCCTCCGTCTGCTGCAAGAGGTGGGGGGGGGGTCGGCATCGGGTTAAATGTATTGAGAGGACCCACAGTGAATGCCGATTTTCTTGCCACGATGGCTACCTTGCCCGTATTTTGCAGTGGGGAAGGCGACAACGAGACCACTGGCTTTGTTAGTATGAAAACAAGCCCCGAGCTATCCTGGTGGCTGTTTCTCTAGCATGTTAGTTGCGGGTTGTGCTTTATATGTGTATTATCTACCTTATAGGATCACAACCTATAGTTTGACATTGTGATATCATGTTGGACTGAAGCATCATCTCAGATATCATACCCAAGATTTCAATAAACATAAGTTTGACAAGAATGGGACATAAAAATCAATATCATATCGTGAGGTGCGGTTATACCCATGCACAGTTACTGGACAATTGCTCGTATCATCAAAATGGGTGTTTTACGGGAGGTTTGAGGGTAATTAGTGCAGAATCTGAGCCAGGAGAATTGTTCTGTCCCGTTAGACGTCCTGTTATGATGTGATTGATAGCTGTATTCCACCACTCAGTCATATACTACCATATACCGTCACTGGCATCTCCGACAGCTGCGTTTTCCTGGCAATCTCGTGCAAGGCTGTATTGGAACATAACACATCTGATGAGCATATTAGATGGACTTCTCTTATATCAGGCAGGGCGTTGCCCCGATTATCGCGCGCAGTGGTGCAAGGAGGACAATAATATTATTTGTAGGTCAATAAACTGACTTGTCGCGCACTCATGAACCTAGAATTCTCTAAGATCACATTGGCGCCATATCTCAGGGCCGTTGTCTCGGTTGTGCCTCTCTCAGCCTCTATGGCCTGTTGGGTCCTTCGAGACAGTGAACTTCTCGATGACAACGATACCGTGACAAGCCTGGAATCCCCAGACGCTGCCCTCGCAGTCTCGGGCTCGCCTAGCCGTTCCTTCGGGGCCCAATTATTCCCTAGCAGCCCCTACGAATGCACCTCCGGCACCAGAGCTCTGGCGCGTCTCTAGGACCTGGCGAGCCGAATGCATATAGCGTCTAGCACCCACCATTTAACGTGTGGATGACACCAAAAGGCGCAATGTCATTTGTCTTGAATGCCATTGAACAGAGGTAGATAAGCTTTGAAGTTTGAAAAAGTTGAACCCCACACTGCACTCGCACACTTCCTCAAATACCATCAATGATCCAGGAACACACTTCCATGTGATCAATCCGTTTAAAGCGAAACATCATTATTGCTATCAGTCGCTTCTGCTACCTTATTTTAACCGCAAATGACGCAATCCCCCTACCGGCTCGCGACATACTACCTGCAGAATGGCAGGCTATGGCAGGACAAGCTGGCCGAGGCCCCACACATGAAGCTAATAAAAGTATCGGGGCTGGTTTTTCGTCTTGGTCTTCCCAGTCCCCACCACGAAGCCCGGAACGCACTCAAACTCTCGATCCCAAGCTTGAGGTAGTGCAATTATGGGAGAAAAGATACCCTCTGGGGATTCGGAGTCGCGGTATAGCGAGAAGGATTACTTCACCCCGAAGGATAAGCAATTGCTGCGGAAAGTGGACTTTAGGCATGTATTTTCTTGGGTATCTTTTTATTCTTCATCTGAATATGTGTAAAGGTTGCTGCCCATCTTAACGGCGCTGTACCTTCTGAGTTTCCTGGACAGGTGGGCACACTCCATTTTGGCCTGATTCTGAGGCACGTATTAATATTAGGACAGAACAAACGTCGGAAATGCGAAGTAAGTTGTGATGAAGGTCAGCTGCTCCTGCGGATAGTGACTAAATAAATTCGTGAATGTCTTCAGAATCCTTGGCCTTACAACAGTAAGCACATGCTGCGTTCAGGAAACGGCTTACTCACCCTGATTTTTAGGACCTTCACGTCTCTCCATCAGAATACAACACCGCTCTCGCACTCTATTTCGTTGCCTATGTCGTTTTCGAAGTCCCCGCTAATGTAAGGATAAACGGCTAGTTTAGTCCCTGATGCCGGTCTCTAACCTCCATCCTTTCCAGATCATGTATGTACGCACGAGTTCCATGGCTTAGTGCACAGCTAAACACACGTTTCTATCAGCTTGAAGCGCTTCAACCCGCAAGTCTGGCTTCCCACGCTGACTCTTGTTTGGGGCGTTGCCAGCGTATGTCAAGGCCTCGTCACGAACAAAGCAGGACTCTTCGGCGTCCGTTTCCGTGAGTTTCAAATCCCCCCCTGGTCCCGACCCCGGTACTAACAGGCGTGTAGTCCTCGGTGTGACAGAGGCAGGTCTATTCCCAGGTGTAATTTACATCTTCTCGGTTTACTACCGCAGGTACGCGGCGACCCACCCAATTGTAGGGTTTCAAGAGACTGATGGCTTGTGGTATGGAATGATAGACATGAACGGAGCTGGCGCGTCGCACTCTTTTTCGGGGGAGCAGCTCTCGCAGGTGCATTCGGTGGTATCCTCGCGTACGCTATTGGGAAGATGGACGGTGTTGGGGGTCGCAAGGGCTGGGAATGGTAAGTCCCCTTATCTCCTCTCCGCTTGATGAGAATCGTACTGACCCATGTCTTTATTTGGTTAGGATTTTCATTATCGAGGGCGTAATTACTGTCGTCGTCTCGTTCCTCGCGTACTTTGTTGTCCCCACTTGGTCGCACAAGGCGAAATTCGTATGTCCTATTTTGCAAGTTCCCCTTTTTATCGGCTGTGACTAACACGAATGGACAGTTGACAGAACCAGAACGCGAACGCCTCCTCGAGCGTCTCAATGCCGATTCCGATGCAGGGTTGATCGAAAAATTCGAGTGGATCTATGCCAAACAGGCCGTGACGGACCACCTCGTATGGGCATACGCGCTTTTGTTCCACGGATTCGCGTTTGTTCTATATTCCCTCAGTTTGTTCTTGGTGCGTATTTGCTGGTTTTTCCATAAGCAAGGCTGATGAACTTCTTTTTTTCTACAGCCCTCGATTATTCAAGGCCTCGGATTCGCAAACTGGCAAGCGCAGCTGTACGTCCCTCTACTCGTCTAAATTGTTGCACGACTGATTTTTTTGTTATTTAGGTTGACTATCCCGCCGAATACACTTGCGAGTATCTCGATCTGGCTAACTGTCTGGGCCTCTTCGAAATACAACAAACGCGCAGTATTCATCATCGGCGCAGCAGGTGTCGCCATCATCGGTGAGCTTTCCTCTAACCCCCACAAGTAACATACTTCTCATTCATCGCTGATCATATGCACAGGATACATCATCCTCCTAACAACCAAAACAGCCGGTGCACAATACGTCGGCGTACATCTCGCCGCTGCTGGCGTATACACCGGTAATGCTCTCCTATTGAGGTACGCTGCATTTCACCCCCACCGACTGGTCAAGGCTAACAAGTTATGATTTGTGTGTGCGTGTATGTAGCTGGCCAGGCGAGAACGTCTCGGCACAGACAAAACGCGCCGTAGCAGTCGCTATGCAAATCACCATCGGGGACATTGGCGCCATCGCAGGGTACGTGTCCTCCCTCATGCTCCACCTCTCCACCTGCACCTGCGCAACAACCCTGACGCGACCAATTCAATTTTTTTTTTTTACAGTGTTTTGATTTACCGACCCTCACTCTCCGCACACAGGTTCCGTACACCGCATATAATTGCTATTGGGTACCTCCTCTTCTCTGTGCTCGTCGCGTCGTATTTGTGGTGGTGGATGAGTCGAGAGAATGCGCGCCGCACTAGCATTTTGGCTGCTCGCGGCGAAAAGAATGAAGATGAGGAAGAGTTGACGCCGGAAGAGAAGCAGAGACAGGGAGATAGGGCGTTGCGGTATAGATATGTTTATTAAAGTAACTTTTGACTTGATTTATATTTATATTTGATTTCGATGGGGTATGAGGGGGGAATGTAGATATGCAAAGCAGGGCTTCCAGCGAGCGGCCTTTAAAATTGGCGTTGGTAGTATCCTCGGTAGACCTGCCAAGGGAGTTTCCAGTCGCGTAGTGGTAACTTTGGATCAAACACGTTAAAGCCATTCTTCTCCAGGCGCTGGAGTAAATTCGTCACGGGAACCTACATAACAAAAGCCATCAGCACTCAAAGTAGATTCATTGTAATAGAGACTACACACCCCAGCCAAGAAAATAGGCATTGCGTCCGAAGGGACCTTCCCGCCCATGCCCTCCTCCTTCAACATCGACCTCGCGGTAATCATATGATCATTCGCGAGCGTAGCGAACTCAAACACGGCGTCCTCGATTCCTTGTGCCTCGGGCCCCCTCCGCACAACCTCTTCCTGCCGCACACTATGCCGCAAAGTAATCTCAGCAGGAATAACGCTCCTCCCTTGCCTTGTGTGGAAGGGTAAAGCACGGAGGAGAGTAGTTATAGTTTGCGCTGTACCGAGATGTGATGCGGCGTGTGAGAGGGCGTGTGAGGTAGATAGAGGTGCGGGGAGAAGTGAGAGAAGGAGATAGAGGAGAGTGCTGGATGTTGATTCTGCATGGGAGGTTAGGAGGTCGGTTGTCTGGTAGGATGCTGTTTCGAGTTCTGTATCCTGTTTTACGAATTTAGTTTATTGATTTAATGGAATATGGATGGAACGTACGCGGGCATCGATGATACGTTTGAAGTGGTATGGTTGGAGGTTAGCGCGCTGTGTTGCTTCGTAGAGCGCGAGGGCAATTGGGTGCCGCGGTGGTCTGCCCTACGCACATGGACGTGAATAACAGCGCCTTCACATAGAAGAAAACACGTACATTGAATATATCCTTGATCGCATCCCTCCAAAACTGCATCCGCATTTTACCAATCATGGTATTAGACACATGGTCCTGCACAGTAGCCAATTCCACCTGCGAAATACCGCCATGAGCATTATTTCTTCCAAAGTAATGACAATACGGACCGAGAACGCTTTGATACCAAAGTAAGCTTCCTGTAGGTCTTTCGGCCAGAACTGTGAGATGAGGTAGGACTCGTAGTCATGTTTCCGGACGAGATCTCTGCAATACCCGTTAGGGTCCGAAAGACCGACCGTTGGTGTCGACGGGTCTGGATTTGGCGTTTGAGTCGCGTAGAATCTGTTTGAATTTCTTGATGAGAGCGCAGGGCGCGATAACGCGCGGAGAAGGGCGGATGCTTGTGCCCGCATGTTGGCTGCTTGAGCAAAAGTTTGGGAAGCAGTGACGCTTATTGTTTGCCACAGTCGCGGGATGCAAACATAGCGAGCCAATCGGAAGAGCGTAGGACATTCAGTACTTTCAGTCCGAGCCTACGATGCGCAGGTCAGGTCTTCAGAGAGATGTCCTCGCGCTCTACAGACGGTCAGCCTTCCCATTCTCAATGCAATCCCAACTAAATCATCTACAGAGCACTCCGGATGGTGAAAACCAAACCTCAATCCACACAACACAAATTCCTCCTCTTCGTCCGATACACCTTCCACCAAAACGCGACCTCCATCTTGCCTCGCGACGTCAGTGCAATAGAACATCTCCTGCGAAAGGGTACACGGCAACTAGAGATATACGAGGACCCAGGAGTGAAGGACTGTTTCGTGTCGCGGGACATGCTAGATTGGCACGAGCAATGGCGGAAAGCTTCCCACTAGACAATGACAGTATATAAAGAATTAAGAAATTCTGATAAATTACACCACCTCTACCAACGTATTAATGCCCGGCGCTACCGAACAATCCAGCAGCAGCCGTCTGACTAGCAATCTCCTTTGGCGTCGCCTTGGCCTTTGCAGCCTCCTCAGCAACCTTTGCCTTGGCTGCTTTGCGAAGCTTAAGCTCCCGCCGCTCCTTCCGGTTCATCACCTTCCGCTCTTCCTTCAGGTATTCCAGGACTTGGAGGTTGTCGGCCGTGTCCCGTTCGGATTCTATGAGCCCGACGGCTTGTTCATATGCGACTCGACGTTCGTTGATGACTTGTTTGATGCGTGCCATGGATTTACGGACCTAGTAAAAGTCAGTCATGCATAGGTTAAATATGGAGGAAGAGAACATACATGGTACACCCTAGTCGCGTTCACCTGGAACTGCCGATTCTGCACTCCCATCCTCCTCACCTCCTCCTTCTGTGTTGCAAGCAGGTTCCGCTCTCTCACGAGAACATACCACAACACATGCAAGTCTTTGAAGCTCTTCAAGCGCAGCTCCTCCGCCTTCCATCCACGTCCTACAGCAAACGCATTAGTTCTACAAATAAAAGCTCGGAAATATAGTATAGTACACACCGGATTGAATCTGCGTGCTCTGCGGTGTCTCAAAGACTTCAAACCTCGCATCGCCCTCGAGCACCTCCCCGTCCTTGACCTCCTTTCGCCTAAAGAACCCATACAGGCCATGATCCTCTCGCACGGGCACCCTCCCCTTTCGCCAATCCACAGCCTTGGTCGGCGTTGCGGTCACGGGTACCCCTGTGCTGTCCTCCGACGGTGCATTCACAACTTCAGCAAACCATCGACGGCATTGGAATTGTAGCGTTGGTGTCCGTTGACGGAGTGTACGCGCCAACGAAAGCACAGACATCTGTAGTGGTGAGGTAGTCGAATTACAAGAATCCCAAAAAAAGTTGACGCGCGAATTTCGAAGACAAGCGTGACTTGGCGTCCCTTGGCGCTCGTCACAACCAACTCAAAAGCACTCAGCTAAATTCTGTTCAATAAATATATAGTCCAAACACTATTAAAAAAAAAGCACAAGTACTAATCAACAGTCTGTCTAGCCCACTTCCTCTGTCCACCCGCAGGCGAAAAGCTCCTCGGCGGTGGCGTCGCGAAGCGATGTACAGGCTGGTGCGGTTGTTGCAAAGCCTCATACGCGCTTGTCTTCCCCTCCGCCTTCAAATCCGCTCTCACCTGCGGCGAAACAATCTCCTCTCCCTCATCCTCCCTCTTCTCTTTAACAGGTACAGATACAGGCGCCTTCTTACCCTCCTTACCCCAGTACATAGCCATCTGCGCTCCAAGCACCGCATTCAACACTAGCGCAACGGCAAATCCAGCAAGGACCAGTGGATCCTTCACTTCTGTCGCGGTTGTAAATAGCCTCGCGATGCATCCTAGAACCTGAGCTATGACAGCTACGGCGCTAAGCTGGCCCGTGCTCTCCGCTCGCGCGTTCTGCACTATCTGTGGTAGTTTAGAGAAAAGCGAGAGTGGGAGGGTGGTAAATTGCACTAGGGAAAGTGTGGATAGAGGTAGAGACGAGAGTGTGTATGCTGTAGCTGCCGTGCCTAGTAGTGCGAGGCTTAGGTTGAAGGGTTTGTTCGATGCTGGAGGTGGAGACTTTGATTTTGTTTGAGCTGGGGCGGGAGCATAGGCGATTATAAGAAGGGTGATGATAACATCTTGGATCGTCAAGAACAGATTCTCGCCGTATGTCGAGAATGGGAAGTTGTTTTTGACGGAATATGCTAATGTGATCGCGTAGGAGAGCGTTTCGAGGGCATAGGCGGGTAGCGAGAGGCCTTCTGCCGAGCCTGCATTAAGAACTGGATAATACTGTCAGGATTTTTTGCGTTGTTTATAGAAAGTTAATTGGCATACTTAGGAGCATCTGCGGAACTTTCATCACCGAGCCGCCCACAACGATCCCGAGCCCGAGACCTTTAGAAATGGCGTACTTGATACAGTCAACATCGCCCAAATTGAGGTTCTCGACGAGCGACACATAGCATTTCTATCCAGTCGCATTGTTCAGTCAAACCTCTCCCTTAATTTACAATCAGAGTACTCACCTTGCCGACAACAGCGACGCCCAGATCCTTGATGAACCAGGGTAAATTTTGAGTTATGGCGGACATGGTGGACGGAAGAAGAAGCAAGAATGTCCGACCCGCGTCACTCAGGCCCCTTTCGACGTGGACGTCACACGTGGAATTAATCGGTGGCTGTGCTGCATGTTTTTGTCGTACTCTGTCGCGGACACTAGGCCGCACCTCACCTGAGTTCATATCTTGGTAATTGGCATCTTGCTGGACTCATTCTCTCGGTACAGGTATCTCGCCATGCTTCGTGCTTTCTGTGCCGTTGTGCCGTGGATTATAGATGCACCGCATGCACCGGGATGGAGGGATTGATCATCCTGCCGACTATAGATATCCATGATGCTCGTGTATGATATAAGATGCCCATCGTCCCCCCGATACAAAATCTTCCCAGACCATGAACGACACCAACCTCCTGAATCCAGACATATACCTCAACCATCTGTCGCCGGCCGATGCTAGGCAATACGAGATTTGTCGAAACATCAGCCTGATCACCCTCGGGGTACGACCCTTCACACACTTCTATTTCAAACCTAACATAGCTTTTAAATCTTAAGGCAATGATATGGGATATCCTTGTTTACATCCCAGACGATATCCGTATCGTAAAGCGGGGCCCCTTTCGATTCGCGATTTTCTCTTTTATCTTTTCAAGGTAATTTAACTCACAGACGACATTGATCCCCAAAAGACTGACGAAAATCTGCAGGATTTTTGCCGTGGGATATGCCTTGATCAACGCCCTTCAGAGGAGTATACCATTCGCACCCCCTCCAGATATCTCCACACACTAACACCCACGTATAGCCATTCCCACCAGTAATCCCAACACATTAACCATCGTCTCCGGTGTTCTCTGCGTTCCCACCAGTAATCCCAACACATTAACCATCGTCTCCGGTGTTCTCTGCG